>CM029019.1:114144171-114744171 GCA_016801055.1 Panax notoginseng
ACCTAATTGCGCGCCAGTAAGGAGAAGTCCTTATTGGAAAGGCCCCCTCTTTCCTGAGAATGGCCTGGTTTGTCATAATTGTGATTCTGTAATACTATTTGTGAATATTAATTATTGATTTATATGATAAGGAAATATTTATTTGATGTGGATATAAATGATAGATTTATATTGTGGTTATTATTGAAGGAATTAATGTTGAGGTGTTTTATCTGTATTTCTGTCGGAATGGAGGTATTAAAAATATTATATCAATATTTTTCAGATAGATTGTGTGAGTTATAATTTTTAATCCGAACCGTTGGATCGTTGTGATTTTTGGATATGTTATACATATATAAGTTGAGTATATGTCCACAAATTTTGAACCGTTAAAAATGAACGTATGATTTGTTATGAATTTTATGAGGTGACTGATTCGGAAATTAGGTTTATAAATAATTTTGCTAAAATTTCTACAATTGAGTGGGTCCCACTTGTGGTTGGTGAAGAAATGTGCTGAATTTTATTTCAAATGGGTGGGTGGCAATAGAAGCAGGTAAAGCCATCAGGTTGCAGGTCAAGTCTGCTTCGGCGTGCTAACATTTTCCTATAAATACAGGCTAAGTTAGAATTGAAAATCACACCAGAATTCATAAGTTTTCTCTCTTTCTCTCTCTATATTCTCGAGCGTATTTTGTGTGTATTTTGAAACTTTTAGAGTTGCTATTCAGTGCAAGTTTCTGTCAGCACTATATCCGAAATTCAGTCAGAAGTGCGGTTATTCTGAGGTAAGGGGTATTATTTATTTCACATTCTGAAGAGATATTATTTTTCGTATTCGTATGAAGATTATTTCTGTTCAATATTCATAAGAAATTTTATTTCGTTCAATATTCGTGAGAAATATATATTCGTTTAATATTCGTAATGAATATTATTTTCGTTTAATATTTGTAAGGGATGTTATTTTTTTTCGTAAATGATATTACTTCTTTCAATATCATTATGTCGAAATATTGGTTTGAACTTTTTATCAAATTTGGAACTTTTTATGTCGGGATTACTATTCACGTATACGGCACTATTCACGAATACGGCACTATTCACCGAAAAATGAAATTTTCTTCTTTTTATCCAAGATAGCTATTATGTTACTATCTTTGATTGTATCCATGTTTTGATCATTATTTTTGAATTCTACTTCGAATTTGGTTATTTCGGAGTATTATTGAACTTGGTAAACTGTAATACGAATCCCTAATATTTGTTCTTTTATCTCACTGGATTCATTTTCTTTAAGATATTTTTCATCATCCTCAGTCCTAAATGATGATATTACTGAATATCTTTGGCCTGTAGTGCAAAGATGAATGATTACCTGATGAATATCTTTGGCCCGTAGTGCAAAGATGAACAGGTGTTGAGATGAACATGACCAACTGAGTATTATTCTTGAATTTTACTCCACAAAGTAGTATCATGTTGACAATTTGGACGTTATTGATTTCTGGATAAATTAAATTATAAATCTTTAAAATTTATCCTTGAACTTGTTTAATTGAATTATTATATCATTGTCATCATCCTCATGTTTATATTCTGTTGAAAGTCATCTGTGGCCTGTAGTGCATAGATGGACTTGGTATGATTATGACCAGGGATTATTCGGTATAATCATGACCGTAATGTTACAAATGATGTGGTAAAAGTCCTCATTGGCCCATAGTGCATTGATGGACAATTTTGGTATGATTATAGCCATGGATTCTCTTCGGCCAAGGTTCAAAGATGAATTGTTTTATGGCATGATCATGACCGTTGATGAAAACACGATTATCTTTGGCCCGTAGTGCATGGATGATTCGATGATGTGGATTATTTATTAAGCTAAATCTCAGCAATAAAATTGATGATAAATCTTTTAAATCATAGAAGATAGTAGGTTTTATGCTCTACTTGACTCTTCTAATGGATTTTTTTTTTACGCTGCAGTTGTTGATCTAAAACTTGTTGTCTATTATATTTTATCAGATTTTTCCCTGTTGAAGACTAATGATAATTTGTTGTACATTATCTTAGTCATAATATTTCTTACTGGGCTAGTTGAGCTCACCCTTTCTTTCACTGTTCTCTTCAGGAAATGAGAATATAGCTGGGACTAGTCGAGGAATGGATTGACGGTCCAGATGGTTGCATTAGTAGTTCTCACTATTCTGTGAAATAGTGTGATAATTGTAATGAGGACTCCTTTTGAGTTTGTATACTCTCTAGTAGACAATATTTATATTTAAACTCACAGTATATGTGTTGTCGTATTCTGCACGATAATTGTATTACTGAAGATGTATTTGTTTATGTACCATGTATTTGGCGACTCAGAATGGGTGATGTATGCCTATTTTGGGGTTGTCACATATAGTATATGTAATTAGGTTTTTAATTAAATGACATGGACTAGTAGGATTGTGTAAACAATTGAATAGTCCAATGAACATTAAGGTATAAGCCATGTGAGTAATGTTAAGCCCAATAGTTGGTTAATAGGAAGCCCAAATTACTTTAAAGAAAGCCCAAAGACAAATTAAGCAATTTAAAATCTAAGCCCAATTAATGATCCATGGGTAAAGCTTGATCCATGGGGCAACCCATGGGTGATCTTGGTGACCAAGGCTTTGTTGTGGTGGCCAAGTAATAAGAGTAGGGGGCAAGTTTACTTAGGGATTTAGTATGAAATAGTAAGGAGGTTAGTAAGGAGGTGGAATAACCTAATGACCCTTTTACCCTAACTTTAGAAATCCTATAAATAGAAGAGGAGTTGGCTCATTAGTTGTTTGTTAATTGCATCCAAGATAAGACAACTTATTGGTTAGAGAGAATAAGCACTTATAAGTCCAAACATCCTTTGTTAGATTTTCAAGAAGAAGGAAGCTAGTCATCTAAGGTAATGATCTTGTGATCTTATACCTTCCATCTCTACCATTGTAGGGTGATAAGAGAAGTGTAACTTAATGAACATGTATGCTAAGTACGCATAAGAAATGGATGATCAATGGACTTAAGCCGAATAAATAAGGAATAAGCAATTCAAATCTAAATAAGTTATAAACTTATGAATAACAATGATGAACTTGTCATATGATTACTTTAAGAAGTTAGTATGATTTAAAAGATGTAAGAATATTTATTAAGGGACTTAAATCGATAATAAGTCATAAAGAATGAAATCTTGTATTTTATAATTTGTTAAGTTATGAACTTATGAGATATAAGCCATAACCTAATTTAAAGATAAGTTGTCGTAATATATATGTTGAGATGTATATATAATGGATTGAATTCATTTAGAGCGATGAACAAATAGTTAATAACGAAGTTTTGTCGGAAATCACATGATTGGACGATAATCGTCGATTCGTGAAATTCTTAGAATGTAAGTCGAATTTTTTGTTCGTACTCAGAAACGTTGATTTTCAATGGAGACAAGTCTTATTTGGCATTATAGAGTTGCGAACTCGAAAATGGCCAGATTCCGACTTAGAACGAAGAAACGAACGTTGAACGTTCACGAACGTTTATCGTTTTCATTAAAAATGGACTAATAGGTGAATTTTTAGTTAACAAAGTAAAATAGATAAAATTCTTGTATGAACATGTAGAGTATGTGATTTATGAATAGTAGGCTCTTGAACGAGCCAATTCGGACTTATAACGAAGAAGTTACGAGCCTGGGAGTTTCACAAAATTTCAAAATTATAAAAATTTTCTGGTGCACAGAGCTGGCGCCGCGGCGCCAGCCCAACGCATAAAAGCTCGTGCCACAGCGTGAGACCGAGGCATGAGGTACTGTTAGTTGGCATCGTAGCGTGACACAATGAAGGGTAAGTGGCACCGCAACGCCGCAGCCGGGACTTGAGCACTGCTAACCCGCACCGCAGCGCGAGTCCAAGAAGGAAGTCTGTGCACAGTGCCAGCCTTAGGGTTTAGACAGTAAAGAATGGTTACAAGTAGAGCATGCATGGTAATTGATTAACAATGAACTAAGGAACTTAATGTAACATTGTTAAGACATGTTTAACCTTTAAATATGATCATTTAGGGTTGAAGTAACTCAATTACATATAAACGTAAAGTATGACGTAATGGAAAGCCGGAACCAATAATAACAAATCTAATACGTAATTAGATTGAGAAGAAGGGAAAGATTCTTTAGGAACCATGTGTGTTATTCATGACCTAAGTGTTATATGATATTACCATCTAATGTAGAGACTTAAGGGCTTAAAATGCATGTGTAATAACTGTAGCAGACGCTAAAGGCAAGTTTTCTAACCCTTGTTTCAGTGCAATCTGGACAAGTTTTGTGATTCATGAATTCTAACGCATGAATTGAAATATGATGAAGTCAAAGGCAATTCTTTCGGCTAGACTTACGATATATTGGATTTCTTACAATTTATCAAAGTACTGTCAATATTTTAACAAATTATATTGGTGTGGTTTCAAATGAAAACTGAGTATGCTAAAATGTTTTATCGTCAAACGACAGGCACGTGAGGTTACCACAACTTAAACGTATACACGTTTAAGGAATGTAGTGTTGATCAACATAGAGTACTATAGGCTGATCACCTAGACATGCTCGTAAGCTATGTCGAACTTACGAACTTAGTGCCGGGATGTCCTTTTCAAAGTACTTATGAAATGCTCATGGTCTTGGACCGGAATTGATGTTTTACTGAATATTGTTATTGTTAAACGTTTTGAATGAAAAGAAGGGCTATTTTAAATTATCGATAGTACTTCATAACTATTGTTCAGTTATTGAAGATATACGATTCCTATATTTTAAGCATGCTAGTTTTACTAGAATTGTTGTTCTTGTTGAGCTAGTTAGGCTCACTCTTGCTTGAACCATATGAATGCAGCTAAGATCGAACGGACCGATGGATCTGGCAAGGATAAAGGGAAGGCTAAGGCGAACCCGTAGATTACCTATGTAATAGTATAGGTTTGTAATGATAATATTTGATATTATGACAAGGACAAATGTAACGGTTATAAACAACCTAGGGGAATGTTAATATTATTTTGAATATATATAAGACATATTCGTTCTTTTGAGACATTTCAATTGAATATTTGTGTGAACTGTAGCACCGTGTAACACCATCTGTCGAGTTGGAAGATACTCGATTTGGGGGCATCACAGGTTGGTATCAAAGCTTTAGGTTTTAAAACATAAGGGGGGATTTAAATCTTAAGTTATAACCTTAAGAAAAGTCAAAGAAATAAAATATGGAAATTAACCCTATAAAAAATGCATTATATATGTTATGTGTTTTATTATTCTACTGACATTTACTAATCAAACTCATTTGTGTTGTGTAGATGTAAGGAGAAAATGGAATGTCTAGAGATGTACAGGTAGTCAGTGAAGGATCGGTTAATCAGATAGAGATTATACCGAACCCCATAGCGGCAGAGCTCGAAGTTGTAATGGTTGAGTCTGGAGACTCAGAGAGCCTAGGCCTTATGTCCGCGTTCGACGGCATGCTAGAAGAAGAAGTGGAAGTAGTGTCCTTCAACCCAGTAGCAATAGCAGCAGAGATGGCTCCGGGGGAATCAATGATGTCACTCTTTATGTCAGTGTTGGATAGAAACATCCATTACTGTCAGGAGGTTAAGGAGCTGAAAGCAGAGCTCCAGGCTATCTTAGAGGATAAGACAGATGTGGAGTCTATGTGGGAGCAGGAGCACGATGAGAGAGTTTTGGCCAAGGACAAGGTCCATGAGCTGAAACAGGAGGTCTTTGAGCTCAGGGGGAGCTAAAGACCAAAAAGCAGAAGATAGGGAGAATGTCCTATATTCGTAGGAGTTCTCATGCGGACTTCCAGCAGCAGGTAGCTAGTTATCCCATAGAGGCAGGGCAGACGCGGCATACTATCAGCCGTGATATTATTGTCGGTCTTGCCAAGGCAGATTTTGATAATGCCTTAAGGTAGATGTAATCTAGTAGTAGTTAGAGTAGTTTAAATATGTAAATATTGAGTATCTAGTAGTGACGTAAAACCTTCTTTTCTATAACAAAGGGTAGTCTTTTGTAAATCCCAATTTTTGGAAAGCAATTGCGGGAAGTATTGTAATCATCTTAGGTTGTGTAATGTAACCGATGTAGTATTATACTACAATAAATCAATACAAGCCTTTTTCGAAACATGTTGAGTAATGGATGTTGAAGTTATTGTTTAATCTTAATAATAACTAATTAACAGGAAACGAATAATAACGAAATGTGCTGTTTGTTGTAACAGCAAAATGCCGCCAAGAACCGCGTAATCAAGGCGCTAATGCAAATTAACCGGAGGGAGGTCCGGTTAACCCCATGCAGGAGTTTGTAAATCTTTTAACAGCAGTGTTTAATAGAACTGGGGCTAACATCCCCGTAAATCCTAGTGTAGTACGAGCTACTACGTTTAAGGATTTCAAGAGCGTGGGTCCGCCGGAGTTCAAAGGAACTACGGACCCTATTGAAGCCCAAACATGGGTAAAAGAAATTGAGAAGGCATTTATCATAGCAAATGGCGATGAGGCCCAGAAGGTTGCTTTTTCAACCTATATGATGAAGGGAGAGGCCAACTTTTGGTGGGAGGCCAATCATGCTAGGGTCAGTATTGACAACTTAACGTGGGTAAGGTTCAAGGAGATCTTCTTCAAGAACTACTTTCCCACGAGCATGCAGGGGAGGATGGAAATGAGGTTTCTCGAGTTAAAACAAGGGGATATGACAGTTCCCCAATACGCTGCCAAGTTTAATGAACTGGCGAAGTTTGCTCCACACCAAGTGGACACCGAGGTAATTAGGAAGACACGATGGTTCGAGCAGGGCTTGAAACCTTGGCTCTATAATAATCGCATATTCGTATTCCAAAGTACTTCCTTTGGAACCAATTTAGAGAAGGCGATAATCGCCGAAGGTGGTAGCGAGACATTGAGCCAGTACCACAAAGATAAAAAGAATAAGGGGAAAGTGGATGGGGGAGTAAAGATTGAAGGAACCAACGGGAGTGACGAGGACAGAAGCGGAAGGTATTTAACTCTGGGAATACCAGAGTGAAGCAAGGAGACCCGAAGAGGAGAATGGAGGCCTGAAAGACCTGTGGGAAGACTCACTTAGGAGTTTGTCTCATGGGGAAGGCCGTATGCTACAATTATGGATAAGAGGGGCACATTGCGCCTAACTTTCCAAGTCAGAAGAAGAATCACGGATGCTTTATGTGTGGGTCAACTGACCACATGGCAAAGAACTGCCCGAAGAAGGGGACAGACGGGAATAAGGGTGCCAATAGCGGTAAGTTAGATATTGGGGGTCCAGCGCAGCCAAGTAGGCCGATGACCCGTACCTTTAACATGATAGTCCAAGATGCGATGGCATTGGGGGACGTAGTTACAGGTATTATTCCGATCAACGACCTAAATGCTTACGTGCTGTTTGACTCGGGTGCTACTTGTTCGTTTATCGCATGTGATTTTGCTAGACAATTAGGATTACTTCCTGAAAAGTTTCCAATACCTTTAAATATTAAGGTAGCAAACGAAGAGATAATTCCTGTTGAAGATGTTCATAGGAGTTGTTGCGTAGACATACGGGGTTGTAATTATTGGTAGATTTGATACCGAAAAAGTTAGGAGAATTCACCGTAATTCTTAGAATGGAATGGTTAGTTAACCATGGGGCAATTATAGATTGTCAAAAGAAGAGCATAAATATTAAAACGTTAAGACAACCTCATGTAATATTTTATGGTAATAAATCGCCGAGACGTTCGTGTTGTCTTACCATGACATAAACTAGAAAACTGTTAAGGAAGGGGTTTGTGGGTTATTCGTGCCATGTTGTTGATACCCAGAGAGTGGGAGCGACCATGGAACAAATACCTATAGTGAGTGCATTTATGGATGTATTTCCAAGTGAGTTACCAGGTCTTCCACCGGATAGGGAGACCGAGTTTGTAATAGACATTGTACAAGGAGCAGCACCAGTTTCCAGGGCACCGTATCGTATGGCGCCAGTGGAGATGAAGGAATTGATGGTGCATGTGACGCCCCCCAAATTCAGGTACTTGAAATCCAAATTCGGTGCTTCACGATACCATTTTTATGAGCGGAATAATACTAATAATAATACCAATAATATAAAAATCAAACTTAATTTACATATATCAGAGTCTAATCCCAAGTGCGCAACCTTAACTATAATTTTTTACATGATAGATAACACATATCATTGTCTTAATACAGTTTAACTATTACAAAAGATACCATTAAACATATTATGTTCGCTTTCATTTTCCTTGTTCTTGGCCGAACCTTCTAGCTGTTCACATTTAGCTGAAAATATTTAAATAAAGTAAGGATGAGCATTTGAGTGCCCAGCAAGTAATAACAATTATAAATATAATTAGCTGAAAGAATTAAATGTTTCTTTTTACATCACTTCTACAACAAATCAATAGTTGTGAAGTAAACTGAACCGATAATAATAACATAACAATTCTATCTCAAATTTTTGAAACTACGTAATGACTATATATGGGGTTTAGTTGACATACTATGAATATTGTTTTTAATTTTCGAATAGGTTTAGCAGAACTTCATCTACAAACCGTCATAACTTACGGGCACGAGGGTGTACATCCCATGGACCCTATATTGATCAATACTACATTGCAAGAACGATGTTATCGTTCACTCTGTCCGCTTTGGGCTAATAAAAGTTTCCCATGATCGGGATGTTCATATTTAGTCTGGAATTCGAACCAAAATATATTTGATTGGATACAAAAAGGTTTTTATCATATTCTACTACGATATTTTAAATTGTGACGCCCCCAAAATTAGGTATACATCACCCATCTTGGGTCGTCAGATACATAGTACAGAATACAAATACAACTTAATAATACAACTGTCGTGTACAATACGACAAAATATAAACTGTGAGTTTGAATACAAATATTATCTTCTAGAGAGTATTCATACTCAAAAGGAGTCCTCATTACATTTATTAACACACCATTACATAGAATAGTGAGGACTACTAACTAATACTATCATTCGGACCATCACTCCGTTCTCATTTCCTGAAGAGAACAGTGAAAGAAAGGGTGAGCTCAACTAGCCCAGTAAGAAATATTATGACTAAGATAATGCAGAATAAATTATCATTAGCCTTCAACAATGTTAAACTGATAAAATATAATAGACATCAAGTTTAACTGTAGCGGAACAAGCAATCCATTAAAAGAGTCAAGTAGAAAATAAACTCTACTATCTTTTATGATTTAAAAGATTTTCCAACACTGTGATCGCTGAGACTCGGCTTAATAAAATAATTCACATCATCGAATCACCCCTGCACTACGGCCAAGGATATTCGTATATTCATTAATGGTCATGATCATGCCAACAACTGTCCATCAATGCACTACGGGCCAATGAGGACTTTTACCACATCATTCGTAACATTACGGTCATGATTACACCGAATAATCCCTGGTCATAATCATACCAAGTCCATCTATGCACTACAGGCACAGATGACTTTCAACAGAATATAAACATGAGGATGATGACAATGATATAAGAATTCAATAAAACAAGTTCAAGAATTAATTTATCCAAGAATTAACAACGTCCAAATTGTCAACATGATACTACTTTGTGGAGTAAAATTCAAGAATGATCAGAAGAATATTTTCATGAATAGATACTGGATGAAACGCAATTATCAAGGATATTCCACAAATTTCATGGAGTATAGAAGTCAAAACTTAACCAACTGAGTACAATAAAGAATGGAATAACAAAAGAAATCACCATGCATGCGATAGACCGCACAAACAGGTTATTCCAACAGAATAATAAATAATAGAACCAGGTCCGGCGTAAACGCACAGACAGGATATTCCGACAGAATAATAAATAATGGAACCAGGTCCGGCGTAAACGCACAGACAGGATATTCCGACAGAATAATAAATAATGGAACCAGGTCCGGTGTAAAACACACAGACAGGATGTTCCAACAGAATAATAAAAACGAACCAGGTCCGGTGTAAAACACACAGACAGGATGTTCCAACAGAATAATAATAAAAACGGAACCAGGTCCGGTGTAAAACACACAGACAGGATGTTCCAACAGAATAATAGAAGAATGTCACCAAGTATAGGGTAGACCGCATATACTGGTTATTCCAACAGAATAATAAAGAATGGAATAACAGAAGTTCTCTTCATGAATATAAAAGAAATAATATTCCCTACCGTTTTGAAGACGAGCTGAAATAAGGAAGTAGTTAAGTAGCAGAATACTCTTCTTCTCTCTCTCTATAGTTTCTCTCTATAGTTTCTCTTTCTAGAGTTCAGTGAATTCGTAAGAAATAATGAAGGAATGAGCTGCTATTTATAGAAAAATAGAATGCATGGTAACTAATCTATGAACGGTCCAGATTGATTACTTTAATCTGACGGTCCATATTTAAAGTAAAATCTTTTAAATAAAATATAATATATTCTATTTATAGAATAACTTTAATAAAGTATTCTGTTTTATATAAAAAGATGTTTCTGTTTTTATTACGTTAATAATACGAATAAAACAAAACGTCATTATCGCTAAATAATTCATATTATTAACTGACAATAATTGAATCAAACTGAGTGACTTCTCACATAAGCATTAATAATCAATACCGTGTGCTACTATGCAACCACACGTATTACTGTACTTTTACTACCGAGTAGTTCAACAGTAACAATTGTAAAATTTCTTCTGCGTTATTTTTAATAAATAATTTTGTCGTTTTTCAATCCGACAATAATTTCGTTGTGGGGTCCACCAATAATTGTCGTTGTACGAATATTCCCTGTTAAAACGAATATTCCCCGACCAATCATCATAACTCTTTTGTCGATCTTGTGAGGTTTTTTTATACGTTGTCGGATCGTTTGAATCTTTTCTGTAGTCATACGTACCAACTCCGGTCCCAACAACGTTGCTTCAACCACCTCATCCCAACATACTGGAGAACGACATTTTCTTCCATACAATGCTTCGAATGGAGCCATGCCAATACTTGCTTGATAACTGTTGTTGTAGGAAAACTCCAACAATGGTAAGAACTTATCCCAACTTCCCTTGAAGTCAAAGACACAGAGTCTTAATAGATCTTCAAGAGTTTGAATAGTCCTCTCTGATTGTCCGTCCGTCTGAGGATGATATGCTGAACTAAATCGTAACTCCGTGCCCATAGCTTTTTGTAAACTAACCCAAAATCGTGAAGTGAATCTTGGGTCTCGGTCAGAAACTAGGGATACTGGCATACCATGCAGTCTTACAATCTCGTTTATGTACATACGAGCAAGACGTTCAAGTGTATAAGTTTCTCGTATCGGTAAGAAATGAGCAGACTTGGTCAATCTATCAACAATGACCCAAATCGCATCTATACCTTGAGAAACCTTAGGAAGACCGGTAACGAAATCCATGGTAATGTGCTCCCACTTCCATCCTGGAATTTCAAGTGGTTGCAATGGACCTTTTGGTACTTGATGCTCCGCTTTGACTCGTTGACAAGTTAGACACCTTGAGATAAACAACGCTATCTCTCTCTTCATATTGCTCCACCAAAATGTATGACGAAGATCATGATACATTTTGGTACTTCCAGGATGGATTGCAAACGGTGTGTTGTGCGCCTCCATCATGATTTCATACTTTAAATCAGGGTTGTTAGGAACACAAAGTCTGGAGTTGACTCGAAGTATTCCTTCTTCATCGATTCTTGCTTCCGGCATAGCACTTTCTTGCACTTTCTTCCTCATACGCATCAGCTCCAGGTCTGTAGCTTGAGCAGCTTTAACTTTATTGATTAAAGTCGGTTCTACTCGTATATTCGTCATCATCACATGGGTCCCTGGAGTCTTTAACTCTATCTCTATCCTTTGCAAATCACACAAAATGGGTCTTTGTGTTGACAATATCGCACTCGTACTTGCATATGATCTTCTACTCAATGCGTCAGCTACCACGTTCGCTTTTCCAGGATGATATTGAATGGTATGATCATAATCTTTCAACAGTTCAAGCCAACGTCGTTGTCGCATGTTGAGTTCCTTTTGAGTGAAAAAATATTTGAGGCTTTTATGATCCGTAAAGATCTCCACCTTCTCCCCATACAAGTAATGCCTCCAAATTTTAAGTGCAAAGACAATAGCTGCCAACTCTAGATCATGAGTAGGATAATTCCTCTCATATTCCTTGAGTTGTCTTGATGCATAGGCTATGACTTTTCCATGTTGCATGAGAACGCATCCCAACCCTTTGCTCGAAGCATCACTGTAGATGACAAATCCCTCCGAGCCAGATGGTATTGTTAGAACAGGTGCTGAAATGAGTCTCCTCTTGAGTTCTTAAAAACTCTGCTCACATTCTTCGCTCCAACCGAACTTTATATCTTTCCGAGTCAGCTGAGTTAATGGAGTAGCGATTCGAGAAAATCCTTCCACGAATCTCCGATAATAACCAGCTAGACCGAGAAAGCTACGTACTTCGGTTACTGATTTAGGTTGCTCCCAGCTTTGAATAGCTTCAATCTTTGCCGGGTCAACAGATATTCCACGACTTGATACTACGTGCCCAAGGAATGCTACCTCTTCCAGCCAGAACTCGCATTTCTTCAACTTGGCATAAAGTTTGTATTCACGAAGCTTTTGGAGTACCAGCCTCAAGTGTTGCTCATGATCTTCACGGCTTTTGGAATAAACAAGGATGTCATCGATAAAGACGACCACAAAGTGATCCAAATATTCCTTAAATACCCTGTTCATCATATCCATGAAGGCAGCAGGAGCATTAGTCAATCCAAAAGACATAACTAAGAATTCATAATGCCCATACCGAGTTCTGAAGGCAGTCTTTGGAATATCCTCAGTTCTAACCTTCAGCTGATGATATCCAGAACGAAGATCGATCTTTGAAAAGAATTGTGCTCCTTGCAACTGGTCAAACAGGTCATCAATACGTGGCAATGGGTACCTATTTTTGATGGTGACATGATTCAACTCCCGATAATCAATACAAAGTCGCATACTCCCATCTTTCTTCTTTACGAACAGAACAGGAGCACCCCAAGGAGAAGTACTAGGACGAATAAAACCAATGTCTAACAATTCCTGCAGTTGGGTCTTTAACTCCTGAAGTTCAATAGGAGCCATTCGATATGGGGCTTTGGAAATGGGTTTTGTACCGGGTTCAAGGTCGATACAAAATTCAATTTCATGCTCTGGGGGTAGGTCAGGAAGTTCTTCGGGAAATACGTTAGGAAATTTATTAACAACAGAAATATCATTCAAAGCTGACGTATTTTTATTTAGATCTGTGACATGAGCTAAGAAAGCTTGACATCCATTTTTCAATAAACGAATAGCTTTATGGCTTGAGATAACAGCGATTGATTTTAATGGTTTGGTTGCTTGAATTCGCATAATAGGTCGATTAGAAATATGAAAGCTAACAACCTTACGAAAACAATCAATTTTTGCATGATGAGTAGTTAACCAATCAATTCCTAGAATCACGTCAAATGCAAGTATTTTTAATGAAATAAGATCGACAGGTAATGTGTGGGTACCAACTTGAACCAAACAAGACTTATAAACCGTGGATGTAATGAAGGTTTCTCCCAATGGAGTTTCAACTGCTAAGTTAAAGTCTAATTTCTCCGGAATCAAATTTAATCGATGAGCGCAAGTAGGAGAAATAAAAGAATGGGTAGAACCGGTATCAAATAAAGTATAGACTTCGTTAGAGTTTATGATAAGCTTACCCGTGATGACCTCATTCGGGTTCCTTGCTCTCTGGGAGTTCACAACAAACGCTCTCCCTTGCACAACCGGTTTTGACTTTTCTGGGACGGCCTTTGGTGCCTCCATCCTAGCTGAATTTGTCTTCGGTAAACGACAAAATTGGGCTAAATGACCTTCTCTTCCATAATTATAACATGCTTTGGACGGCATCGCGCAGTTTGGACTGATGTGCCCCTCCCCTCCGCATTTAAAACATATGATAGGTGGTCGTTCTCCTTCCTTAACGACAGGTGTTGGTGCTGACGTCTTTCCATCATTGTTGAATCTCCTCTTCTTGAAATGCCCATTCTTATTGTTTTGGCCCTGATTACCACCGAAGTGGTTACCATTTCTGGCCTGTTGATTCCCTCCACTCTTGTTGTCACCGCTTCGATGACTGCTTTCACTGGTATTATCATTTTGCTGGCTGCTCTCTTTTGATTGCGTTGTCTCGTTATCGCGCTCCACCAACTGAGCCCTATTTACAACATCTGAATACAAACACAATTTATGAGAAACAAGATGTTGACGTATCTCCGGCTTCAAACCTCTTAAAAACATCCGCGTCATTCTTTCTTCATTATCCACCAGGTGGGACGCAAATCGGGATAACTTCGCAAATTTTGCCTCGTACTGCGACACGGTCATATTATTCTGCTCCAATTTGATGAACTCCACCTCCTTCATGTGACGAATACTCTCGGGAAAGTATTTGTCGTTAAACAGCACTTGGAACTTCTCCCAAGACATCTTCAGTGCGGCAGGTTGAGTACGTTTTATCGATTCCCACCAGTAATCTGCCTCTCCTCGCAACATAAAGGCGGCAAAGGGAACCTTTTGTTCCTTGGAGCAACCCAAGACATCAAATATCTTGGTGATCTGCTTTATCCATGTTTCAGCTACAAGTGGTTTGGGTTCTCCCTTAAACTCCGGTGGTCCCAGCTCCTTAAACTGTTTAGCGGTGACCGCCAGAGAGTTTCCAGTATTTCCACCTACATTGTGGACAGGAGCCGCTTTCACCTGTTGTTGCATGAATTGCATAAAGCCTCTGAACATTTGATCATTCATCATTTGGTCAGTGTTGTTGTTTGCATGAGGATTGTCACCTTCCTGATGCACATTATCCTGATTATTGATATGTGGTGAATCAACAGTCGCTTGTGCTCCATTGCTATTCTCAACATTCTCAGATGCCATTTTCAGATACTGCCACAAAATAAAAATTAATTGATACGTCATATTTTATCCTTATATTATGACCGACCAATTAAATACCATGCAAATAAACTTAGGTAGGTCATACTAGCGAAGGAATTCCCCGTCTCTCCCCTCCTAGTTCTATTCTCACATCTTAGCCAGGGATCATATCCCTAAGCTCTGATACCAACTGTGACGCCCCCAAAATTAGGTATACATCACCCATCTTGGGTCGTCAGATACATAGTACAGAATACAAATACAACTTAATAATACAACTGTCGTGTACAATACGACAAAATATAAACTGTGAGTTTGAATACAAATATTATCTTCTAAAGAGTATTCATACTCAAAAGGAGTCCTCATTACATTTATTAACACACCATTACATAGAATAGTGAGGACTACTAACTAATACTATCATTCGGACCATCACTCCGTTCCCCGACTTGCCCCAGCTACGTTCTCATTTCCTGAAGAGAACAGTGAAAGAAAGGGTGAGCTCAACTAGCCTAGTAAGAAATATTATGACTAAGATAATGCAGAATAAATTATCATTAGCCTTCAACAATGTTAAACTGATAAAATATAATAGACATCAAGTTTAACTGTAGCGGAACAAGCAATCCATTAAAAGAGTCAAGTAGAAAATAAACTCTACTATCTTTTATGATTTAAAAGATTTTCCAACACTGTGATCGCTGAGACTCAGCTTAATAAAATAATTCACATCATCGAATCACCCCTGCACTACGGCCAAGGATATTCGTATATTCATTAATGGTCATGATCATGCCAACAACTGTCCATCAATGCACTACGGGCCAATGAGGACTTTTACCACATCATTCGTAACATTACGGTCATGATTACACCGAATAATTCCTGGTCATAATCATACCAAGTCCATCTATGCACTACAGGCCACAGATGACTTTCAACAGAATATAAACATGAGGATGATGACAATGATATAAGAATTCAATAAAATAATTTCAAGAATTAATTTATCCAAGAATTAACAACGTCCAAATTGTCAACATGATACTACTTTGTGGAGTAAAATTCAAGAATGATCAGGAGAATATTTTCATGAATAGATACTAGATGAAACGCAATTATCAAGGATATTTCACAAATTTCATGGAGTATAGAAGTCAAAACTTAACCAACTGAGTACAATAAAGAATGGAATAACAAAAGAAATCACCATGCATGCAATAGACCGCACAAACAGGTTATTCCAACAGAATAATAAATAATGGAACCAGGTCCGGCGTAAACGCACAGACAGGATATTCCGACAGAATAATAAATAATGGAACCAGGTCCGGCGTAAACGCACGGACAGGATATTCCGACAGAATAATAAATAATGGAACCAGGTCCGGTGTAAAACACACAGACAGGATGTTCCAACAGAATAATAAAAACAGAACCAGGTCCGGTGTAAAACACACAGACAGGATGTTCCAACAGAATAATAATAAAAACGGAACCAGGTCCGGTGTAAAACACACAGACAGGACGTTCCAACAGAATAATAGAAAAATGTCACCAAGTATAGGGTAGACCGCATATACTGGTTATTCCAACAGAATAATAAAGAATGGAATAACAGAAGTTCTCTTCATGAATATAAAAGAAATAATATTCCCTACCGTTTTGAAGACGAGCTGAAATAAGGAAGTAGTTAAGTAGCAGAATACTCTTCTTCTCTCTCTCTATAGTTTCTCTCTATAGTTTCTCTTTCTAGAGTTCAGTGAATTCGTAAGAAATAATGAAGGAATGAGCTACTATTTATAGAAAAATAGAATGCATAGTAACTAATCTATGAACGGTCCAGATTGATTACTTTAATCTGACGGTCCATATTTAAAGAAAATTCTTTTAAATAAAATATAATATATTCTATTTATAGAATAACTTTAATAAAATATTCTGTTTTATATAAAAAGATGTTTCTGTTTTATTACGTTAATAATACGAATAAAACAAAACGTCATTATCGCTAAATAATTCATATTATTAACTGACAATAATTGAATCAAACTGAGTGACTTCTCACATAAGCATTAATAATCAATACCGTGTGCTACTATGCAACCACACATATTACTGTTCTTTTACTACCGAGTAGTTCAACAGTAACAATGGTAAAATTTCCGCCGTTATTTTTAATAAAATATTTTTGTCGTTTTCTCAATCCGACAATAATTTCGTTGTGGGGTCCACCAATGATTGTGTCGTTGTACGAATATTCCCTATTAAAACGAATATTCCCCGACCAATCGAATATTATATAACAACTTGCGTACTTTGCAAAATTTATAAATATTACCCACAACTATAACATTATATCAAATTAACTCCATAATATTCAAAAATGATATTTATAGAAAATTCATCTTTATTTATAAAAGTTGGGGTCTTACATAAAATCTGTGTTTAGCTGATCAAATAGCTTAGATGGCTTATATATATATATATATATATATATATATATATATATATATATATATATATATATCAACATGTGATTAAATACAATGATTATCTAAGTGGGAACACTTGTATAACCATATATAGAAATTAACGAACAGAATATATATATCTGAATTACCATACAGTATCATGTTGATAAACAATGATCGGATATAATATATACGACAGTAAAGTTAATAATCTATTACAATAATAATATAATTCTGAAACTTCTTACTCATGTCCATTGTATAAAGGAAATGCAAAGGTAAGATACTTGCCTGATGCGCTGCTTACAGTTCATAACTTAGTTTTATCTTTATATAACACCTATCAGTAATAAGATCATTTGATCGATTAGAATAACATACTATAACATATAGCACTGCTTATTGCAGTCAGCACATAACTTAATGACATTGTCACATATGTTCCACAACCATTGAATCACAAATAAACACATATCTAATCAAATTATCTAAGTTCAGATCAATTTCTGAAACATGTCGGTGTACCGACGACTTTACCGGGTAATTATCAAGTCTAAGACTCTGTCGTGTAATTTCACATCTGTAAGTATCAGTCATATTATTTTTAAATGACTTATAATAATTTCTAAAACATATATTATAATTTATTATGAATTTTCAAACACCGGAATCATAATTAAATGATTTAAATATTAAATAATTCTATTATCATTAATATTTAAATAATATTAATCTTTTAATGAAACCATTGCCAAAAGGTTAAAGTTATTTATAATAACTCAAAATACTTTTAAAGTATTAATGTTACCCTTAAATGATTTTTAAAAGAATTAAAATCATTTTTAAAGAATTATCATTAATATTAAAGTATTAGTGTATAACTTATCAAAATATTAAAAGTCATTAATCATAACTTAAAATATTTTTAATTCATTTATATCCTTTTTAAATGATTTTTAAATAAATAAAACCATTTTTAAACTATTTATTTAATATAATTATTAAATAAATCTAATATCATTTAATATTAAATTATTAATGAAATTTTCCTTTAAATATCAAAAGTTATAATTTATAACTTAAAATATCTTTAAACACTTTATTTCCATTTTAAATAATTTTTTATAATATTAAAATTATATTTACACTAATTTATTTAATATAATTATTAAATAACCTTAATATCATTAATAATAATTAATTAATAAAATTTACCTTTAAATATTGAAAGTTATATTTTATAACTTAAAATATTTTTAAATACCTTATTATTATTTAAAATGATTTTTGATATAATAAAATCATTTTTAATTTATTTATCAAATAACGTAATTATCATTAATATTAATTTATTATTGAATTTCATCACAAAATATTAAAAGTTGTCAAAAAATAACTTAAATTATTTTCTTATACCATAATATAATTTTTAAATGATTGTTATTTTTAAATAATTTATTTAATATTATAATTAAATAAATTAAATACTTTTAATATTCCAAAAATATTAAATATTTATGAAATATATTCAAAATAATTAAAAACAAATTTTTGGATTTTAAAATAATTTTTAATAATTTATTTTGTATTTTTAATAATTTAAAAACTAATTTTTCTATTTATTTAATAAAAATAATTAATTTTAGAAATTAATTGTCGCCAAAGGGTGCCTATAGCGACGAAACTGTCGCAATAAGTGTTCTTCGCGTTCTTGAGCTTTCAAAGTCAGTGATCAAGTACCATACTTTGACCATGAATAATTCAGTGTGCAGTGTGCTTCTAGACCAACTAAGCATCCGATTGTGTAGTACTAGTGTAGGGTTACATAATACAACAACAATCATGATCATACTTCATCACAATAAGGAGATCTAAGCTGCAAAAAAACATGTCAGAGCTGTTCTTCAAGTTCTGGGCTGCCTAGAAAAATTTGGTCAATGTCGGTTAACGACCCTGGTGGCCTTATTCCGGTCAATCGATTTATGTCACAGGTGTTCTACACGTCGGGTCTTGTAGAAGAACTACAAGGGTATCTTTATTGATCATTTATAATGTCCAAATAGCATTAACTTACAAGATCTAAGTCTCTAAAACAATTGTCGGGGTTGTTCTGGGTTTTCTGGGTAACCCAGAAACCCAGACAGTTCCGAGTAGGCACTTTGTGGCTTAAAATTATAAAGGTTTTTGTTAGATGTTATAATATTATAATGGTTTCACATTGTAGTATACACAATAAGGTACAAATAACATTATAAAATGTCACCCTAATAACCACACAATCGCTAGATCTTACCCGGTCAAAACCTTCTCAGAACTATGTTCATGACTTTCTGGAAATTCCAGAAAGTGCATTTCGTGATCATTTCAGTCACTTTGACCATCAACTATATTTAATATGTTTATGATTTGAGTAATACAAAGACACTTATCTAAAGTCCACATACCAGGCTACAACATAGATACAAAAACGTCATCAATAAACATAAAACCCGACAATTATGGGTCTTTGAAAATCTTATCAGACACGTTTAAAGGATTTCTGGGTTACCCAGAAATCACTTGGTCATAGTTGGTCAACCGACTTTGACCAAGAATAACTTTCAATCCATTCATTAATTGGCCCTGATTCAAACTCTAAAACACATACCTCATGACATACTACAAATATAAAACATAAAACACACAAAATCATTAACAACCAAAGATTTACAGGGTCTGAAATTTGGTTGTCAAACTCATTTTAAAAAAATTTCAGATTTTTAAAATCATCAAATTCGAGCTTCTAGATGTTATGGATCTAATATCTATCAACCCAGATCATCATTATACTCTATAAACAACATGTTTAACACACAAAAATTAACATATAACAGAGGATCAAAATCAGATTTTTTTAAAATAAGGGTCCTACCTCTTTTGAGCAAATTCTTGGTTCTGGCTACTGATTTGATTGTGGTGTTAGTGGGGCTTTGATATGGGACTGTTTTGTCTTAAAATTTTCGTGGGTTTGGGTTGAGAGAAAATGTTTAAGTGTTTGATGCAAAATGAGCTAGCAAAATGATATTCTCTCTCTCCCAATCTATAAATACAAGTCTATAATACATGTATTGGCTGATCTATGTGTCAATTTAAGTCACATGGGGTTGTTGGATTTGGTCACCAACTTCCCTTAATGTCAAAACCTATATATAGCCTCAATAATACACAAAAGGGTAAACATGTCATTTGACTTATAATTTTAATGGCATTTTTGACATTTGACCAAACCCTTAGGATTTAGGGTTTGGATTAGGGTTTAGGGTTTGAACCAGTTTAGGTTTTAAAAGCAAAATTCTAGGATTTCCAAAATTAGGATTTAAAAATAAAAAACAATTTAGTTTCCAAAAATACAAAATTAGAGTTTATAATTAGTTTTCTAATTCGATTACTTGAACATTTGGGTTTAAAATTTACTAATTATAATTAACCTTGATCATTAAACAATTAGGATTTATGATTAGTAATTAGGTTTTTAAAATTACTAATTAGGGTTTGCACAAAAATAAGTTTCTAATTTTTTTTTAAATTAGGGTTTTCTTAATCGCGTTTAATTAAATTAGGGTTTCTAATTTACAATTAGAGTTTCCCATAATTAGGGTTTCACCTAATTAAGTATAATACCTATAATTATTTACATTAACACGATTACCAAACAACTTACACAATTCTTAAAGCCGAAATTGACTTTTTGAATTAGGGTTAACAAATTAATAAAATAGTGTTTTAATATGCTACACTAGAATTTACCAATCATTTTCCATACACACATATAGTACATAATTATAGCACTAAAAAATCAAAATATAATTTATATTATATTATTATTCTCATTCCTTGATCAAAATCAAAAATTAGGGTTTGGATTACATATCTGATTTATTCTTCATATATAACATTATTAATCAAGTTAAAAAAATGATTAACTTAATTAATCTAACATAAATTCATATAATAAAATAAATAATTATTATAATAATTCTAATAATCATTTCATATATATTATTAAAATAATATATAATTATATTTTTATGGAAAATAAATAATAGAAACATTTCTACTATAAAATTAATTATTAAAAGAATAATCTTTATAATAATCAATAATTCTAAAATAAAATTATTTGTAAACATTCATGTAATAAATATATTTTTATTTATTACATAATTACATACACACATTATCTTGAACAAATCCTCATCCTTAAATTAAAAAAAAATTATACGCAAAATTTCTGATTTAATTATATAGAAAATATCGGGTTGTTACATTTACCCTCCCTTATAAAGATTCCATCCCCGGAATCACCGTTTTAAAACTTATACATACACGGGTACATAGCATACACAATCATTGCAATTAGATCTCGATCATAATTAATCGAACCGATCTTTAACTATTCAGCATAAAGCCTATCTATCTTCTTAAATAGAAATTTGATTTCTAAAAGAACTCAAATTCCTCTTTCAAAATAATTTATAAAATAATTTACTATATATAAGAAAATAATATATACGAAAATAAATTTTGTTTGAATGATACCTAGAGTTGCATCCTCGGTTGTTACAGTTTCTTGAACGGTCATGTTGAAGATGATTGCGGTTGATTTCGTTGGTTTGATTGTTGATGTTGGTCTCGTTGTCGCCAATGTCTTGCTGCCTTTTCACGTATTCACATTCCTTGCCTCCCTTCTCCTTCTTGGACAGTCTTCCACCTTATACTCCATTGATTCATAAATAAAATACCCACTATACATTCTTAGATTGGGACAATTAGGAGAAATATGTCCCTCCTGCCCACACTTATAGCACATAAACTTTCCCTTTATCTCCTTTCATCATATAGGTGGCAAAAACGATATTTTGCCCCTCCGTTGCCCTAGCTTATCATAAACGCTTCTACATGGTTAGTTGATCCTCTAAATCCTGGCAGTCCGATTGTCTTGAAGTCTTTGACGTTTGTCGTTCAATTATCTGGCTAATTTTTTGCGGCTGGTATTCCGTTCTGCATAGCTTGAGCGTCCATATTCGCAAAATTCTGTATCGGGTCTGGTTGTCCTCCAGCTTTGTAGACAGATTCTTCTGCCCTTGGGTTTCGTTTTCGCCTTAGCGACATTATCATAAATTATTCTTATTAACTTACATTCTAAGCCTTATCGTATCCACTTAACATATAACGTAAAATTTTCTATTCAACTAGTCATGTACTCAAAATATTAGATTTTGAAAATTTGGTTTACTAAATTAACCAGTATTCAGATAAGTGATTGCTATCTTTATACCAATTTATTTTTATTAATCCAACATAGGTTCATATTCGTAGCACTTAACATACCATAGCACATACTGCTTTACACTTCTGTTATCCCTTTGTGACTCAAAAGTTGGGATTTATTACCATAACTTATATAAAATATTACATTAGACAGACATACTTATCATATACACCACATAGAATCATACATATTCAAGTAATACTAATACTACTTATTTCTTATGCCTTCACTAATAATCAATTGTTTAGTATTCTATATATTCCCATTATCCTCAATATTCCATTCACACCTAACTATTCCTAGTTCGTCAAACTTACTACATATTATGAGTTTAAGAATTCACCATAAACATATGAGTTTAAAAACTCTAGCTTAACCATATATTCTTTAACTATACTCTACCTATCAGTTATACTATTGTTTCAGGGTCTGGTACTATACTTTTCAAAACAACCACCTCATTGAGGTAGCTTTCAATGTGAGCCTCTATTTCAGCTATTGACTTTGATATTGGCTCGGTTATGGAGGTTAACTTCTTCTTTACGATCTGATAGTATTCTAATTCTTTCTATCCGACAGCTATACACAAAAATTATCCATACTAGCATATAAACTATACACACAACAATTTATAGTTTTATATAAGTTATCTTTTATTTTGTTTGACTATGAATTTATCCGATTCTTCTCCTTTTAAACTCTATTTGAGTTATTTATATTTTCAACGTTTTTCGCTGTTCTAAAGTTATAGCCTAAGCTCTAGCCCACCTAAGGTTTCTAACCCTATAGCTCTGATACCATGATGTGACGCCCCCCAAATTCAGGTACTTGAAACCCGAATTTGGTGCTTCACGATACCATTTCTATGAGCGGAATAATACTAATAATAATAACAATAATAAAAAAATCAAACTTAATTTATATATATCAGAGTCTAATCCCAAGTGCGTAACATTTACTATAATTCTTTACATGATAGATAACACATATCATTGTCTTAATACAGTTTAACTATTACAAAAGATACCATTAAACATATTCTGTTCGCTTTCATTTTCCCTTGTTCTTGGCCAAACCTTCTAGCTGTTCACATTTAGCTGAAAACATTTAAATTAAGCAAGGATGAGCATTTGAGTGCCCAGCAAGTAATAACAATTACAAATATAATTAGCTGAAAGAATTAAATGTTTCTTTGTACATCACTTCTACAACAAATCAATAGTTGTGAAGTAAACTGAACCGATAATAATAACGTAACAATTCTATTTCAAATTTTTAAAACTACGTAATGACTATATATGAGGTTTAGTTAACATACTATGAACATTATTTTTAATTTTCGAATAGGTTTAGCAGAACTTCTTCTACAAACCGTCATAACTTACGGGCACGAGGGTGTACATCCCATGGACCCTATATTGATCAATACTACATTGCAAGAACGATGTTATCGTTCACTCTGTCCGCTTTGGGCTCATAAAAGTTTTCCCATGATCAGGATGTTCATATTTAGTCTGGAATCCGAACCAAAACAATTTGATTGGATATAAAAAGGTTTTTATCATATTCTACGATATTTCAAAATCTGTGTCTAGCTGATCAAATAGTTTAGACGGCTATATATATATATATATATATATATATATATATATATATATATATATATATATATATATATATATATATATATATATTAACATGTGATTAAAAACAATGATTATCTAAGTGGGGACACTTGTATAACCATATATAGAAATTAACGAACAGAATATATATATCTGAATTACCATATAGTATCATGTTGATAAACAATGATCGGATATAATATATACGACAATAAAGTTAATAATCTATTACAATAATAATATAATTCTGAAACTTCTTACTCATGTCCATTGCATAAAGAAAATGCAAAGGTAAGATACTTGCCTGATGCGTTGCTTACAGTTCGTAACTTAGTTTTATCTTTACATAACACCTATCAGTAATAAGATCATTTGATCGATTAGAATAACATACTATAACATATAGCACTGCTTATTGCAGTCAGCACATAACCTAATGACATTGTCACATATGTTCCACAACCATTGAATCACAAATAAACACATATCTAATCAAATTATCTAAGTTCAGATCAATTTCTGAAACATGTCAGTGTACCGACAACTTTCCCGGGTAATTATCGAGTCTAAGACTCTGTCATGTAATTTCACATCTGTAAGTATCAGTCATATTATTTTTAAATGACTTATGATAATTTTTAAAACATTTATTATAATTTATTATGAATTTTCAAACACCGAAATCATAATTAAATAATTTAAATATTAAATAATTCTATTATTATTAATATTTAAATAATTTTAATCTTTTAATGAAACCATTGCCAAAAGGTTAAAGTTATTTATAATAACTCAAAATACTTTTAAAGTATTAATATTACCCTTAAATGATTTTTAAAAGAATTAAAATCATTTTTAAATAATTATCATTAATATTAAAGTATTAATGTATTACTTATCAAAATATTAAAAGTTCTTAATCATAACTTAAAATATTTTTAATTCATTTATATCCTTTTTAAATGATTTTTAAATAAATAAAACTATTTTTAAACTATTTATTTAATATAATTATTAAATAAATCTAATATCATTTAATATTAAATTATTAATGAAATTTTTTTTTAAATATCAAAAGTTATAATTTATAACTTAAAATATCTTTAAACACTTTATTTCTATTTTAAATAATTTTTTATAATTATTAAATAACCTTAATATCATTAATAATAATTAATTAATGAAATTTACCTTTAAATATTGAAAGTTATATTTTATAATTTAAAATATTTTTAAATAGCTTATTATTATTTAAAATGATTTTTGATATAATAAAATCATTTTTAATTTATTTATTTATTTTATTTATCAAATAACTTAATTATCATTAATATTAATTTATTATTGAATTTCATCACAAAATATTAAAAGTTGTCAAAAAAATAACTTAAATTATTTTCTTATACCATAATATAATTTTTAAATGATTGTTTCATGTATTAAAATTATTTTTAAATAATTTATTTAATATTAAAATTAAATAAATTAAATACTTTTAATATTCCAAATATATTAAATATTTATGAAATATATTCAAAATAATTAAAAACTAATTTTTAGATTTTAAAATAATTTTTAATAATTTATTTTGTATTTTTAATAATTTAAAAACTAATTTTTCTATTTATTTAATATTAGAAATTAATTGTCGTCAAAGGGTGCCTATAGCGACGAAACTGTCGCTATAGGTGTTCTTCGCGTTCTTGAGCTTTCAAAGTCAGTGATCAAGTACCCTACTTTGACCATGAATAATTTAGTGTGTAGTGTGCTTCTAGACCAACTAAGCATCCGATCGTGTAGTACTAGTGTAGGGTTACATAATACAACAACAATCATGATCATACTTCATCACAATAAGGAGATCTAAGCTGCAGAAAAACATGTCAGATTTGTTCTTCAAATTCTGGGCTGCCCAGAAAAATTTGGTCAATGCCGGTCGACGACCCTGGTGGCCTTATTTCGGTCAATCGGTTTATGTCACAGGTGTTCTACACGTCGGGTCTTGTAGAAGAACTACCAGGGTATCTTTATTGATCATTTATAATGTCCAAATAGCATTAACTTACAAGATCTAAGTCTCTAAAACAATTGTCAGGGTTGTTCTGGGTTTTCTGGGTAACCCAGAAACCCAGACAGTTCCGAGTAGGCACTTTGTGGCTTAAAATTATAAAGGTTCTGTTTGATGTTATAATATTATAATGGTTTCACATTGTAGTATACACAACAAGGTACAAATAACATTACAAAATGTCACCCTAATAACCACACAATCGCTAGATCTTACCCGGTCAAAACCTTGTCAGAACCATGTTCATGGCTTTCTGGAAATTCCAGAAAGTGCATTTCGTGATCATTTCAGTCACTTTGACCATCCACTATATTTTATATGTTTATGATTTGAGTAATATAAAGACACTTATCTAAAGTCCACATACCAGGCTACAACATAGATACAAAAATGTCACCAATAAACATAAAACCTGACAATTATGGGTCTTTGAAAATCTTATCAGACACGTTTAAAGGTAACCCAGAAATCACTTGGTCATGGTCGGTCAACCGACTTTGACCAAGAATAACTTTCAATCCAATCATTATTTGGTCCTAATTCGAACTCTAGAACATATACTTCATGACATATTACAAATATAAAACATAAAACACACAAAATCATTAACAACCAAAGATTTACAAGGTCTGACATTTGGTTGTCAGACTCATTTTAAAAATTTTCCAGATTTTCAAAATCATCAAATCCGAGCTTCTAGATGTTATGGATATAACATCTATCAGCCCAGATCATCATTATACTCTATAAACAACATGTTTAACACAAAAAAATTAACATATAACAGAGGATCAAAGTCAGATTTTTTTTAAAATAAAGGTCCTACCTCTTTTCAGCAAATTCTTGGTTCTGGCTACTGATTTGATTGTGGTGTTAGTGAGGCTTTGATATGGGACTGTTTTGTTTTAAAATTTTCGTGGGTTTGGGTTGAAAGAAAATGTTTAAGTGTTTGATACAAAATGAGCTAGCAAAATGATATTCTCTCTCTCCCAATCTATAAATACAAGTCTATAATACTTGTATTGGCTGATCTATGTGTCAATTTAAATCATATGGGGTTGTTGGATTTGGTCACCAACTTCCCTTAATGTCAAAACCTACATATAGCCTCAATAATACACAAAAGGGTAAACATGTCATTTGGCTTATAATTTTAATGGCATTTTTGACATTTGACCAAACTCTTAGAGTTTAGGGTTTGGATTAAGGTTTAGGGTTTGAACCATTTTAGGTTTTAAAAGCAAAATTCTAGGATTTCTAAAATTAGGATTTAAAAATAAATAACAATTTAGTTTTCAAAAATATAAATTAGAGTTTATAATTAGTTTTTTAATTCGATTACTTGAACATTTGGGTTTAAAATTTACTAATTATAATTAACCTTGATCATTAAACAATTAGGGTTTATGATTAGTAATTAGGTTTTTAAAATTACTAATTAGGATTTGCACAAAAATAAAAATAATATTAGTTTCTAATTTTTTTTTGAAAATTAGGGTTTTCTTAATCGCGTTTAATTTTCTAATTACATTATACATGAACATTATGATTTTAATGTCCACTAATTAGTATTTAGCTTGCAATTAATAATTAGGGTTACTAATTTAGCAAATTAGAGTTTTTAATTAGAAATTAGAGTTTCTAATTTACAATTAGAGCTTCCCATAATTAGGGTTTCACCTAATTAAGTATAATACCTATAATTATTTACATTAACACGATTACCAAACAACTTACACAATTCTTAAAGTCGAAATTGACTTTTTGAATTAGGGTTAATAAATTAATAAAATATGGTTTTAATATGCTACACTAGAATTTACCAATCATTTTCCATACATACATACAGTACATAATTATAGTACTAAAAAATCAAAATATAATTTATATTATATTATTATTCTCATTCCTTGATCAAAATCCAAAATTAGGGTTTGGATTCCATATCTGATTTATTCTTCATATATAACATTATTAATCAAGTTAAAAAATGATTAACTTAATTAATCTAACATAAATTCATATAATAAAATAAATAATTATTATAATAATTCTAATAATCATTTCATATATATTATTTAAATAATATATAATTATATTTTTATGGAAAATAAATAATAAAAATATTTCTACTATAAAATTAATTATTAAAAGAATAAACTTTATAATAATCAATAATTCTAAAATAAAATTATTTGTAAACATTCATGTAATAAATATATTTTTATTTATTACATAATTACATACACACATTATCTTGTACAAATCCTCATGCTTAAAGTAAAAAAAATTTTATACGCAAAATTTCTAATTTAATTATATAGAAAATATCGGGTTGTTACAGTGCAGTTACAAGAACCGTTGGACAGGAAGTACATTCAACCGAGTTTTTCGCCGTGGGGAGCACCGATACTATTTGTCAAGAAGAAGGATGGATCCTTCAGACTTTGTATCGACTATAGATAGTTAAACAAGTTAACAATAAAGAATAAGTATCCATTGCCTAGGATCGATGATCTTTTTGATCAGTTGAAAGGGAAAAAGTATTTTTCTAAAATAGATTTAAGGACGAGATATCATCAGTTGAAGGTTAGGAATGAGGACGTACCAAAGACGGCATTCAGGACTCGTTATGGTCATTACGAGTTTCTGGTGATGTCATTTGGGTTAACTAATGCACCAGCTGCATTTATGTATATGATGAACAGAGTGTTCAAACAATATTTGGACAAGTTCGTCATGGTGTTTATCGATGATATTCTAGTCTATTCTAACATGCCAGAAGATGATGCTGAACACCTAAGAATAGTGTTGGAAACACTAAGGAATGAGAAGTTATATGCGAAATTCACTAAGTGTGAATTTTGGCTAGAGAGGGTACAATTTCTAGGCCATGTCATTGACCATGAGGGGATTTCAGTAGATCCAGCTAAGGTGGAAGCTGTGATTAATTGGGAACAACCGACAACTCCGACTGAGGTGCAGAGTTTCCTATCGGAGATTCGTCCAGGATTTTTTGAAGATAGCTACTCCGTTGACTAACTTGACAAGAAAGATGATGAAATATGCTTGGACTGAGAAATGAGAGGATAGTTTTCAAGAATTGAAGAAGAGGTTAAATGAAGCGCCTGTTTTGTCATTACCCGATGATACAGGAAATTTTGTAGTTTATAGCGATGCTTCGCATAGAGGACTGGGTTGCGTGCTCATGCAGCATGGCAAGGTCATTGCGTATGCATCAAGGCAGTTAAAGGAATATGAGAAAGTTTACCCTACTCATGATCCGAAACTGGCCGCGGTAGTTTTTGCCTTAAAGATATGGCGACATTATCTTTACGGGGAAAAATGTGAGATATAAACGGACCACAAAAGTCTAAAATATATCTTCATACAAAAGGAATTGAATATGAGACAGAGGAGATGGCTGGAGTTGATAAAGGATTACAACTGTTAAATCCTGTATCACCCTGAAAAAGCCAATATAGTTGTTGATGCCTTAAGTAGAAAGGGTCGGGAGAAGTTTTCTATGTTAATGGCTCAAACTAAGTTAATAACATAAATGGCTAGGATGGAGTTAGAGGTGAAGTTGCTGAGTGAAGCGGGACATAGACTGTTTGCAACGGAGATCCAATCAACCATCGTAGAGAGAGCCAAGGAGGTGCAGCTCAAAACTGATGAGTGTGACCAGATGAAGAAGTGGTTAACCAATGAAAAAGATATTAAGTACAGTCTTGATAATGAGGGATTATTAAGATTTGAGGAAAGAATTTGGGTTCCACATAAGATGGAATTAAAGGAAAAAATTTTACAAGAGGCTCACAATTCGAGGTATTCAATTCATCCTAGTAGCACTAAGATGTATCAAGACATTTGACAGAGTTTTTGGTGGCCGAATATGAAGAGAGAGATAGTCGAGTATGTGAGTAGGTGCTTAACTTGTCAGAAAGTTAAGGCCAAACATCAACGACCAAGTGGCTTGTTACGGTCATTAGAGATTCCGGAGTGGAAGTGGGAGCATATCACGATGGACTTTGTGGTGAGACTTCCGACTACTCAGAAGGGATATGATGCGATTTGGGTAATAGTGGATCGGTTGACGAAGTCAGCTCACTTTTTGCCAATTTGGGTTAAGTATAACTTAGACCAGTTAGCTAAACTTTATGTTAAGAAAATTATTTCCAGACATGGAGTACCAGTTTCGATTATGTCAGATCGTGACCCACGATTCACGTCGAACTTTTGGAGGAGTCTGCAAGAACAGTTGGGGACGCAGCTAAAGTTGAGTACGACATATCATCCACAAACCGATGGATAGAGCGAGAGGACAATTCAGAGGTTAGAAGATATGTTGAGATCTTGCGTCATGGATTTCAAGGGTAGTTGGGATGATCATCTACCGATATTAGAGTTTGCGTATAACAATAGTTATCATGAAAGCATAGGTATGCTGCCTTACGAAGCCTTATACGGAAGAAAATGCAGAACACCATTGTATTGGGATGAAGTGGGAGAACGCCGAATGCTAAGACCTGAATTGGTGCAGCAAACAGCGGATATAGTAAAGCTAATACGAATGCAATTAGTAGCAGCTCAAGACAGACAGAGGAAATTTATAGATTTACATCGAGTAAATAGGGAGTTTGAGGTAGGCTCGTATGTATTTCTGAAGGTATCTCTCTGGAAAGGAAAGATACACTTTGGAAAGAAGGGAAAGTTAAGTCCCAGGTTTATAGGACCTTTTGAGATATTAGAAAAAGTGGGAGGGGTAGCTTATGTGGTAGCGTTACCTGTAAGACCCCGAATTTTATGAAATAAAAGTATTCAATTTTTCTTATAATTACAATTCAGTAAATGGTTAAATTGATAAAAAGTTAAAGTTATGGGTGAAATGTGAAAATTTTTTAAAATACACAAGTGGTTATAAAATAATCATTGTTGTCGGGGAATATTCGTTTGGTCGTGGAATATTCTTTCTGTCGAGGAATATTCATACAACGGCGCAGCTATTTGTGGGCCCCATAACAGAATAACTGTCGGGTGAAGAAAACGACAAATTTGAGTTTTTACAAATAACGGCGTAGTTGTTACCGTTAACACTGTTAGAATACCCGGTGGTTAAAATACAGTAATACGCGTTATTGCACAGTAGCACACGGTATTGCATAGTATTTTTGAAATTTTTGATTCTTACGTAAGAAGGCACTACTCAATAATTGTTACAGTAATTACTGTTCAATATTTTATTTTATTGATTCAATAATTGCTGCGTTGATATTTTATATTATTTTTGTTTCAATAATTATTGCTGCACAGTATTTTCTATTATCAGATCAATAATTCATATTATTTGAATAATATTATTAGATAACATTATTGGTAATGTCTAGAAAGTTCTGTCTAAGGAGAGGTTTGGTCATCTAATTGCGCGCTAGTAAGGAGAAATCCTTATTGGAAAGCCCCCTCTTTCCTGGGAACGGCCTGGTTGTCATAAATGTGATTCTGTAATATTATTTGTGAATAATTAATTATTGATTCATATGATAAGGAAATATTTATTTTATGTGGATATAAACGAGGGATATATTTTTGTGGTTAAAAATGAAGGAGTTAATGTTGAGATTTTTATCCGTATTTTTGTCGGAATGGAGGTATTAAAAATCAGGATTTTTGAGATATATTGCGGGGGTTATAATTTTTAATCCGACCGTTGGATCGTTGTGATTTTTGGATATGTTATACATATATAAGTTGAGTATATGTCCACAAATTTTGAACCGTTAAAAATGAACGTATGATTTATTATGAATTTTACGAGATGACTGGTTCAGAAATTATTGAATTTTCGGAGTTTATCATTTTGGTGAAAAATTCTAGAATTGGTGGGCCCCACTTGTGGTTGGTGAAGAAATGTGCTGAATTATATTTCAAATGTGGTGGGTGGGAATAGTAGCAGGTAAAGCCATCAGGTTGCAGGTCAAACCTACCAAAATTTTCCTATAAATAGAGGGCTAAGTTAGAATTGAAAATCATACCAAAAACATAAGCTTTCTCTCTTTCTCTCTCTATATTATGAAGCATATTTTGTGAGTTTTTAGATACTTGGTGAGTTGCTATTCATCAGTGCAAGTTTCCTTCAGCATCATATTCGATATCCGGTCAGAAGTACTGCTCTTTTGAGGTAAGGGATAGTAAGGGATAGTAAGGGATTGTAAGGGATAGTAAGGGATAGTAAGGGATTTTAAGGGTTGTTATGATTTTTAATTTCGTAATTTTTCTGACCTTCAAAAATTCTGGAAAAATTTGAAATGATATTTTGATGAGTTTTCTTGATTGTGTCCAAAAATGGTGATTTTTGGATGTATAGATTGAGAGTTATGAATTTTACGGGAAAAGACTATTTTAAAAATAACCGCTTATAATTCCTTGTGGTTAACTCCAAAATTGATGAAATTTTTATTGGGAGTACATGTATATGATAGAAGTATACTCTGTAAATTTCAGAATTTTTAGACAAAAGTACAATTTTTGATAAATGTCTAAATATTCGGCTATTTTGGCCATATGAAAAATAGTAAATGACTTTTAAAAATTCTGAGAAAAATATATGTTCACTATGGGACTATATTATGCTAAATTCCAGAAAAGAAATATTTTTGGAACGGATTTGGTATTTTTCATGAAAATAGTCTAGTTATGAGAAAATGAATTAAATATGTTATGTGAAGTAAGAAAATTGAAAATAGGATTTTATGGCTTGAGAATCCTATATGAGGTATATGCAGATTTTTGATAAGGGTTTTGGTTATTGGTAATGAAATCTTATGAGTTTGGTATTTTTAAATGATTAAATGCATTATTTAGTAAGTGTAAACAATTTAAATAAATTATTTATAAGCTTAAGAAATGTTATTCTTTCAATATCATTATACCGAAATATTGGTATGGATTTTATTGTGGAATTTCTACCTTTTTGTGTCGGGATTACTATTCATGAGTTACTATTCACGAGTTACTATTCACGAATTACTATTCACGAGTTACTATTCACGGGTACTATTCAAGACAAAATTGGTTTCTTTTTCTAACCAAATTATAGTTGATTTATGAATATTGCTCTTGAAATTAAATCCATATTTTGATCATATTGTTTTTATTATCATATATAACATTTTTATAATCTTGATGTTGAAATTCTCTTTCACTTGAGTGTAAAGATGGGTAGATTTTTGGTATGATCATGACTATGGGTTATCTTTGGCCAGTAGTGCAAAGTTGAATTGTGACTGGTATGATCATGACCATTGAATTTATAATTAAATATCTTAAGCTTAAGTGCAAAGGTGAATTGATCAACATGGTTATAATTATTGTTTATATAAATTCTGAAATGATTATATATTTCTTTGAGATATGAATATATTTGGCCTGTAGTGCAAATATGAATTGTTGATGAATATCTTTGGCATGTAGTGCAAAGATGGCCTGTTGATGAATATCTTTGGCCTGTAGTGCAAAGATGAACTGTTGATGAATATCTTTGGCCTGTAGTGCAAAGATGAACTGTTGTTGAATATCTTTGGCCCGTAGTGCAAAGATGGTTTGTTGATGAATATCTTTGGCCCGTAGTGCAAAGATGGTTTGTTGATGAATATCTTTGGCCCGTAGTGCAAAGATGGATTTGTTAGTATGATTATAAACAGGAATTGTGATTTGGTATAACCATGATCTTTGATGTTTCAGGTAAAGACAGGTGATGAAAATATTCTTCGTCCTGGGTGCGAAGAAAAATTTAGAGTCACAATTATGATTATGAGTTATTCATATAATTGTGAAAAGGAACTGTTGATTAATGTTACAGGGATAAAACATTATTGGTGGACTTTTAATGTGGAGAAGATAATAGACTTTATGGTCTATTTGACTCTTCTAATGGATTGCTCGTTCCGCTGCAACTATGGTTGAAATTTTTATCATTTACCATATGTTCTAAATCTCTGATTTATTATTGATGAAGGCTATTGATAATTTAATTATCTTTAATCATGATATTCTTTACTGAGCTAGTTGTGCTCACCCTTTTGCTTCACAATTCCTTTCAGGTAATAAGAGTGTAGCTGGGTCGAGCGGGGGTAACAAGGGAATAGAACGGTGGTCATCATTTAGTAGTTTTATTTGGTGAATCCAATAGGGTAAGGTGTACCCAACGTTGGAAGGGTGGTTTGCCACTATCATACGAGATGTCTAACGACATACAACCTCGTGTCATCATAAGACAGGGATGTGCTCATCCACTTGCTGAGTATATCTATGAGCACTACTTATATATTCTTGGTGTTTGTTTGAAGTATAATTCTCAATTAGAGACAGTGGAGATAATGATAAGTCAAGAGAAGACTCACCATTGGGAAGAATATAATAGTAATCTTCTCGTTTTTCTTTGGGGTCTATTGGATCAACCAAGGATAATTCTGTGGCCATATGATATCTATCATAACCTAGACGCGTGGCCTCCCATGTACGAAGGTTTCCTTGAGCACTTCCCAAAGATTCTAATTTCTAGAACAGTTTTTGACTATACCTTTATGTAAGGTACCTTTGTGAAGTGCTGATACATGATGGTGTCCAACGTCACAGTTGGTATATATTTGTATCCACACTCACAGCATATGTGTTGTTGTATTTTGCACGACAATTGTTGTAATAAAGTTGTAGTTGTTTTCTGTACCATGTATTTGACGACTCAGAATGGGTTGGATGGAATGGACCTATTTTGGGGTCGTTACATTACCTCCAGACTTAGAATGAATACATAACGTGTTTCACGTATCTGTATTACGTCCTTATAAGCCTAATTACAAACATGTAATAAAATATGAGCCGATTCATATCGAGAAGGACCTAACCTATGAGGAGATGCCAATTCAAATCATTGATAGAAAAGAGCAAGTTTTATGGAACAAAGTTATACCGTCTGTAAAGGTATTATGGCAGAACCACGATGTCGTAGAAGCAACGTGGGAGTTGGAAGAAAAGATGAAGAAGAATTGCCCTCAATTGTTTGTGTAAATTTTTTTCATTGTAACGAGATTCTGGGGACAGAATCCTTATAAGGGGGAGAAAGTGTAACGCCCCGAAAAATTGAACCTTTTGTAAATACTTTTATAATGAATAAAATAATATTATTTGTTATTATTATGTGTTAGTAAGATGAATGTCATTATATAACTTAGAAACATCGGAAAGTCGTAGTATTTTAACCATGTGAAGAAATTAAAGTGTTTGAATTTCCAAGACGAAAATAAAAGCTTTCCGAGAAAATTTTCGAAAAATACTATTCATCGTTTTTCGCTCGGGAATTATTTTTGAACTTCAGAGAAATATGTAACGTTATAATATCAAGATGAGATGGATTATGTAATAATAATCTAAGTATGAAAAATGCAATATTTCGCATGCGGACTTAATTTGAGAACGTTAGGAAAATCATGTGTTAAGAATTTAATGTAATGATCGTATGATACGTATGTATTGTGCAAGGTAGTGTATACGAGTATGGTACTAAGTATTATACGAGTATATGCGAATGATGGTATTCCGTATATTATGAATTAGTATACGAATTAGAATACGAGAATTATACGTATAGTATATGTTAAAAGGTTTTTAATTAAATGACATGGATTAGTTGGATTGTGTAAACAATTGAATAGTCCAATGAACATTAAGGTATAAGCCATGTGTGAGTAATGTTAAGCCCAAGAGTTGGTTAATAGGAAACCCAAATTACTTTAAAGCAAGCCCAGAGATAAATTAAGCAATTTAAAATCTAAACCCAATTAATGATCCATGGGTAAAGCTTGAGCCATGGGGCAACCCATGGGTGATCTTGGTGACCAAGGCTTTGTTGTGGTGGCCAAGTAATAAGAGTAGGGGACAAGTTTACTTAGGGATTAAGTATGAAAGAGTAAGGAGGTGGAATAACCTAATGACCCTTTTACCCTAACTTTAGAAATCCTATAAATAGAGGAGGAGTTGGCTCATTAGTTGTTTGTTAATTGTATCCAAGATAAGACAACTTATTGGTTAGAGAGAATAAGCACTTATAAGTCCAAACATCCTTTGTTAGATTTTCAAGAAGAAGGAAGCTAGTCATCTAAGGTAATGATCTTGTGATCTTATATCTTCCATCTCTACCATTGTAGGGTGATAAGAGAAGTGTAACTTAATGAACATGTATGCTAAGTACGCATAAGAGATGGATGATCAATTGACTTAAGCGGAATAAATAAGGAATAAGCAATTCAAATCTAAATAAGTTATAAACTTATGAATAACAATGATGAACTTGTCATATGATTACTTTAAAAAGTTAGCATGATTTAAAAGATGTAAGAATATTTATTAAAGGACTTAAATCGATAATAAGTCATAAGGAATGAAATCTTGTATTTTATAATTTGTTAAGTTATGAACTTATGAGAAATAAGTCATAACCTAATTTAAAGATAAGTTGTTGTAATATGTACATCGAGATTTCTAGATAATGGATTGAATTCATTTAGAGCGATGAACAAATCGTTAGTAACGAAATTTTGTCAGAAATCACACGATTGGACGATAATCGTCGAATTCGTGAAATTCTCGGAATGGAAGTTGGATTTTGTGTTTGAACTCAAAAATGTTAGTTTTTTATGGAGACAAGTCTTATTTGGCATTATAAAGTTGCGGACTCGAAAATGGCCGAATTCCGACTTAGAACGAAGAAATGAACGTTGAACGTTCACGAACGTTTATCGTTTTTGTTAAAAATGGACTAATAGGTGAATTTTTAGTTAACAAAGTAAAGTAGATAAAATTATTGCATGAACATGTAGAGTATGTGATTTGTGAACCGTAGGCTCTTGAACGAGCCAATTCGGACTTATAACGAAGAAGTTACGAGCCCGGGAGTTTCACAAAATTTCAAAATTATAAAAATTTTCTGGTGCACAGAGCTAGCGCCGCGGCGCCAGCCCAAGGCATAAAAGCCCTTGCCATAGCACGAGGCCGAGGCATGAGGTACTGTTAGTTGGAGCCGCAGCGCGATATAATGAAGGGCAAGTGGTGCCGCAGTGCCAAAGCCGGGACTTGAGCACTGCTAACCCGCGCCGCAACGCGAGTCCAAGAAGGAATCTGGCGCCGTAGTGCCAGCCTTAGGGTTTAGACAGTAAAGAATGGTTACAAGTAGAGCATGCATGGTAATTGATTAACAATGAACTAAGGAACTTAATGTAACATTGTTAAGACATGTTTAACCCTTAAATATGATCATTTAGGGTTGAAGTAACTCAATTACATATAAATGTAAGAATGACGTAATGAAAAGCCGGAACCAATAATAACAAATCTAATACGTAATTAGATTGAGAAGAAGGGTAAGATTCTTTAAGAACCATGTATGTTATTCATGACCTAATGTGTTATGTGATATTATCATCTACTGTAGAGACTTAAGGACTTAAAGTGCACATGTAATAACTGTAGCAGACGCTAAAGGCAAGTGTTCTAACCCTTGTTTCAGTTCATTCTGGACAAGCTTTGTGATTCATGAATTCTTATGCATGAATTGATGTATGATGAAGTCAAAGCCAATTCTTTCGGCTAGACTTATGATATGTTGGATTTCTTACAATCTATCAAAGTACTGTCAATGTTTTACCAAATTATATTGGTGTGGTTTTCAAATGAAGAATGAGTATGCTAAAATATTTTGTCGTCAAACGACAGGCACGTGAGGTTTCCACAACTTAAACGTATACACGTTTAATGAATGTAGTGTTGATCAACATAGAGTACTATAGGCTGATCACCTAAATGTTCTCGTAAGCAATGCCGGACTTACGGACTTAGTGCCGGGATGTTCTTTTCAAAGTACTTATGAAATACTCATAGTCTTGGATCGGAATTGATGTTTTACTGAATGTTGTAATTGTAAAACGTTTTGAATGAAAAGAAGGGCTATTTTGAATTATCGGTAGTGCTTCATAAGTATTGTTCAGTTATTAAAGATATACCATTCCAATATTTCAAGCATGCTAGTTTTACTAGAATTGTTGTACTTGCTGAGCTAGTTAGGCTCACTCTTGCTTGAACCATATGAATGCAGCTAAGATCGAACAGACCGATGGATCTGGCAAGGATAAAGGGAAGGCCCGTAGATTACTTATGTAATAGTATAGGTTTGTAATGATAATATTTGATATTATGACAAAGACAAATGTAACGGTTATAAAGAACCTGGAGGAATGTTAATATTATTTTGAATATATATATAAGACATTCGTTCTTTTGAGGCATTTCAATTGAATGTTTGTGTGAACTGTAGCACCGTGTAGCATCATCTGTCGGGTTGGAAGATACCCAAATTTGGGGGTGTCACAATCGTTCAATGTCAATACTATACGTTCATAGCGTTAAACATTTTATAGTAACTTATTCATATCTTACAACATCAGGTTCATTCGACTCAAAACGTTCTTCAAGTTAAAATCATTAACTTGGCTTCTTTACGTTATACGTCATTGTCTTTAATTCAGTTCTTCACCACTCACAGGTTAAATCATTAGTCTTCATTTCTTTACGATCAAACCATACACGATGTGTAGGTTCTGTCCGTTTAATAACTGCGTACACTCAACCCTCACGACAGTTAAAGTGTTTAACATTTACATTCATTCTAACATTCTCTATCCGACTCATACTAGGACTTTCATTACTCATGTTACTGTTCGCTATGGCTTTTTATGAAAATTCATATCTTACTTACTACTTTCGTCAACGTCCAAGTCATACAACCATTGTACACATAGAACGTTCGTCCAACGCGAATACGATTCACGAGGATCGTTTACGTATTCAGCGTTCACGTCGCTCGTCTCTTAATCTCTCATTCAACCTTTACTCAAGGTTTTAATTGCTTTCAATCGTTATCCATCCCATGAATCTCACGTTCATCATTCTTTCTTAATGTCGAAGTCATACTGTTCGTTGTATGCTAAGACCGATCGTTCATCGCAATAGCGTTGTGTTCACAGCGTCTAAACGGTTTACACTTAACTCTCATAATGACATCATAACATCGGAATGTTATACATCACCCTCGTCACTCAATGTCTAAGGAATCACAATCATAGTAATCCCCTACGTTTATTTTATCGCGACTACGGTCCCCGGATATTGGTTCCATAATTTGCGTTTACATTCTTTATCTTTTAATTATGTTCAGTCTTTGCATTCAACCTTTAATAAAGGTTTAAATCACTTGATTAAGTGTTACCTTAAGCGAACTATGTGTTCTTTATCTTCCCTTACACTTCCCCAAGAGTTGAGAAGTTAAAAGCTCCTCTCTAGGCCTTTCCCATACCCCCGCCCCGGCAGGGGTTTGCACTCTAAAATAGCCCGCCCCAGCTGGCCTCACTTCTGCTAACGAACTAAGTACCCCCGCCCCGGTGGGGATTTGGCATTCAACAATGCCCGCCTCGGCGGGGGTCCCTTCTGTTTTTGTTTATAAGTCTTAAACTGGTTTGAGACGTTTACTTTACAATCTCATAACTCTTTCGTTATAACTCAGAACGAGGTCGTTCCAAAGCTATTCTCTTCCTTATCTTACGTACTTCAAATTCCCTTGGACAGAAATTTATTCTACATCCGTTAACATGCCATTCGTTATTAACGTTTTTCGTTCGTTCGTCCATAATTCGGTCATCCGAACTCGAAACTCGTTCGTTCTTGAGTCCACGACTCACGTTTTCTACGTTCTCTTACATTCTTATGAAACCCTATATATTCGGGTTCATTTACACACTTTCTATTTCTTGATCGTCTTTTACGAAAATTTTGCCATAACTTCTTTATAGCTTAGTTTAATCCTTTTTTCATGAACGTTTCTACCTTTCCTAACCAAGTAATAAGCACGCGGTGGTTTTAAATTTGTCCATCAACAATAATTAAACTATGATGGTTTTAAATTTGTCATTCAACAACATTCTTCGCGTTCTTCGCGTTCTTCGCTCGTTCTTCATTTTTAAACGATATTTTGATTACGATTTCACTTTTCCTTGGAATTTAATGTTATAAATCATCATTTCTTACTAATATCACCGAATCGTTTATATGATATATTCGGATCGTTCAAATTCATTACAAATCTTATACTTCCTTAAGAAATTTATAAACTAAACTTCTAATTCTTATTTCTTCGATTTCTCATGATTTCAACCATATAAAACCATTCTTAACATCTTTTAATTCTTATTCTCATTAAGATATGTTTTAAACATATAAAACTTAAAGAAAATTTACTTAGGGTTAGATTTCGGATTACCTCTCTTCTTTAATCTTCCTCCATTGGATAAAGCGTGCACTCGGGCTAGGTTTTCCTCTTCCTCTTACTCTTCATCCGAACTCTCTCTCTCTCTCTCTCTCTCTCAAGTGTAGGCTAATTTTTTCATTAACCACAAATCAGCTTAAGCTCTCCTTTTATAGATTTTCAAGGCTAGGGGCAAAATAGTCATTTCGCCCCCAAACCTCCTTACTATTCATGGCTTAGCCACCAAGTAACCACTTTACTTGGTGGCCAAGTGGCCGGCCGGCCCACATGCTCCATAGGTCCCCCCCCAATGGGTATAACCCATCCGGTGACCGATCAGTTTGATTCGCTGTTCGTTTTTCTTAGTTTGGGCCTTAACATTAATTCTCCTTGGGCCTATCTTGGGCTTGACATAATCCAAGTCCAATTGGTTTCTACAAAGTCCATGAACTCAACATCCATTAAGACTAATCGTATTCTACTCGTATAATTCTCGGAACTCACTTTTTCTAACCCTTAGGTTTTAAGTCCATAGGCGAAAACTTCGTTTGCCATAACTGAAATATTATTGAATATTCTATTACGTCTTAGAATTCTATAATTACGCGTTTCTCAGAAATTCAAACTAAATCTCCGAGCAAAAACGGATGAATAGTGTCTATTTCATCTTTTTCTCCGAAAATATTTTTGTTCCCAAAAAAATTTCATTTTCATCTTGAAAATTCTTACTCTTTCGGTCTAGCTCGCAGCTAGAATCCTCCCGTATTATATGCATCCTAGGTTCTAGAATGATTAATAAACACATAGCACATAATATTATTAATAAAAATTTATTTTATTAATAACTAATTCTTTAAACTTAAATTCTGGACAATCTGATTTTTCGGGTTGTCACAAAAATCAATTAAACTTTAATAATAAAATGCACATCAATTATAAAATTATCTATCAAATTATAACGCTTAAATAAATTAAGTCATAATAACCAACATCAAATATTTATTATTCAATAAATAAATCAACTAAAATATTTATCTAACTCAAATAAATATTTTAATTAATTATAAAAATCACGTTCGTTACATTTTTCTCTCCTTATTAGGATTTCGTCCTCAGAATCACCGAAATCTCCCTTACCCAATTTTCATCTCGTCTCTTTTAGAAGTCTATTGTAGAACAACTTCAACGCATTACCTTAACATAGGTTCTATATTTTATGTTCCTCTCAACAATTCTTGAAAGTTTTTATTTCATAACATTTACTTAGACTTAACTATATTCTTAGTATTATACATTCTTTAACCCATCAATTGTCTTTTATTCAACTTATAAACACTTGGGATATCACATTCACCCCTTCTTCTAAGAATTTCGTCCTCGAAATTTTATTTATTAATCTTCATTCATTCGATTTATCAAAATAGATTTTACGTTACTCTTCATTTACTCATTGGGTTCTATGACAAAAATCCCTCCTCTAAGGATCTTCTCATCATCACCATAATCTTCACATCTCATTCTTCGAAGAACTTCATATTCTCTCTAGATAATTCATCTCTTTCTTTATTAAGTTCGTTTATAGATTTATTATAGTTTTCTCAATTCTCCCATCACCACATATCGTATTCTCCAACTTTTCTTTTCTAAGGAATACTCTCCTTTTTCACTTCCATCTTGCAGAATAACAAGAATCTTTAACAATTGTTCAATAATTGGAAAGTAGTATGAATAACTTAAGAATTTAAAAAATTGCAAATCATGATGAGGGGTCTCAAGACCTTGAACTCATCTCGAGGTTTAATAGTGCTTCACCCCCTGTACACTATAAACCGTTCTAACATAATGTTTAACAATCATACAGACTGTAAACATTCTACATCAGTGCTCTAGGTGATCAGCCTATCGCACTACTACGTCGTGCACACACGTAGTACATCTTAACATCGTAATAACTATATGCGTTACTTTCGGAACCATTGTCTCCGATAACATGTCCCCTTTATAGGGTTGTTCACCTCAACTTCTCAACAACTGAATCCGCATCAAAACAATTTAGTTTAGCATAATTTCACAAAGAATACTTAAATTCCATAAATATTTTTCAATAATCGTCTAGCCGAATCAAATAGCTTATACTTTTAACAACAACTCGAACATCAATCAAAATAGTTTTAGATAATTCAATTGGCATATCTTTCTTAGTTAAAGAAAACTAAAAATCTTTGTTTTTTTATGATGTCATGATACCGTACTATCTTGATAGTACGTTGAGGATTCAGTCATTATATGACTTTGTCATGCTACATCATACCATAGTGGGTTGACGATCTTATGATCACATCCAACACTAGGTTCAACTGCATTGATGACTTTCTCATTTGTCATATCAATATTATATTTAGTGATGCTTTAATAACTACGGAAAAACAAAATATATTTTGATATTTTTAAATCATTTTTGTTCAGCCGAAACAATTAGCATAGACATACAAATAACGGTATTATTTTGAAAACTCATTGGTTCCATCATTTGATCCAATGTTTTTCAAGAAAATAGAAGTGCAAACATCAGCACGAAGTCAATAAATTTTGAAAGAAACTAGCATAGCTAGAAGATTTAGAATATTCAATTTTTCCTCCATCATCTTAAATTCTTACTCCACTGCTTCATTACTTAATCATTCTATTAATCTTTAGCACCATTAACGCTCACCATACCAAAAATTCTTAGTTCTTACCTCAAAAGTTTTCTATACCCAGTATAATTCATCAAACTTACCACACAATTCAGGAACTTGCCACAATAATATGAGTTTAAAAACTTATCCTAGTCAGACCATAAGCGTATATTCGTTGAGGGGTTTAAAACATACCATATGATTATGAGTCACGAACTTACCATATGCATTAATTTTAAAAACCATACCTAATCTTAATATCATCTAACCTAATCTTAAAAGCCTCTAACTATCAAATATACACATGAGAAAAGAATCACCTTTCTACCGCATATACATTGATAGCGCGACACTAACATTCCAATAATTATCAATGTGATAAACCAAGTACATGCATAAAACCTCTGCCAATACAAAGGTTTGTACAACTTAGTCACCATATGAGTCCTCAATTGAAATCCCACCTAACATTACCTTACTCTTAACTTATTCTTAACTTGCCCTTAACTTGCTCAATACAAATTCCTCGTATCATATTATCTATAACTCCTCGTGAGTTTATCTTGTACTATATCATAGTACATTATCTTCATAGCATCAAGCTATAATTATTCAAACATTACAAACCATCTTTCTTTTATAACTTAAACAGACCACGTCGTGATCTTATTCTATAATCATCTCCCTTAAAAAAAATTTAACTCGTAATCGTTTTGTTTTACAATCCTCTTTCTTTTCTTTTTCATCATTTACGATTTCATTTATGCTTTTAATCTAACAAACTTTGTCTATTCATCATTATTCGTTATCTTGGCTATTAGAGTTAGGTAACTCCCAATTTTTATCTTTATATCTCTTCAAGATTCTTCTTTGAATTTTCTTGTTTATACAACAATTCTTCCTTTGAGAATTTCTAACTTCATTTACATTGCTCAACATTTCATTTGAGTTCCACATTTTCATCATACGTATCCATTTTCTATACTTAGTACACATCGAGTCTCTAATAGTTTTAATATGGTACGCTGAGTGGTTTCCCACAAACAACCAACAAACTACGTTCCGAGTTGCTAGTTCGTATATACCCCCGCTCTATAAAGGAATCATTTAGCCCAGATACCATACATCAACTATTAAAGAGTACGATTGTACCATACTTAAATACAACTTTTTTTATTCTTAACTTCTTTATCATTCTCTTCTTATAGACATTGTCTATTTATTATCACCTTACATCCTTATTATTGGAGTTGGGTAACCCCACATTCATATTCCTTACAACTCTGCGAGATTCTTCTTTGAATCCTCTCACGCATGTTTTAATCCCTTCTTTATAAATTTCTTAAATTACTTCTTATTATACAAACTATATCTGAGCTTATTCTTTATCATCTTCACATCTCTTCTTTAAGGTTATAGCCTAAGGAACTCTTACCTAAGGTTTCTAACCTATCAGCTTTGATACCAACTGTAACGTCCCTAAAAATTTTAATAATTTAATTCTCGACTTCGGTCGTTAACAATACATTCAACCTCTAATTTTACATCATTAAACGATAATACAGCCATTGAAATTTGCAAAATAATTAAAATTTTCTATTACAAACTATTTTTGTTCCCAAAATTTTCAACCTTTACATCTAAATATCTCAGAATCATTTTAATACTACAAGAGTTTACATCGTAAAACGATATTACAATATAACATTAATACATTTACCGAAACATTAGACATGGTTTACAAGAATAATAACTTGGCTAGGATATTAAATCTTCATGTATCACTTTTGATCCATATCAATCAAGTAGCACATAGTGTTACCTTCAATTCTTGAATCTGCAAAAATGGTTATTTGCAAGAATGAGCTCGACAGCTCAACAAAATCTAACAGTTTTCATGCATCACGTAGCGTATAATAACATGCTCAACATACATCTCACAATCATAAAACTAACAAAGCATATATGTTGTAGCTCACATAACAACTATAAAGATTAAGTTCCTTACTCAATCAACATTCATAGCTCAATCATCATAGTCATAGATTGACTTTCACATTTCATATTTTTGACATATACAATACATCATACAATAAAATTTTAAAGCAGTACATCATCGAGTTCACATAACAAAAAGGAACTGAAAGACTTGCCTTTACCAGCGTTTTACCAACACACTAAACTTCGCATCCTTGCACAACCTATACTATATGTGAGATTGATAATAAACAAAATTAATACTCGATCTCATGGTCAAATTTATTCTGAGACCTTACTTTATCTTATTATCCTTTATAATGTCTTTATAGACATCTAACTGTGTTTTATACGCAACTCGATTTTATTTTCATTTCATCACCACACATGCTAGACTATCACTTGTAGTTTAATGTGCGTATATCACATCATTTTATTATACCACTTTGGTTTCAAAAATCCATATTTAACACATTGTTTACATGTTTAATTTTCCTTCAAAAATCGCCCTTTACTATTTCTTTCTATTATTATTCTTGTATTATCATCTTTTCATACTTAGATGCACATAACACCCAATATTAGCCATTAGTTAGACACTTTGTATACCAAAGTTTAGAAACACTATTAATCTTAGGCATTTTATGGAGCACGTTATGTGCACACATTAACTTATCTCAACTCTTAATCTTAAATGGTTAATTATGCATAGAATGTGATAACACATATCTATACATTTGCATAGTAGTGTAGCTTACATAGCATGTAGATTGCATTATATTGTGTTGCTTGGGGACAAGCAACGATTTAAGTTTGGGGGTATTTGATAAGTAGGTTTTATACTTACTTATCTGGTATCTGTTACCTGAATTAGTTGCTTAAACTCATTTTTCTTAGTTACATTTCATGTATTTTGTTTTCATTTTGTAGATCATATGCTTGGGAGCTGTGTGAGCGACTATTGGTATGAAAACGCAAGGAAAAGCAATCCGGACATCGTTTGGGCTTTCATATTCTTTTCATGTTCTTGGCTTGAAACTTGGATTATGTTGTAGAGCTTCTTCTTGGCTTTTCAGAACATCTTGAATCATTCCAATCGGAGTTCGGATGCAAGAGTTATGACCTTTGTACCAACGAAAGTTGAACTTCACTGTTTTGGGTGGCCATTTGCATAGAAATCACTTGCAACCCAATTTCAACCTTCATCCGTCCATCATTTCTCAATTCTCAAAGAATCAAAGTTGTAGAGCTCGTCGAGAGCTTCTATTTGATAGGTAGCAGACCCCATAACTCCTCCCGGATCAAACGGTATGGCAGTTTTACCAGAGAATGTTATAGCAAAAAACCAACGACGCGGGCTCGCGAATTTGTAGTGTATTTTTGGTGTGGCCGCGCAAGTCCCTGGACCAAAAAAATGCGATCTACTACTTGAGCGCGGGAGCGCCACTTTGGAAGTTGACTAGAGCTGACTTTTTCACTAAACAGTGGAATTGGAGCGTAACTTGGAGGAGGGTTCAATTAGGGCTTAAAAAGAGACGTATTTTCATTATGTAAAGGACACCACCCCTTGGGGGATCAATAAGCTACTGTTATTTTCTTTCTTCAATTTGAATAAGTAGATTAGAGTAGTGATTTCTAGAGTTGATTAGATTGAAGACTTGAAGCATTTGGAAGGCATTATACATTCAATATTGGAGCAGGAGAACAAATTTGCACTTCAATTCTCTACTCTTAATCTCTCTTTGATTCCTATTTTTAATCTTATGATGTTTATTCAATATGTGGATGGTAGATTTGATTCAGCTATGATTTAAACTCTATTCTGAGATTGCAATGGATTCTATGGATTAGTTTATTTTGATGTACTTCATTGTTAGCATTATTGATTGCTATGGGATTGTCTATTTAGATTCATGTTATTTGCTTAGTTGATTGGCTATCAATTATTGTGATAATCCATATGGACTTGAGAGACGAAGTATGGGTTTGGATATGATCTTAATAACTTTTTATTGTATATTCTACATTGTGATAGGATGTATGATTTGTGCTTAGGATAGACATATACCGAAGCACCATTCGTAGTCAATTGAGAACTTGGGCTTAAACCATAATTATTTATAAATCACATAGACATATAGTGGTTTTGGTAATATGGGTGTTCATGTGTATTCTATCAACTGTGGATTATATGTGATATGGGTATGGTACATTAAGAGATGGTTATACTTTACTTTCGTGTTCTTGACTAACAATCCGATAAAATTAGTTTGGCTTAACAAGGAGTGTGTTGATTTAAATGAGTCAATAGATTAAATTGTGATCTCAAGTCTTCATTATCTAGTCTTATTCTAGGGATAATTAGGTTTATTTAATTTAGCAATTAATATTTATAAATAGCAAATCATTCGTTTAAATAAGACTGAAACGGTTACGGGTTAGTGCTTGGTGAACTTTATTAGTTAATTCTCCATGGGAACAATACTTTACTTACTCTTTATTACTTGTTGATCGTGTATACTTGCACGCATATATTGACCGGTAAAACGACCAACAAGTTTTTGGCGCCATTGCTGGGGAATTAGTTTAATATTTTTTGCGAACATTAATTTCAATTAAATTGGTCTTAATTTAAACATTTTTTATCTTAATTATTTTCTTTTATTTCTCTCTTTTCAGGTACCATGGATGACTTTGCTTATCAATGGACATATGCGAATATGACTCAACCAAGGGACACAAGAACTGAAGGACTCAATGTATTTTCTACATTGTCAGCACAAATTACAACACTTTCGAAGAGGTTGGATGATCTTGCAGCCCAACATACTCGAGAGGTAGCAGTTACATGTGAATATTGTGTTGGCGAGCATCCGAGTTATCAGTGCAATATAGTTTGGGGGTGATTACCTCAACAACTATGTTTATCCCAATTATTATCAAGGTTGGGGGTATCACCCAGATTTTGAATGGAGTTATAACTATCGAGACCAATACTGCATTCCAAGTCCAACATATCCATCAGATTTCTCATATCCACCTCCAATGCAACAAGAAGAAAATTTCGAGTTGAAGGAATTCATGCCAAAGATCATAGCAGACCACGAAGAGATGATAATGAGTCAGGAGTTATCAACCCAAAATCTTAACAGATAGATGGAACAACTCATTAACTCCTCAATGAATGGTCCTCAATACATGGATTTCGAAACTGAACAAGATAATTCAAGATTGGAGGATTTATAGTTCAAATTTGTAGCATCAACTGAGGAGAATATGATTGAGCAAGAGAGGTCAATTCAAAAGCTTCAAAATCAGATGGATCAAATGTTCGAAGCCTTAAACAATCGCCCTCCAAATAATTGGTGCTATGACATGGACGATGAAAATGATGGAGAGCCAGAAGTGTACATGCCATTGAATGAACTGAAAGGAGTGGACATTGAGGAGACAACCGGGGGTATGGAAAATGAAGAACATGAGCTGACTTGTATAATACCTCAAGCGCCTTCTCAGTCAGAGTTAGAAAATTCAGTGAACTTTGCACACCCATGTCCCCTTGGTAGTCACATCCAAAGCAAGAATTTCTATGATTATGAGGCCTCTTACAAACCATGGTGGGCTGAGGAAGAGAAAATAGATAAAGAAAAGTCTGTTGTATTTTTCATGCCTAAATGCAAAAATCTATTCACAGATACAACGGAAGGAGCACCTGGCTATGTAATAGAACTGGGGACATCATGTACAGGAAATATGCTAAGTGATTTTAATCTGAAGACTCTTATGATGGGGAATGTGAGAGCCCCGAATTCGGGTCCCGAATCACTACGGATCCGGTACAATCATTCTACAACTATTGCGAAAGATATAAACATAAATTGTTTATACACTACATTTACACACTATTCTCCAAGGTCGAGTAACCTTAACTTATACACAATTCATAACCTATCTAGCATATAACATTATTATCATACCATACTATTACAAATTAGCTGCACCAAATAGCCCAAGCTGAACTTAGCTTTGTCCTTTCCTGTATCCGACGTATTCGTCTTAATCTGTAATGTTAATCATGATATAGCAAGGGTGAGTAATGAATTTGCGCAGCAAGTATAAGTTCATTTAAGGATATATCATGATTGAAAGAATTTGAATAATGAGCTGGCTATAATTTAAAAATATAGTTGTGAATTAGCATGAACAAATTTTTATGACTGAACAAACATTTAACATGAACAAATATATCTGGACCGAATGGTAATGAAGGTGATCAGCCTTTCATACCTAATGAACACATGCAATACGCACGGAGTGCAATTAAATAATTCTTAGACATGACAATCAGCAATGATTAACCACAAGTTATTTTTGAATAAACAACTCAAAGTTGAGTTAAGGAAAACTTGCATGAACCGTTGATTAGCGTTACACAATTTAATAAGCATTACCTGAAGACCTATTACAAATAATATTGATCTATAATTTAGAATAATATCATCACAATATTTAAAATAACCTAAACACGTTATCACATAATCCTATCAGTCTATAACACGCATACGACCTATCCTCAAGTCAAACTTTTACAGTCTGAGTCGAGTTAGGTACTATTCTGACATCCCGACAGTCTAGTCAGAGAATTATCGAGTTTAAGTTCCATTAAACTCTGTCTAAACCCTTAATCATTATATAAAATAATTTATTAACAGTCAAAATATTTTCCGTAAGCTCGTAATAATTTTTAAATAATTATTACTATTTATCAAGATTTTTCAATCATTAAACTCGTATTTAAATGATTTAAATATAACTTAATTCCTTTATCATTAATATCTATTTAATATTAAATATTAATGAAATACATATCATAATATTATAATTTATTTATAATTTATCAAAGTATTTTTAATACCTTAAAATCATATTTATATGATTTTTAAACACTTAAATCCATTATCCGTTAATTACTTTTAATATTAAAATATTAATATTTTCATGACAAAATATCAAAAGTTATATTTTATAACTTAAAATATTTTTCTAACACTTAAATAATTTTTATATGATTTTTAAATCATTAATTCTATTTTTCCACAATTTATTTAATATAGTTATTAAATAAATTAATTATCATTAATATTAATTAATTAATGAAATTCATCACATAATATTAAAAGTTATTGAAAATAACTTAAAATATTTTCTTATACCATAATATATTTTTAAATGATTTTTCATGTATTAAAATCATTTTTAAATAATTTATTTAATATTATAATTAAATAAATTAAATACCATTTATATTCCAAAAATATTAAATATTTATGAAATATATTCAAAATTATTAGAGCATTCACAACAGTTTATTTATCTCTATCCCTACTTTGCACTGCTATTGGGTCATTCTGTAGGATAGGGATTCAATTTTTTCACTATGTACTCAATAGGTTCTTTATATTGATTCCATAAATATTAAATTTTAAAATTTAAAATTTAAAAGTTAAAATTTGAAAGTTCCAACAATCAAATTTTTGAACGTTGTAACTATTTTTTATTTAAAAGTAATTGTTGTTTGAATTTAAAAATTACAATTATTTTAATTTAAAAATAGATATTGCTAGAAATCAAAATGTGCAACGATCATTATGTATTTATGAGAACTAAAACAATATTATTTTAATTATTAAATAATAAAATTTATAATTAGTAGTAATATTTTTTATAAAAATGATCAAAATCAAAATTTGACTGATTTTTAATTTTTTATAGTTCTCTTTCTTCTCTAAATCCTCTGTTTAAAAAATAAAAATGAGTGAATTTGATAGGCATGCCCAAATCAATAATTAAGTGAAATAAGATCCTTTAACCAACATAAAATCGCAATAAATAAGGTGTGAAATGTAATTTTACATAAATTGGAAACGCTCTTTTGATTCCCTCACTCTGAGGAGTCAAACCATATATAAAGATTAAAATAGAGAATTATATAAGGATAAGAAAACTGTTGGATACTGATTTATTGATATATTCTTCAAATCTGGGGATAGAGAGTCTATTGGGGATCATGTTGTGAATGCTCTTAAAAACTTATTTTTAGAATTTAAAATAATTTTTAGGAATTTATTTTCTATTTTTAATAATTAAAAACTAATTTTCTCTAATTATTAATTAAAATAATTAATTTTCAGAAATTATATGTCGCTATAGGGCCCTATAGCGACGAAACTATCGCTATAGGTGTTCTTGGTGTTCTTGAGCCCAAACCCAGACATTCATAGGCAGTTACAGGGTTGGTGGTTTGACCGTAATTAGATCTAGGTTCCATATGACTTCTTCTGGGCTTGTAAAAGTATTAGAATTGTACTACTTATGTAGCACTACAACCACAAACAAGAATCATAGCCAAAACATATCACAACAGAAAGATCAAAGCTCCAGAAATTCTTGTCAGGCGTGTTCTTGAGTTTCTGGGCTGCCCAGAAACTCAAACAGTGCGAAGGTCCCTTTTTGGAGCCTTATTTAATCCGGTCTCTAATCATGTTTTAAGTGGTTTTATGATACCAGATTGTAGTACATATGTCATAGAACAGATTCATAACACTAAATCAACCTAACTACATCACATGTGTAAGATCAAGGATGGTCAACCTATGTCAGAAAACGTGTTCTTCATGAATATGGGTTTTTTCCAGAAAAAGTAAAGGCTGGCGATCAATGGTGGTTTGACCACTCATATCTTGGATTCCGTTACAGATCAGGGTAATCTAAAGGCAAGATCATGTAGTCTACATGTCAGACAACAACAACAAAATAATAACTTGGACAAACAATCAAATACATGCAAGATTTGAGGCTCAGAAAACATTGTCAGACTTTCTAGGAATTTTTGGGCTGCCCAAAAAGCAGAGTTCGTGATCGGTCAACGAGGTTTGACCGAGCATAACTGACAATCTAGACTTGATCCGACCCTGTTTCCAGTTCCAGATCAAAGCCTACATGGCATACTACACATACAAAACATAAAACACGCTAAACATCTAACACAGAAAAAACTAGAGGCCCTGACATTAGGCTGTCAGGCCTTATTTTTCAACTTTTCCAAATTTCTAAAAAATGCTATTTCGTGCATCTAGATGTTATGGATCTAGGATTTAACAACCCAGGTCACTAAAGGACACCCTCTAACACAACTTAAAACAATAAATCATAACATCTAACATCAAATCTAAAAATTTCGAAATTTAGGGTTTATACCTCCTTTAATGCTTTGATCTAGAATCTGATCCTTTGTTGCTGATCATGGAGAGCTATGTGATGATATGAGTTTAACTTAACTCCCTTTCACTCTCATTTTCGGAATTTGAGGAGAGAGAAAGTCTAGGGTAGCTTGTTAAGTAAAGTAAGGATTTTTCTTACTTTAAATCTACTATATCTTTGCTTCAATGTATCTAAGTGTGCAAGGTGGCAAGATTGGCTGATCTTGGAAGATTTTGACACATGGCATATCTTAAGTTGGTCAACAACCCCATCTCTTGGCAAGATTTGCAAGCAACATACTAAATAATACAAAAAGGGAATTATGGACATTTGGCTTTTAATTTAATGGCATTCATATAAATGGTTCAAACCCTTATGGTTTAGGTTTTAACCCTTAAGGTTTAGGGTTTGACCCTTAGGGTTTAGGTTTTAACCCTAAACTTTGCAATTTAATTTCTAAGATTTCTGAATTTCAGTTTTCAAAATAGAAAAATAATATTTCTAAATTTATAATTAGGATTCTATAATTATATTTAAAATTTCCTAATCATAATTCAAACTTACTAATTAGGATTAATTTTTCCTAATTAAAATTGCTAACTTAGCAATTAGGTCCCATATTGTAAATTAGGGTTTCAAATCAAAATTAAGGTTTCTAATAATTAGGTTTTCTAATTATTAGGGTTTTCTAATTCAATTAGGGTTATCCCTAATTAGGTTATCATAAATAACGTTTACACCATATACTAGCATTTGTTTTTCCCAAATTAGGGTTTTAACTTTCGAATTAGGGTATCAAATTCCCGAAACTGAAATTAGAGTTTCCAGAGCCGATTTTAGGGTTTCTTATAATTCGTAAAAAATTTCTAACTGAACGTTGACGTTCTTAATAGTATATTAGGATTTGCCACTGTCTGGTCAACCCTTGACCCTTACCCACATATTGTACACATATAATACCAGATACACATAACATATACCCATATTCACTTATATACTTAATCCTGAATAATTCACCAAAAGATTTTGAAATCCATAAAATTCTTTCTCAAAAATGTCAAATTCATTCACTTATTTTCTGTCTAGGTCCTAATATTGAACCTTAAATCAATTAATTATGATTTTAAAAATTTTCTAAATTATCGGGTTGTCACATGGAACCTACCAAAGCACATTGTGACGACCCCAAAATAGGTCCATTCCATCCAACCCATTTTGAGTCGCCAAAAACATGGTACAGATAACAACTACAACTTTATTACAATAATTGTCGTACAAAATACAACAACACATATGCTATGAGTTTGGGTACAAATATATACCAACTGTGACTCATGTCCCAACCTTGGATAGCACGTCACAATGACACCTTACATAAAGGTATAGTCAAAAACTATTTTAGAAATTAGAATCTTTGGGAAGTGCTCAAGAAAACCTTCGTACATGGGAGGTCATGCTTCTAGGTTATGATAGATATCATATGGCCACAGAATTATCCTTGGTTGACCCAATAGACCCCAAAGAAAAATAAGAAGGTTACTATCATATTCTTCCCAATGGTGAGTCTTCTCTTGACTTATCATTATCTCTGCTGTCTCTAATTGAGAATTATACTTCTAACAAACACCAAGATTATATAGGTAATGCTTGTAAATATACTCAGCAAGTGGATGAGCACATCACTGTCTTATGATAACACGAGATTGTGTGTCGTTAAACATCTTGTATGATAGTGGCAAAACACCCTTCCAACGTTGGGTTCGTTTCACCCTAGATGATTCACCAAATATAACTACTAAATGATGACCACCGTTCTATTCCCCAGTTACCCCCGCTCGACCTAGCTACACTCTTATTACCTGAAAGGAATTATGAAACAGAAGGGTGAGCACAACTAGCCCAGTAAAGAATATCATGACTAAAGATAATTAAATTATCAATAGCCTTCATCAGTAATAAATAAGAGATTTAGAACATATGGTAGATGATAAAATTTTTCAATCATAGTTGCAGCGGAACGAGCAATCCATTAGAAGAGTCAAATAGGCTATAAAGTCTATTATCTTCTCCATGTTAAAAATCCACCAACAATGTTTTATCCCTGTAACATCAATCAACAATTCCTTTCTACAATCATATGAATATCTCATAATTGTAATTGTAGTTCTAAATTCCTCTTCTCATTCAGAACGAAGATAATTTTCATCACTTGTCTTTACCTGAAACATCAAAGATCATGGTTATACCAAATCACAGTTCCTGTTCATAATCATACTAATAATTTCATCTTTGCACTACGGGCCAAAGATATTCATCAACAACTCATCTTTGCACTACAGGCCAAAGATATTCTTCAACAGTTCATATTTGCACTACAGGCCAAATATATTATTATCTCAAAGAAATATATAATCATTTCAGAATTTATATAACCAATAATTATAACCATGTTGATCATTTCACCTTTGCACTTAAGCTAAAGATATTCAATTATAACTTCAATGGTCATGATCATACCAGTCAACAATTCAACTTTGCACTACTGGCCAAAGAGAATCCATAGTCATGATCGTACCAAAAATTTACCCATCTTTACACTCAAGTCAAAGAGAAATATCATCATTAGGGTTATAAAAATGTTATATATGATAATAAAATCAATATAATCAATACATAGTTTTAATCTCCAAAGTAATATTCATAAATCAACTGTAATTTGGTTAGAAAAAGATACCAATTTTGTAGTAAATAGTACCCGTGAATAGTAACTCATGAATAGTAACTTATGAATAGTAACTCGTGAATAATAATTCGTGAATAGTAACTCATGAATAGTAACTCGTGAATAGTAACTCATGAATAGTAACTCGTAAATAGTAACTCATGAATAGTAACTCAAAAATAGTAACCCCGACATTAAAAAGTTTTAAATTTGATAAAAATTTCAAACCAATATTTCAGCATAATGATATTGAAGAAATAATATCATTTTCAAATAAAATATCATCCTTTACTATCCCTTACCTCAAAAGAGCAGTACTCCTGACTGGAATAACGCTGAACGAACTTGCACCGTATAGCAACACTCAAGATATCAAAATACTCACAAGAATACACTAGATAATATGGAGAGAGAAATAGAGAGAAAACATCAGTTTCTGGTGTGATTTTCAATTCTAACCTAAGCACCATATTTATAGGAAATTACTTAGAACACCAAAGCAGAAAATTTAATAAAATAATAATATAATTATAAATTTTCCTTAGCCCACCTTTGAAAATCTGGATTCAGCCATCAACATGTGCAAGTGGGGCCCACCAAAGTGTAAAAAACGTTTTTGTTAATAAAAATAAATAAAACTTCCAAAAATCAATTATTTCGGAACTTCGGAACTTCAATAATTCATAATAAATAGCCCTTTTATCAGAAAATTCGAATCTCGCGATTTTTTATAGGAAATTTAATTCTCTACAACTTTACAGAAGAAAGTTTTTCTAAATTCTAAACAGAAATTGACCGAAATCCACAAACGGGCGATTTTACAGTCTATAATAAATTTTCGGTCAAGAATTGTGTCCACCAACACACAAAATATGTGTTAAACATTTAATCCAACAAAAATACTCTTCCTCCTCATTTATTCATATATCCCACATTCATTGTAAAAATATCACCATTAATATATTATTAAAATAATATATTTAAATGAATTATTTTATCAAAAAAAATAAAATATTAATTTTCAACAATTGTCACATTAAAATTTTTCTCCATCTATATCCACATAAAATCAATATTTTTCTCATCATATAAATCAATAATTAATTATTCATAAATAATATTACAGAATCACATTACTGACAACCAGGCAGTTCCCAGGAAAGAGGGGGCTTTCCAATAAGGATCACTTCCTTACTGGCGCGCAATTAGATGACCAAACCTCTCCTTAGACAGAACTTTCTAGACATTGCCAATAATGTTATCTAATAATATTATTCAGATAATATGAATTATTGCTCCGATAATAGAAAATACTGTGTAGTGACAATTATTAAAACAACAGTAATATAAAATATCAACGCAGCAATTATTGAATCAATAAAATAAAATACTGAACAATAATTACTGTAACAATTATTGAGTAATGCCTTCTTACGTAAAAATTAATAAATGGTGTAATACCGTGTGCTACTGTGCAACAACGCGTATTACTGTGTTTTAACCACCGGGTATTCCAACAGTGTTAACGGTAACAACTACGCCGTTATTTATAAACAACTTATTCTTGTTATTTTCTTCATCCAATCACTTTCCATTATGGGGCCCACAAAAGGCTGCGCCGTCGTATGAATATTCCCCGACAGTAAGAATATTCCACGATCAAACGAATATTCCCCGACAACAATGAATATTTTATAACCACTTGTGTATTTCGAAAAAAAAAAAATTCATGTATCACCCTTAACTTTAATATTTATCAGTTTAACCATTTACTGAATTGTAATTATAAGAAAAATTGAATACTTTTATTTCATAAAATTTGGGGTCTTACAATCTCCCTTCCTTATGAAATTTCGTCCCCGAAATTTACATACCTGGTATTTTAAAGAGTTGAGAATACCTTCCTTTCATTTCAGATTCCATCTTTCCTGTCATCATGATTTCTCCATTGCTCATCTCCTGTATTTCAGATATCATTCTAGAATACAGCTTCAAAAAAAAAGGTTAATTTAACAAATTAACACATTAGATAATATCCCGATATTATAACTGACCAACAAATAAGCTTAGGTAGGACACACTAGCGAAGGATTTACTCGTCTCTCCCCTCCTAGTTTTATTCCCCGATCTCCGTCAGAGATCATATCCCTAAGCTCTGATACCAACTGTGACGACCCCAAAATAGGTCCATTCCATCCAACCCATTTTGAGTCGCCAAAAACATGGTACAGATAACAACTACAACTTTATTACAACAATTGTCGTACAAAATACAACAACACATATGCTATGAGTTTGGGTACAAATATATACCAACTGTGACTCATGTCCCAACCTTGGATAGCACGTCACAATGACACCTTACATAAAGGTATAGTCAAAAACTATTTTAGAAATTAGAATCTTTGGGAAGTGCTCAAGAAAACCTTCGTACATGGGAGGTCATGCTTCTAGGTTATGATAGATATCATATGGCCACAAAATTATCCTTGGTTGACCCAATAGACCCCAAAGAAAAATAAGAAGGTTACTATCATATTCTTCCCAATGGTGAGTCTTCTCTTGACTTATCATTATCTCTACTGTCTCTAATTGAGAATTATACTTCTAACAAACACCAAGATTATATAGGTAATGCTTGTAAATATACTCAGCAAGTGGATGAGCACATCACTGTCTTATGATAACACGAGATTGTGTGTCGTTAGACATCTTGTATGATAGTGGCAAAACACCCTTCCAACGTTGGGTTCGTTTCACCCTAGATGATTCACCAAATATAACTACTAACTGATGACCACCGTTCTATTCTCCTGTTACCCCCGCTCGACCCAGCTACACTCTTATTACCTGAAAGGAATTATGAAACAGAAGGGTGAGCACAACTAGCCCAGTAAAGAATATCATGACTAAAGATAATTAAATTATCAATAGCCTTCATCAGTAATAAATAAGAGATTTAGAACATATGGTAGATGATAAAATTTTTCAACCATAGTTGCAGCGGAACGAGCAATCCATTAGAAGAGTCAAATAGGCTATAAAGTCTATTATCTTCTCCATGTTAAAAATCCACCAACAATGTTTTATCCCTGTAACATCAATCAACAATTCCTTTCTACAATCATATGAATATCTCATAATTGTAATTGTAGTTCTAAATTCCTCTTCTCATTCAGAACGAAGATAATTTTCATCACTTGTCTTTACCTGAAACATCAAAGATCATGGTTATACCAAATCACAATTCCTGTTCATTATCATACTAATAATTTCATCTTTACACTACGGGCAAAAGATATTCATCAACAACTCATCTTTGCACTACAGGCCAAAGATATTCTTCAACAGTTCATATTTGCACTACAGGCCAAATATATTATTATCTCAAAGAAATATATAATCATTTCAGAATTTATATAACCAATAATTATAACCATGTTGATCATTTCACCTTTGCACTTAAGCTAAAGATATTCAATTATAAATTCAATGGTCATGATCATACCAGTCAACAATTCAACTTTGCACTACTGGCCAAAGAGAACACATAGTCATGATCGTACCAAAAATTTACCCATCTTTACACTCAAGTCAAAGAGAAATATCATCATTAGGGTTATAAAAATGTTATATATGATAATAAAATCAATATAATCAATACATAGTTTTAATCTCCAGAGTAATATTCATAAATCAACTGTAATTTGGTTAGAAAAAGAAACCAATTTTGTAGTAAATAGTACCCGTGAATAGTAACTCGTGAATAGTAACTCATGAATAGTAACTTATGAATAGTAACTCGTGAATAATAACTCGTGAATAGTAACTCATGAATAGTAACTCGTGAATAGTAACTCGTGAATAGTAACTCATGAATAGTAACTCGTGAATAGTAACTCATGAATAGTAACTCATGAATAGTAACCCCGACATTAAAAAGTTTTAAATTTGATAAAAATTTCAAACCAATATTTCAGCATAATGATATTGAAGAAATAATATCATTTTCAAATAAAATATCATCCCTTACGATCCCTTACCTCAAAAGAGCAGTACTCCTGACTGGAATAACGCTGAACGAACTTGCACCGTATAGCAACACTCAAGATATCAAAATACTCACAAGAATACACTCGATAATATGGAGAGAGAAATAGAGAGAAAACATCAGTTTCTGGTGTGATTTTCAATTCTAACCTAAGCACCCTATTTATAGGAAATTACTTAGAACACCAAAGCAGAAAATTTAATAAAATAATAATATAATTATAAATTTTCCTTAGCCCACCTTTGAAAATCTGGATTTAGCCATCAACATGTTCAAGTGGGGCCCACCAAAGTGTAAAAAACGTTTTTGTTAATAAAAATAAATAAAACTTCCAAAAATCAATTATTTCAGAACTTCGGAACTTCAATAATTAATATAAATAGCCCTTTTATCAGAAAATTCGAATCTCGCGACTTTTTATAGGAAATTTAATTCTCTACAACTTTGCAGAAGAAAGTTTTTCTAAATTCTAAACAGAAATTGACCGAAATCTACAAACGGGCGATTTTACAGTCTATAATAAATTTTCGGTCAAGAATTGTGTCCACCAACACACAAAACATGTGTTAAACATTTAATCCAACAAAAATACTCTTCCTCCTCATTTATTCATATATCCCACATTCATTGTAAAAATATCACCATTAATATATTATTAAAATAATATATTTAAATGAATTATTTTATCAAAAAAAATAAAATATTAATTTTCAACAATTGTCACATTAAAATTTTTCTCCATCTATATCCACATAAAATCAATATTTTTCTCATCATATAAATTAATAATTAATTATTCATAAATAATATTACAGAATCATATTACTGACAACCAGGCAGTTCCCAGGAAAGAGGGGGCTTTCCAATAAGGATCACTTCCTTACTGGCGCGCAATTAGATGACCAAACCTCTCCTTAGACAGAACTTTCTAGATATTGCCAATAATATTATCTAATAATATTATTCAGATAATATGAATTATTGCTCCGATAATAAAAAATACTGTGTAATGACAATTATTAAAACAACAGTAATATAAAATATCAACGCAGCAATTATTGAATCAATAAAATAAAATACTGAACAATAATTACTGTAACAATTATTGAGTAATACCTTCTTACGTAAAAATCAATAAATGGTGTAATACCGTGTGCTACTGTGCAACAACGCGTATTACTGTGTTTTAACCACCGGGTATTCCAACGGTGTTAACGGTAACAACTACGCCGTTATTTATAAACAACTTACTCTTGTTATTTTCTTCATCCAATCACTTTCCATTATGGGGCCCACAAAAGGCTGCGCCGTCGTATGAATATTCCCCGACAGTAAGAATATTCCACGATCAAACGAATATTCCCCGACAACAATGAATATTTTATAACCACTTGTGTATTTCGAAAAAAAAAATTCATATATCACCCTTAACTTTAACATTTATCAATTTAACCATTTACTGAATTGTAATTATAAGAAAAATTGAATACTTTTATTTCATAAAATTTGGGGTCTTACACACATAGCGGTTCTAATGGATGGAGGGTTCCTAGCTTATCGTAGAGGAATCAGATAGCGATGTCAAGAAAAGAGTCCAGCTAACGGACTATAAACCGAGCGCTAGATGGGAGGCACCCCATCCAATCTTTCTCCCTCCTTGTTTAATTCTTATTTACATTTCCATTTACTTCTTCTGCTATGTTTAATTCTTCATACTTTCCATATTTCGTAGATGTTTGATAGTTGTAAGTCTTAATAATAGTTTTATTATTTCTCCTCTCAGGTTCAATCACTACTACAAAGTACCTAATAGACAACATTTAAACTATAATGTTTTTTATAAAAACGTTGTGGTATTTTTTTTCACAACAGTTTTTTTAAAAACGTTGTAGATATATATGCAAAAATGTTATCTATTTAAAAAAGCATTTTTTTAAATTTTAAATAGATAACGTTTTTTTAAAAAAAAACGTTGTTTATGCGAAAAACACGGAGCTTAATTTAGGCGAAAGTGAAAACTTTAAATTATAAATCCGTTCTTTTCTCTCTCTTCGTATTTCATCTCACACTTCTCTCTTTCTCTACTCCTAAACAGTCGCGAAAACTAGGGTTCAAATAGCCAAAACCAGAGGGGATTCAATATCTCAGATCTTCCCCTTTCTTCATTGCCAAATTTCGTAGCCAAATCTTCCTCGCAAATCTCAAAGCTCAATCATCCTTGCCCGATCTCAAAGCTAAGTTAAAAACCCTCACCACTGCCCTGCCGATTCTCTCTTCACGCCGCGACCTCCTTTAAAGCCCTCACCGTCGTCGAATCACGCTTCCTTGATTTTAAGGTCGGCGGCAAGGCCGGAGTTCTGGGTGATTCTGTCTCCATCGGCCGCGAGAAGAGCAAGATCACCGTCACCTCTGACAACAGCTTCTCCAAAAGGTATTCGAAAATTTAATATTGTGATTTCTTTACCCATTTCTAGGTAAGAACATTAGAGTTGATTTATAAAAGTGTCACAATTTTGAAGAATAAATGACCTATTTTTTATGGGTTCGTTTGTTTGAGTCTTGGATTCATATCAGGTACTCGTGTGGTGAAGAATAATGTCAACCCCGAGTGGAATGAAAATCTGACACTTTCAATTTCAGACCCCGACCTCCCAGTTAAGCTAGTAAGTCTTTCAATTTTACAGTATTCGATGATTGGATTGGATGTAAGAATGAAAAAGATTAGATTGTTGGCATAAAAAGTGAAATGCATTGTTGTTAAATTAGAATTCGATATTAGGTTTTGATTTTATTAATATTTCATTCTTACATCGACTTCAATTTGTGGTATAAAATTTATATTGTTCATTATATGAGTTTCAGATAGTCACTATACAGTGCCTTGCAATTGTTCTTTGGGCCTTTTTGTGAGATTGAGTATTTAGGAACAATTGTTCTCAGCAGATTTGTGCAATTTTTTTGTTTATAAATTTCATACAATCAAATGGTGGTTATAGTTTCTTAATAAATTTTCATGTGATCATTACAGCAAAGTAACTTTATACTACCTTCGTCCCAAATTAAGAGTTGGGAGAATTGGTTGCCAATCTTACTCGTTGAGTCAGCACAGATGGCGAAAGCTCCAGTCTAGAAATTTGCTGATCGCATTTCCAAATTTTTTGTGCCTATGGTATGTTTTTTTATGCTTCCTACCTATGAAAATTGTGTCAAGTACACCGTACAATTGAACTAATGGGTTCTTGGTCTTTGATAATGAATTGATATTTCTGCAGGTTATTATTTTCTCTGTTTCCACTTGGCTCGCATGGTTTTTAGCTGGAAAATTTAACAGCTACCCAAAATCTTGGATTCCTTCTTCCATGGATAGCTTTCAGCTTGCTCTCCAGTTTGGCATTTCTGTCATGGTCATAGCCTGTCCATGTGCTCTTGGCTTGGCAACTCCAACAACTGTAATGGTTGGTACGTGTGTGGGTGCCTCTCAAGGCGTGCTTATTAAAGGAGGCCAGACCCTAGAAAGTGCACATAAGGTCAGCATGTCACACTAACCTTGTTATTTACTAGTAATTTATGATGAAATTTAAAAGATTTAAAGATTCAGATATATACCTTTTTGCATGTTCAAAACTAATCACCAAGTCTTTTAGGAGACTATATTCATTCAGTCACATTCTTGTAGGTGAACTGCGTTGTCTTTGACAAGACTGGGACTCTCACAAGGGGCAAGCCACTGGTTGTTAACACGAGACTCTTAAAAAATATGGTACTTAGAGAATTTTATGAGTTGGTTGCTGCAGCTGAGGTAGGCTTTGGTGTTCAGGGCTTTCATAACTTTGTAGTTTGCATTATCTTTTGTTATTAGATACATCATGGACATTCTAAAAAAGTAAAAGTTGGTCTGTAAAATTCATTGAAATGAATTTAATCTATAATAGTAGTGTAGATTAAGGACTCACAAGGGAATTGCATCATGTTTGTCACACAATACACAACAGGAACAAAGAAGAAATGAAGACAAAAGCATGATTGATTGTTGGACCAAATAGTTTTTTGCTATGGTTTCTTGTGTCCACCAAAACTCCACTTGTATGCAAAGATTTGGAACTTGTTATATTAGTAAACTAACTAAGTTGTAATGGTTGGTTGCTTATGATTGTAAAATATATTGCCATGCCCTGAACTAGAATGGACTGTGACAGTATGCTTGTTGTTGTGGCTGGGATTTGTGTTATTAACAAGGTGGAAGGTAAGAAACTTGGTAACTAACTATATAAAATCATAAGCTTAATAGTTGTCAATTACTTGAATATACCTATATTCGATTGTATGTTGGACTGTTATGGATTAAAATTAGGCACAAGGAGATAGGATGGGCTGTGGAGTAATAAGGGGAATAATATGAGTTTACAATGTAAACCTATAGCTATGAAAAGAATGTTTTAAAACTGTGCACATAGGGTACTTGCTAGAATGCTCCCATGAACTGTTTTTATCTAAAACCAAAAGTTTAATAGAATTAAAAATTGGGGATTGATTCCTGTAGTTCATGTGATGATAATTAGTAAGTTTAAATATATTAGAGTGAAACGAAATTCAAATTCAAGCTAACGTAAAAAAATTGAAAAATGGTATGTCAAGGCAACTTTGAGTGCTGAGTTGGGCTGCCTAGCAAGCTTGAAATAGAGGTTTTATAATTTCTAGACATACTATCTTATGCTATATAATATATATTTAATAAGGGAGGTAAATCATCATATGGTTAGAAGCATGATATTACGAAAAAAATAGCCATAATAGGTACATAGCTACTGTCTATGGCTGCAGCAGAAACAGGGATATGGTTTAAGTGAAAGCTTGCTTTAAGTTTTCAATTGACAAGCTTGGTAGGTTAGAATTTGGTTGAAGGTTAGAGCATGGTAGCAGTGGAGCATGGTAGAAATTGAGGGTTACCCATAGAGCCTAAATTTCGAACTCCTAAAAAGATAACCTAATGGAGCAACAATCACAAAAACAAAACGAGATAGGTAAGATGCGCTAGCAAATCATTGACACAAGACCTTATGACAAATTAAGCCATGTTTATGAAATATATTTTAGTAAAAATGCTTCATTGTTCCTTTATATTGGTCATGTATTTGTTCATCCTTGACTGAATGAATAAAACTTTGCACCAGACAGCCACTTGAAAGTGCATTTGGAAAGTACTGATGATATTGAAATGGCTGTGTAGGATGCTGTGCTGCGTGAACAGGTAAGTCCATTGAGAAATAGCAGGGATTTCAAGATATTCTTTTACACTTTTTGTTATTGATGTGAGCAATGTGTTCTTTTTGATAACTGATTCTTGTGAGTAATGTCTTTGGTCTGTAATTTTTAGGAAATTGTTGTCCAAAAAATTATATATGATCAAAGGTGCGGTCTGATTTCTTCAATAAAATATCAATTTTTTTGAATCAGTAAGCTGATGTAACAGTATGTCACTCCTATTCCTGTATTACCTGAATTCAGAGAAGCCAAAGGTGCAACTAAAACTCTTGAGGACCATACTGTCATTTTGGCAGGTCGTCATGACCCAAATGCTATAAAGGTATTTATGTTCTACTATTTCTTTAACCTCTTCTTCTTAATCTTATTTTAAACGCCAACACTTTAACATACTCACAGTAGATTGTATATAACCATGATGACTCTAGATTTTTTTTATTTATCATGTACAGGAGCATCTACTTAAAATGACCACAGAACATCGTGCACAAATGGCCTTAAAACGTGGCAAGTCTAGTCTTGCCAAGCAGGTGAAAATCTTCTCATAAGACTATATTTTTGGCTTTAATCTGTGTGTTTGATTCTGAGGGATGAGGGATTCGTTACATGAGTCTAAATCAAGTTTAAGCAGATACATGTTTGTATTTAATGACAATTCATTAAATTGCTAACTTTTCTATCTGAAGATCGATTGGTGTTCTTCAACTTCTAGTTTTAAAGGTTACGTACTAACTTATGGTTGAAATCTAGGTTCTCAGTCGAATATCATATTTGGGTTCTACTTTTTTGGCAATTCTTGCCTGCTGATCCCGCTCTAATTGAACAAATTACACACTTGACTGCTTTTAGAGGATTCATAGGTACATTAGTTCTCATTCTCGTTGGTTGTGCTACAGACACCGCAAGGAAGGTTCACCCAGAGATAATATCCCAGAAGTACAAGAACATAGAGTTCTATAACATTGAAAAGTATTAGCTTATAAAAGAAGTGATAGAAAGCACAAACATAGATAGAGATTAAAAGAGGGTTTTACAAATTCTCAAATTGTATTTTACTCATGATCAGGTTGTATTGAAGATTACCAAAGTTTTTCTGCATTTCTTTTAGAGCATGTAATCTTGTATAGACTTGTGTTGCACAGTTCCAGTAAGGTACATCCTGATTATGTTTTGTTTAGAGCAATAAAAATGGCAAAGTTATGTCTATTTTATTTAAGTATTTGTTTTGTGAGTAATATATAATTTCGTAGTTGTATGACATTTCTTATTAATTAATTAATATGTTTTCAAGTTATTGAAACTAGCTTTGTTTTATTGTTTTATTTCTTAATTATTTTAAAAACATTGCAGTCTAAATAGATGACACTTTATAAATGTTGTACAAATGAGTCTAAACATTGTCTGATGTACCAAACCACAACATTTTAAGCCAGAAAACGTTGTGGAATTATATCATCTACAACGTTTTTAAATATCCAAGAATTTATGGAAAACAAATATACAACGTTTTTTAAGAAAAAAAACGTTGTGTAATGTGTTAAACTACAACGTTTTAAAAACGTTGTATAAAGGTGTCAAATAGATGACACCCTTAACCACGACGTTTCTGTAAGACCTTCTACAACGTTTTTTACGCATTATCTATTTACTGTTTTGTAGTAGTGAATCTAATTGCTATAAGCATTCAGGATCAAACAGAAGTCAAAAATATTGAAGTTGCCAGGGTACAGGGTAGCGTGGCCGCGCCCAACTACAAGCCAAACATAGCGCGGTCGTGCCATATCTCAGTCATAGAAATCAAATACTGCTCAATTTTTAGAATTTCTGACTCAAGCATTCGGATAGTTAGAAGCCCACACTCAGTTTCCAACTATAGAATATCTCAAACTTATTCATCGCCTGATATACCATGGAGGCGAACGGAGATGACATTGCCACTTAGGAGAGTATTCTTTCACTTTTAATTACAATGAGGGCATTGTTAATTTTAAGTTTGGGGGTATTGAGTTGTAATGAGTAGTTGTTGCATATAGTTAGTTGCATATAGTTTTATTGCATGTTTAAGTTGCATAGTAGGGGTATTTTAGTATCTTTGTAGTTAAGTTCTACATCAATTTTTTTTTAGTTTTCTTTTGTCTTGTTTACTTAGTATGTGTTTAGTTGCATTACATAGCATATTCCCATGTTTTTAGTTGATTGAATTCCAATATGGCCATTGATGATATAGAAATTTGATAGATTTTTGAATGTGGTTGATAACTTAAGCTTAGTTATAATTTTATTCATGATGTGATCTATGTTTGTTGTTTAGATGCTACCGGTTAGCATGTAAGTGTTCATGCTATGAAAACACTGAAACTCAAGCTTTGGGAACGCATGGGTATATTTGCTATAAAAAAAATAAAAAAAAAGAAAGAAAAAAATGAATAATTACCGTGGCTAGTCTTGTTTTGGGGCCTTTGTTACTTGAGTAAGTACGCCCGAGGGGATTGTTTCTACACCTAGCGCCCTAAGGTCTTAATGGTCTGGGAGTCGTTGGTCGAAAGTTCGCTAAAGGGTAGCACTGTTAGCCTAATGGAATGAGACATTGCACAGTCATAGGGAAAAAAAATCAATAAACACCGCGGGAAAGTGCGAAAATAGTCCTCGTGAGTAAAAATAAAGCAGAATAAACCATTTGCTTAACCTTAGCTTGTATTGATGTGTTGGAGTAGTTGTTGTTTTATTTATATGAATAGTTCTTGATTTGAATCCCAGTTTTCTTTCTTAAGCAGTATAGCATGTGAAATCTTCACCTTTGTCAAGCTTATCTATGAACACAACACACACAGAGCATCTCTATAGCAAGTTGAGATTGTCTGATTGTATGTCATTATGCCTTTAGCTTAGTTTGATGCTTTATTTTTTGATCTTGATATTTCTCTAAGGTATATCTTATTGGAATTCTTAGCATGGCTGGAAATCTTGGGATTCATTTGCATAGTAGTGTAGCTTGCATAGCATGTAGATTGCATTATATTGTGTTGCTTGGGGACAAGCAACGGTTTAAGTTTGGGGGAATTTGATAAGTAGTTTTTATACCTACTTATCCAGTATCTGTTACTTGAATTAGTTGCTTAAACTCGTGTTTCTTAATTACTTTTCATGCATTTTGTGTTCATTTTGTAGATCATATGCTTGGGAGTTGTGTGAGCGACTATTGGTATGAAAACGCAAGGAAAAGCAATTCGGACATCGTTTGGGCTTTCATGTTCATTTCATGTTCTTGGCTTTAAACTTAGCTTATGTTGTAGAGCTTCTTCTTAGCTTTCCGAAACATCTTGAATCATTCCAATCGGAGTTCGGATGCAAGAGTTATGACTTTTGTACCAACGGACGTTAAATTTCACTATTTTGGGTGGCCATTTGCATAGTAGTCACTTGCAACCCAATTTCGATCTTCATCCATCCATCATTTCTCAATTCTCAAAGAATCAAAGTTGTAGAGCTCGTCGAGAGCTTCGATTTGATAGGTGGCAGGCCCCGTTCCTCCTCCTGGATCAAAAGTTATGGGCATTTTACCATACGACACTGCAGCAGAAAACCAACGGCGCGGGCGCGCGAATTTGTAGTGTATTTTTGGTGCGGCCGCGCAAGTCCTTGGACCAAAAAAATGTGATCTGCTACTTGAGCGCGGGCGCGCCACTTTGGAAGTTGACTATAGCTGACTTTTTCGCTAAATAGTGGAATTGGAGTGTAACTTGGAGGAGGGTTCAATTAGGGCTTAAAATAAGACGTATTTTCATTATGTAAAGGACACCACCCCTTGGGGAATCAATAAGCTATTATATTTTCTTTCTTCAATTTGAATAAGTAGATTATAGTAGATTAAAGTAGTGATTTCTAGAGTTAATTAGATTGAAGACTTGAAGCATTTGGAAGGAATTAGAGATTCAATATTGGAGCAGGAGAACAGATTTGCACTTCAATTCTCTACTCTTAATCTCTCTTTGATTCCTATTTGTAATATTATGATGTTTATTCAATATGTGGATGGTAGATTTGATTCAGCTTTGATTTAAACTCTATTCTGAGATTGCAATGGATTCTATGGATTAGTTTATTCTGATGTACTTCATTGTTAGCCTTATTGATTGCTATGGGATTGTCTATTTAGATTCATGTTATTTGTTTAGTTGATTGGCCATCAATTATTGTGATAATCCATATGGACTTGAGAGACGAAATATGGGTTTGGATCTGATCTTAATAGCTTTTGATTGTATATTCTACATTGTGATAGGATGTATGATTTGTGCTTAGAATAGACATATACCGAAGCACCATTCATAGTCAATTGAGAACTTGGGCTTAAACCCTAATTATTTGTAAATCACATAGACATATAGTGGTTTAGGTAATGTGGGTGTTCATGTGTATTCTATCAACTGTGGATTATATGTGATATGGGTATGGTACATTGAGAGATGGCTATACTTTATTTTCGTGTTCTTGACTAACAATCCGGTAAAATTAGTTTGGCTTAACAGGGAGTGTGTTGATTTAAATGAGTCAATATATGAAATTGTGATCTCAGGTCTTCATTATCTAGTCTTATTCTAGGGATAATTAGGTTTATTTAATTTAGAAATTAATATTTATAAATAGCAAATCATTCGTTTAAATAAGACTGAAACGGTTACGGGCTAGTACTTGGTGAACTTTATTAGTTAATTCTCCATGGGAATGATACTTTACTTACTCTTTATTACTTGTTGACCATGTATACTTGCACGCATATATTGATCGGTAAAGCGACCAACACAGGGATACTCAATTCTAGTCCCGGAGACAACCCCAGGAGATTCGGTTCAAACCTCGGAGATAACCCCGAGGGATGTAGTTCCAGTTCTGGAAATAACCCTAGAGAAGTTAGTTTTAACCTCGGAGATAACCCCGAGGCACTCAGTCCCAACCCCGGAGATAATCCCGAGAGGAAAAGCACACCTTAGAGACAACCCTGAGAACATTCATCGCTCACAGCAGCTTAATCTCAGAGATAACCCTGAGCAACGACTGCTACATCTGCACAAAGCCAAAGATAACCCTGGTGAGGGGCAAAATCATCATTTTTCCACCTCGATACTACATTCACACCGTCTCAACATCATTTCAACCCACATTTCATACAGAAGTGTCCTACAAGAACCATAGCTCAAAATCCTAAGTGACTACTACGCAAGACAGTACACCGGATAGAATTTAAAGACTTGAAGATCTGGTCATTGACCCATCATCTCGGCTTCGTACAACCTCTTATCCCATGTAATTTTGTAGCTCTCGATAATAGCATTCCGAAAAGGTATTACATGCCTCAATCGGATGCCCGGATTAAAAGTTATGAAGGTTCGAGCGGACAGCGCATTGCACGTGTGCATGTACTTCGAGACGATGGGGCCCGCAGAGCCCGGGGCACCCCGGGCAGCTGCAGGTGGACCCGTGACTGCCGCAAGTAGACCTGCGGCTCCCCCACTATAAATAGAGGGCTTGGGGTGGCCATTTTAAGAAGAGAAAGAGCGAAGAAATCCTATCCATTTCACTATGTACACCCTTCTATAGTGCTCCAAACTGAGTACTTCTTTTTCCTAAACACTTGTGACCTAGTGTTTTACCACATATTGAAATTTAACCGGTAGAAACCGAGTATTCATTCATCAAAAGCTATCTGAAGTCTTCTTTGGCAGCCCACTGTAAGACATTTCATATTTTTAAGCTTTTTCTTATTTTTATACCTACATATCTATTCACGTTGAGAGTCGTGTGGTGTGAGTATGCCCGGATCGTCACGCTTTTATTACTTTTATATATATAAAAATACTTATATATATATATATATAATATAAATATAATATTATATATATATATATATATATATATATATATATATATATATATATATATATATATATATATATTTACAATTCAAGTCCTGCTTGGAGTTCACTTCGTGGCAGTTGATTGTTTATATATATATTTACAGCTTTTATATATATACAATTGTTTATCAGCCTGCGGGTTAGATTTGCCTAAATATGGATATTTCTCAGTTTAACTGATTCATAGTGATTAAACTGGAACCGTTGAAGCTAGAATGCTTAGATTTACTCAAATCTAATTCGTTTTCTAGCTTTTGCTACGGGCTAAATTTGTCTCAATCTGGCTATTTCACACTTTAACAGGCTCATGGTAACTAAACTAGAACCGATGAAGCTGAAATAGTTTAGATTTCTTCAAATCTAGTTCTTGTTTTAGCTTTTATACATATTTCTTTATCATGTGAGCCTAGGAATCATGTGATCACAAATTCAGTTCCTAAATCTAGATTCGGTTCCTGAATCTAGATTCGGTTCCCGTGATGGACATTTTCAGCTGCAGCCAGCTTGTAAATTATTCACGGTGTTTGAATTTCCTTATATGGCTCTCATGCCCACAAGGAGTTCGGCACTGCTACGTATCTTATTTTCTCGAATATCCTTCGCATCTCAAAAATAATAAAAGCAAACAAGCCAAACATATAATAAAATGGAAGTATCAAATGTCTCAATTACTATTGAGCACAAGGGTTTGAAAAACCTGTTTTACAAAACATCATTGTCATATCTCGTTAAAATTGAACTTTTATACAAAAGTCAAACCCTTTGTATATAGGTGCAAACGAGGCATAACACTACTTCCAGGTAATTGTACATAGACCTACACACACACATTCAGATAAAAGTTTAAATTAAAAAGTGACGGTAACCGTGTTATCACGGAAGTCGGGGGTGCCTAACACCTTCCCTCCACTTAATCAAGCCCCCGAACCCTAACAAATTTTGGTTTTGCAGACCAGTTAAACAGTGTCACATCACTAGGTCTTTGTGCAAACTTTTTCTCAGTTGAGTTGGTGCAACCATTTAAAAATACCAAGTGGCGACTCTTACAGTAAAATCGTCAACATATACATGTCAGACCTTTTCAAACAAATCGCACCTAACATGAGAACACCAAAAGACAAGAACATAAAGGGACAAATAAAAATTCCGACGTCAACAGGTGGCGACTCTGCTGGGGACATCCAGTAAGAGGGCTTAAACCGCTATTTAAAAACTTTTCAAAACTTTTATTTGCATGTGTGTGGATGTTAAATTTACATTTGAATGAATGTGTACTAATGCTTTACTTTCTGCACTTAGTGCTTCGCACCATATCTGCCTGTGATATTAGTGCTTCGCACATGTCATCATTTCCATACAGTGAGACGCGATGTATGTGAATGTATGTTGTGTGGTACCTCCACTAGGAGGCTATCCTGTCAGTGTTTGATTACTGGACTCGTAGGGAGACTAATTCCAACGAGGCTCAGGAAAGGCACCACCCAAATTCGCTCCACTAGAAAGATCGGATTAACTTCCCATTGAGTAAATTGCGATTATCTGGGTACCCTCATGCCAAAAAGCCGCGAAAGTAACCTAAGATAGGTCAGCCTCTGATAAACCAAACGCGGAGGGAAGTCTCTTCATACCTTCCCATTTCAATTACTTGTAATTTCATTTCCATGTCAATCTGAATGTAATGGAAAATATAAAGGATTATGTGAATATGCATTCCATTTTCATATCAAAACATGTAATGATATCCTGTCATAAAACAACTAACATTCATTTTGCAGGATAACACTCCTAAAAACGGACACATTACATAGCATGTAACATTTCCACGTTTCCCTAAGACTAAACTACATAAGTCTTTTGTAGGGAGACGATTGGTCCCGTTACCCGTTCAAAGTCCAAGAAGGCACTAAGCCTACAGCCAAACATGGCTACATCTAGCCAGCCTAATCCTACTCATGTCTCTCGCTAGGAGTTCGAAGGGTTAAGCAATCAAATTACAGAGTTGGATGTTCTGCTCAAAGAATTACACAAGTCAACTCAGGGTCCACAAATACCCATACATATAGAACCTTCTGCACATGGAGGAATCAAGGCTTCGGACAAAGAAGTTCTAACACCTGAGTCTCAGTCTGATAAAACCAACAAAACCCTGAAATCACCCATCTTAAAGAAGATCAAGACACCGGTGATATTCGGAAGAAGGTTCTACAAATGGAAGAGACCATTCGGCCCATCAAAGGGATTGGGACACATGGGAGTGTTTCATATTCAAACCTTTGCATCTTCCCCGGGGTTCATTACCCGAAAAAATTTAAGACTCCCAATTTTGAGAAATATGATGGATTGGGAGATCCTTATACCCACTTAAAGGTGTTCATTGGAGAACTCGAATCTTATGCCGAGAATGAAAAGCTCAGAATGCAGCTATTTCAGAAAAGTCTGATTGAAGAAGCCAGAGCATGGTATACCAGATTGGATAACTCCAAAATTCATAGCTGGGAGAAGTTAGCCCATGCTTTCCTCAGTCAATACAGCTTCCAGACTCAAATGGCTCCAGACCGGTATCAAATTACCAAGGTCAAAAAATAAGTCATAGAGTCCCTTAGAGAGTATGCCCAAAGATGGAGGCGTCTAGCTGCTCAAGTTATCCCGACTATGACAGAGTCGAAAATGGTGATGACTGTAACAATCCAGAATTTTATTTGTAATTTTAAATATTTATTGAATTAAATAAATATTTTTAATTGATGTGTTTGTTGTTTAGTAGATATTTGTTAGATTATTTATTAGTAAGTAAATAATTCATGAGTTATACAAAATTAACTTAATTAAGATAAAAGAGTGATGAATTAAATTTATGAGATAATACTCTAATTTAACTTAATAACTAAATTAGAGAGTTATTAAGGATTATATGGTTTGCTAGAATGTTGTTTTAATTTAATTTAGTAATTAAAGTGATATGTTAATTTATTAAGTAAAATTATAATAAAAATTACAATTTCATGGTAATTAGTTTTGTTTATTTAATTAAGATTGGATATGGAAATCCAAATAAATAATGTGGGACTATAAACTATAGTATAAATGATTTATTGAAATAAATTAAAGTAGTTTTAAATTGGTTTACCAAACAAGGCTTAAAGATATTAAGTCTTTATTTTAAAAGTGTTTTTCCAAACAAAACCTTATGGCTTTCGAATTTGAATTTGAATTAAAAATAAAATAAAATAAAAATAAAAATATATTAAATATTTTTATAACTGATACATAATTATTATATTTAATAGTACGTCAGTTTTAGACGTTTAGTTTTTTTGTGAGTTGGTTTTTACGTAAAGGTTTGGCCTAAGCCTGAGAAAAGAAAGAAGGGAGTTTACAGAGAAAAACAGAGAGAAAAATAGAGAATTCTCTGAGAATTGGAGAAGAGCTTTGGAAGAACAAGAAGAAAATAACCTTATTCATCATCTAATGGGGTTAAGAAGGAATCAAAGAGTATTAATCCAACCTTAAAACTCTCTACTTTTGTTTGCCTCAAATATTAGGTTTCTATAAAATTAGTTTGGGTTGATGAAGGGTAAGAATATATCTGTTTATATGTGTGTATAATCTGTGGTATGTCATCTATAAACAATTTTAGAGTTGTCAAATTCATGAAAATCATGTTAAGGATGAAGAGTATGAGTTTTGTTTAATATATATATTTTGGGTCTGTTTTGAGACTAAAAATTGGTTAGGAGTTTATGTTATAATTGTAAAATTTGTGATGGATTCTATTAATATGATAAGAAATGAAAAGAACGCGAGTTGAATGAATTAATTTGGTTAAGAAACGAATTCGTAGTGAATGAATTCGCTAAACATGTTAAAATATGAAAATAGAGTATGAACATGTGTTTTGGGTCAAGATTTAGGCTAGTTAGTTTTTCTATAAATTTTTATAATTCTAGTATATTGTAGTTCTATGAAATATGAATCCATAGAATCGAAAATGGACTAATTTGGATGTGTATAACTCAAGTTATGAAGATTAGAAGGAGAAAAGGTTCAAAAATTACGAGAACAATGAACCACAGAGTCCCGATTCTGCTACCTGGCGCAGCCGTGCTGTGCCCTAAGTCATTTGGGGCACATCTGCCCTCTAGGGCACAGCTGCGCTGTGTCCAAGGCTTAATTGGGCTCAGCTGCGCCCAAAGTGTGTCAGGTTTTACTGTTTTAATCTGTTTTACTAAAATAGGCATAACATTTTCATACGAACTCCGATTGAGGCAATTCAAGATGACCCAGAACGAGGATGAATAGACCTACAACTTTTAGTCTTTAAGTTTTTCAATTTGAGGTCGGGAACAGGGGTCCAAATGGTCATCTTTAGGACTATTGTATTTTCAGGGACAAACAGAGGGCGTCGGGCATGCACGTATGCAAGTGTAGTGCTTCTGACGATAAAAGATGTTGTTCTAAGTTATAAAATATGAATGTTAGTAAATATAATGATGCTTAACATTAATAAATGATGTATTAGATAAGTTGTATAAGTATACTAAGCATACACAAGATAGACAAATCATTAATGATTCCTAGCAAGACTTAAACACTTGAATGAACTTCGAGTATGAAATATAGTGAGATATAAGTTGAAAGTTAACACAATCAAATTGAACATTGTGTATTGATTAATAAGAAGGGTTATAGGATGTAGAGTAAAGTTTACATTACAACTACTATGTGTTGCTATGTGACTAATAGTTTATGTGTATGATTATATAATTGTGTAGGGCACGTGAAGTGTAGATAACTGTAAGCTGTTAAACTGTTATTGGTAAACAACGATCAAAGCAAGTCTTTCAGTTCCTATTTGCTAAGTGAACTTGATGATGAACTTTTTTAAATGTTTATTGCAAAAAGCATGATGTGTTATATATATGTTGTAAGTATGAAATGTTAAAGTCAACTTATGAGTACGTTGACTGAGTAATGAATGTTGATTGAGTAAAGAACTTATTCTTTATACTTGTTATATGAATTGTAACATGTTTGTTATGTTAGTTTAATGTTTATGGAATGTATGATAAGCATGTTATTATGTGCTACGTGATACATGAAAATTGTTAGATTTGCTGGGCTGTCGAGCTCAACCATGCAAATATCCACTTTTGCAGGTTAAGGATTCAAGGTAACGTTATGTGCTACTTGAAAGACATTAGTCAGATGTGATACTTGAAAATTTATACATTTTGGCTGAGTTATTATTATTTGAACCATGTTTAAGGTTTTTAATAATGTATAATGTTTAATAGATGTTGAGTTATAAAGTTTAAGTTTTGTTTGTTGTATGAAAGGGTATTGAACCTGGATGTAAGTTTTATTTATTATATCTGATAAGGTGAGTAATAAGCTAAGTATGGTTTAAAGGTAGGTAAAGATAAAGGTTTTGAAAAATGTACTTGATAAGTCATAATGATTATGTAATGATAAACTGTCAAGTTTGAGTTATCTGATATGTAAAGGTTATCGGATTGAAATGTAAAATTTTATATAATAACTTTGATGAAGTGAATTATAAAATAACTTGATTCAAAGATGTGTATATGATAAAGGTTGATTCAGGGAATTAAAGTAAGAAGACAGAAAAGTTTTAATTATTCCGTATTTTATTAAGTTTAACACCGAATAATGATGTAAAATCAGAAGTTAGACGTATTTTTGACGACCGATGTCGATAGTTTAATTGTATGAATTTTGGGGTCGTTATTCATAGATATTCAAGAGACTCAATTTTATGAGAGGGTCATGGTTAGAATAGGCAAGCCATTCTCAGAAATGATCAAACATGGAGAAATGGCTGAAATGGGATTGAAATCCGGGAGGATTCAAGACCTTGCCGCATTAAAAGTTGTAGCTGAGCACATCTAATCTGGAAATTATGGGAACAACCCTCGGAGGGTCCATAAAAAGATAGAAGAGGATGTTTTCTTGATACTACAAGGACGAAAAGGCAATCAAAACTTGCCTATTCAGAGGAGAAACTATTCCCCTTTTTCAAGCTCAGTCTTCAAATCCTCCATTACCAAAAAGTGGAGAAGTCAGGCGTACAAGAGTGTTCACAGCCTTAGGGGACTCACTCGAAAACATTCTCAAACTTCTGATAGCTCCGAAGAAAATTACTCATCTCCTTCCACCAGCTAACCCGAGTGGAAAAGGTTTCAATGTAAGCAAGAAATGTGCTTACCATGTTGGAGCTCTAAGCCATGACACTCAGGATTGTTGGGCCATTAAGCATAAGATATAGGATTTGATTGACAATGGTGAGATTATGGTGACCAAGCCCGACCAACCACATGTTCAAGACAACCTTCTCCCTCAACACAAAAACGAGAAGGTTAACATGATTAACGAAGGCGATAGAGAGACCTCCAAGTACCTCAAGTATGTGTGAGGATCATCCTAAATCAGCAAGGATAATTTTTACAGATGGGATTATTCACAATTCTAATTCATGATGGAACGAGAAGTAAAGTATCTTAGCGAACAAGTCAATCAATTGGAAGAACTGGTGAATCATCAACACCAAGTCACACGTCAATTATTCAGTCAGGAGCATGCTAGCCTCCTTTCTCTTATTACAAGTAGTCCACCACTTACTCAAGAAAGTGAAACACTGGAGGAAAAGATTGCAAAAAGAGCAAAAGTTAAAGCCCGTCGGGACTTCGCCAACAAAAGGAATTTACCTATTTAGGCCAACCGATGGAAGAAATATTGCAAATGCTAATTAATGAGGGAAAAATCACAGCATTGCTACCTCCAGTCAACTCACGCTCAAGACGATTTAATGTTAATGGAGTATGTCAATACCATTCCCACTTTCGTGGTCATAACACTGAGGAATGCTAGGCACTCCGCCATCTTATTCAAAACATGATTGACAGCGGTGACATGCAGATGGCTGATAACAATGTTATATCATCTGAGAGTGGGGACACATTTCCTTCATAATGGAAAGGAGACGTAGTAGTTATATCATCTGAAGGAGATTTGGCTACCACACCACTTACAATTCAACTCAAAGGTGTTGAAAATCCTTTAAAAGTGGCTGCACCGAAGCCAATCATATTGTTGTTCAGGCCACATTATCCTGTTGTCAGCCTCAAGAAAGTGCCATGGAACTATGGAGAGGCTAAAGGATCTACATCCAACACCACTGCTGCAGTGTCTAAAGAAAATCCAATGTATCTTCCTCAACGGGTGATGAAGCCTATCATCAGATCAAAGGGGAAAGTGCCCATGAAGAAGATTGAAGAATTCCTCCTCAAGATGGGACACAATGAAGCCAAGGTGGTTCAAAGCTTGAAAGAAGCTCCACAACATATCTCTATTCTGGACTTGGTTTTCTCTTCAGAAGATCACTGGAGGGTCTTACTGAAAGTGTTAGAAGAAGCCCACTTGCGAAAGATAGTAGATGTTGAAAAATTCCATTATCTGGTAAATCACATCTTCAATAGCAATGTGATATCCTTCACTGATGATGACATACCTCCCGAAGGGACGGGTCATTGCAAATCGTTGCATATAGCGGTTATATCTTCTGGATATGTGGTTGGAGGAGTGTTAATAGATGGAGGATCATCCCTAAACATCTGTCCCTATGCCACATTGGAGAAAATGAACATCAATCTCAACAGGATTCAAAGCATCCATATAATCATCAAAGCTTTTGATGGATCTCTGCGAAATGATGTCAGAGAGATTGAGTTTCCCGTGGAAATCAGGCCACATACATTCTACATATCCTTCCAAGTGCTTAAGATCACTACATGATACAACTTACTATTTGGAAAATCTTGGATTCATATGGCTGGAGCCGTCCCATCCACTCTTCATCAGCAGCTCAAGTATATCATCAATAGTAATTTGGTCACTGTCAATGTCGAGCTAGAATGTCCTGTTCAAAATGATATACCTCTCATCAGTTTCAATACAGAAGTTGAGTCTGTCAGCTTCCAAGCCCTTGAGGTGAGCTGTGACAACCCGAGAATTTGGATATTTATTAAATCTTAAAATATTGAATTAAGGTTAAATAATAAACCTAGACCGAAAATAAGTGAATGGATTTCAGATTTCCGAGAAAGAATTTTGTGAATTTAAAATTTTTGTAGTGAATTATTCAGGATTAAGCGTATAAGTGTATATATTCTATGAATATGGTCATTTATGTGTACAGTATGTGGTTAAAGGTCAAGGGTTGACCAAATAACCTATATCAGTGGCAAACCCTACTATTATATTAAGAACGTCAACGTTCAGTTAGAAAATTCTTACGATTTATAAGAAACCCTAAAACCGGTTCTAGAAACCCTAATTTCAATTCCAGGAATTTGAAACCCTAAATTCTAATTTTAGAAACCCTAATTTGGGGAGTTAAATTAATTACAAATCTAATTAGGGATAACCCTAATGATTAAGTTAGAATTCTAATAATTAGAAACCCTAATTATTAGAAACCTTAAGTTGTAAATTTGAAACCCTAATTGGTAATTAGGTAATTTTAATTTAATTAAGGAAATATAAATCCTAATTAGCAAGATTGAATTATGATTAGGAAATCTTAGTATAATTATAGAATCCTAATTATAATTTAGAAATGTTAATTTTCTATTTTGAAAACCTAATTTTGGAAATCCTAGAAAATAGATTTTTAAGAACCTTAAGTTTTAACCCTAAGGGTTGGATCAAATGTCAATTTTGCCATTAAAATGGTGAGGAAAAAGACCAAAATGCCATTTATCACATTCTTTAATCAGGAAGTGTGTAGATCTTGTCATATCTTGGGTAGTTTACTAGCTAAAGTTATTCACATGTGCTAAATACCAAATATCTCAACCATTTCATCAACCATACACATTGTATTCATTATTAATAAAGATTAAAGAGAGAGAAAATGCTAACTTTACTTTTCATATGAACTAAAACTTTCTCTCTCTAAGATTTCGAATATGGAAAGAGAAAGGGAGTGTTAAGTCAATCTAATATCAGTACTTAGCAAGCCAAGATCAAATCAATAGGATCAGAATAAAAAATGGAGCATCAAAGTGGTATAAACCTTAATCTTCAAAATATTATGATCTGATGTTATATGTTGTTGTTTATTGGTTAAAGTTATGTAATAAGATGTCATTTAATGATCTTGGTTGTTAGATCCCAGATCCATAACATCAAAGTGCTCGAAATTGAAGATTTCTTAAATCTGAAAAATTTTATAACGTCGTCTGATAAGCAAATGTCAGACTTCATAGATCGGTGTCTGTTAACGATTTTAGTGTTTTAAATGTTTGAACTTGTAGTATGTTATGTGGTCTTTGTTCTGCAACTTGAATCAGGGTCAGATCATGTACGAATTGAAAGTTATTGTTGGTCAAAACCCGTTGACCGACCATGACTTTGTGTTTTCTAGGTAACCCAGATTTTTCCAAGAAGCCTCTGACAACGTCTTTATGGCCACTGATCTTGTTGCCGTTAACACGTTTGGCCATGATGTAGTTATAGTTATGTAGACTGACATATAGGCTACCTATTCATGCCTCTAGAACTCCTAGATCATACACTGGATCAAAGTTACGCAAGGTCAAAGTAGCGTTGACCATCCGTTTTGGTACTTTTCTACAAAACCTAGAAAGTTGATGAGCAAGTTTTCTGAAATGGATTGACCATGCCAGATCTTGCTCATGTAATGATGTTATTATGTTATGATGTTATATATTTGTACCCTGTCATGTGTTCTACAACATTGAACCAGTAAATCGCACAAAGAAGACCAGGAGTGCAAGTTATTGAGATCTAAAAGAGGCACTATGAGCTGTTCTTCATTTATGGAAAACCTAAAAATGAAGAACAGTGCCTGACAACTTGTTTGATGCCTTATATCTTCTTGATATGATGTATTCTAGCCATGAAACTTGTTTGGGGTTACAATATTACATAAATACTATAACATGAACTTCATTTCAAACCCAGAAACGTAAGGATCAAAGAGTTATAACCGGTCAAACTTACCCACTTGTAAACTGACATGAGTTTTTGGGCAGGCTCAAGAATAGCTCAAGAACACATATAGCGACGGTTCTGTCGCTATAGGGCCATTTAGTGACATTTAATTTTGGAAATTAATTATTTTTATTAAATAATTAGTATTAAATAGTTTTTAATTATTAAAAATTCATAATAAATTACTAAAAATTATTTTAAAGTCTGAAAATTAGTTTTTAATTATTCTAAATATATTTCATAAATATTTAATATTTTTGGAATAATAATGGTATTTAATTATAATATTCAATAAATTATTTAAAAATAATTTTAATGCATAAAAAATCATGAAAAATTATATTATGGTATAAGAAAATATTCTAAGTTATTTTTAGTGACTTTTAATATTTTGTGATGAATTTCATTAATAAATTAATAATAATGATAATTAATTTATTTAATAAATATATTAAATATATTATAAAAAATAGAATTAATGATTTAAAAATCATATAAAAATTATTTAAGTGTTATAAATATATTTTAAGTTATAAAATATAACTTTTGATAATTTTTCATGAAAAACATTAATATTTAATATTAATGGCGATTATCGGATAATGAATTTAAAGGTTTAAAAATCAGTTAAATGAGAAGTTAAGGTATTAAAAATACTTGGATATATTATAAATATATTATAATATTATGTCATGTATTTCATTAATATTTAATACTAAATAAATATTAATGATAAAGGAAATATGTGGTATTTAATTCATATAAATACGTTATTAATGATTGAAAAATCAATATAAATGATAATAATTATGTGAAAATCATTATGAGACTTGGAAAAATTATTTTGACTGATAATAAAATTATCTAAGATAATTTTTAAGTGTTTAGGCAGAGTTTAATTTAACTTAAACTCGATGTTTGTCCGACTAGGCCGTCAGGATGTCAGAATAGTACCAAATTCAACTCAGACTAAAATAGTTTGACTTGATACTAGGTCTTATGTGGTGTATAGACTGATCAGGTTATGTGTTATGTGTTTAGGTTATTTTAAATATTGTAATGATATTATTCTAACTTGATAGATCAATATTATTTACAATAGGTCTTCAGGAAAGCTTATTAAATTGCGTAACAATAATCATCAGAACATGCAAGTTTTTCTTAACTCAACTTTGAGTTGTTTGTTCAAATATAACTTGTGGTTAATTATTTCTGATTGTCATGTCTAAGAATTATTAAATCGCACTATGTGCATACTGCATATATTTATCAGGTATGAAAGGTTGATCACCTTCATTACCATTCGGTCCAGATATATATATATATATATATATATATATATATATATATATATATATATATATATATATATATATATATATATATATATAAATGTTCATGTTCAATGTTCGTTCAGCTGTGTAAAATTTGTTCATACTAGTTCATAATTATATTGTAGAACTGTAGCCAGTTTTTGTTCAATTCTTTCAATCATAATATATCCTTAATTTATTGAACTTAAACTTGCTGGGTAAACTTATTGTTCACCCTTGCTATATTATGATTAATATTACAGATTAAGACGAATACGTCGGATACAGGAAAGGATAAAGCCAAGTTCAGCTTGGGACTATGTGTGCAGCTAGATTTGTAACAGTTATGTATGATAATAATATTATATGTTAGATAGTTTATGGATTGTGTATAAGTTAAGGTTACTCGACCTTAGAGAATAGTGTGTAAAGTTTATTGTATAAACAATTTATGTTTATATCTTCCGCAATAGTTGTAAAATGATTGTATCAGATCCGTGGTGATTTAGGACCCAGATTTGGGGCTCTCACAGTTGGTATCAAAGTTGTAGGTTATGAACCTTAGGTAGGAATACCTGAGACTAATAACCGCAGTGATTAGGTTAAGTACTAACTCATATAGAGTTAGTGTGTCGGTAGGATTCAAAGACGAATCCCGGCGAGTTATAAAGATATAGGGTTCCCTAACTCTGATAATAAAGGTGAACAGTAGTGATGAATAGATCGAGTCTAAAAGACTAAAAAATCAGAAATAGGAGATCGTAAAACAAAACGATCAAGACATAGAAATGAATCGTAATATATACGATAAGATCACCCTGTGATCTGATAAGGTTATAGTATAGAGAAGAATCAAGCGAATGATTGAAAAGTTTACAGCAAAGATTGATGTGTGTCAAGTTGTACTATGAATTGGTACAGATTCAGGAAAGGGTTATGAATACGAATTGAATGAAATTCGTATTGAGAAGGGAGTTAAGATTAGGTGGGGATTTCAATTGAGGACTCATGTCAGCAGCTAAGTTGTATGATTCTTCGTATGGGAGGGGAATTGTACTTGGTGTAAAAATCACTTAGTTTTTGATACTGATAATCATTGAAATGTCTGTGTCGCGCTATTTGTTATATGCTTGTTGAGAAGGTGAATCTTTTTTCATGTGTATAATAGATAGATAGGCTATAGGTTGAGAATATTAGGTTAAGTACGAGTTCTTAAAACTTATACTTATGGTACGTTCGTGACTCATGATTATATAAAATGTTTATGAACCCCTCAGCGAATGGACGCCAAATGTCTGACTAGGACAAGTTCTTAAACTCATATGATTGTGGTAAGTTCATGAACTCGTAAGTGTGGTAAGTTTGATGAACTGGGACTAGAATTAAGTGTGAATGGAATATTGAGGATAATAGGAATAGATAGATTACTAAGCAATTGATCATTAGTGGAGACATAAGTTTTCCAAATCTTCTAGTTATGCTAGACTCAAAATTTTTGACATCAAACTAAAAGCGCACTATGTGTGAATTTTTATTCTCAACTCAGTTTCAATTTTCATCACTTCCTGTTAGTATAACCTAGTCTAATGAACATAATAATGTGTTGGACATGTAATAGGATGTCATATCAGATTGTTAACATACATGTGATGAAATTGTATGGTGATTTGATAAGTTGTATGAGGGCTAAACGTTATGTCCATGAGAAGATATAATGATGATTAAACTTAAGATGTGATACTTCAGTCTTGTATATGAGATTGATGGTAATGAGCAGAACTTAAATTAAGTTGACAAGTTAAACTAAAAGAGGGAACTAAACCTTTAAGGTAAATATGAATGTGACTAATGAATGTTGTAAATACATATAGTACGTGTGTAGGACTTGTGCTGAACGTGAGTAGTAATCGTTTAACCTATTCTTATTCTATATCATGTTATGATTGAGCAAGTTTTTTGATTCTAAATTCCATTGAGCAAGTTATTAAGTTTTAATATCGTTAAGCAAACTTTGTATTCCTGTTTCAAATTGTTCAAGAACTTACTCACTCAAGTTCATGATTCCTAATGGAATGTTCAAACTCTTTTAAAATATTACTCTTGTTATACAATCACTAGTATAAAATAATAAATAGACAATATTTAAATTATAATATTTTTATAAAAAATATTGTGGTATTTTTTTATTTCACAACGTTTTTTAACAAAACTTTATAGTTAAATATGTAAAAACGTTGTGGATTTACGAGGCTAATTTTTAGTTTTAAAGTTCTAACATTTTTTTAAAGAAAACACGGAATTTTTTAAAGAAAACACAGAGGTTTGATTTGTATTCCTGCTTGAAAAACACGGAGGTTTCATCTTTCATTCTTTTTTCTCTCTGCTCTTGTTGTCTCCTCTGGAACTCCCGAACGCCGGTCCTTCCCCGATTCTGACCTCTGCTTCGCTCGTGATGACGACATTGTCAAGATCATCGGGGTATCTCTCTCATCATTTCTAGGGTTTCTTATTACTACTTATTTCCCCGTTTTTATTTGTTTCTATATCATTGAAAACCCATTATAATGCTGAAAGGGCAAATTTTTAACCCAAACCCCTTCTTTCATTTTCAAGTAATTTCGCTACATCCCGGTCGGTATTACCGATTTTATTCTCCGATTTGGGTATGTACTTATTGTTGAGGGGTTGTGTGCTTATCTCCCTCTTCTTTTGGTGATTCTCAAAAGCTTCAGTGCCTCTAGGTATTATCAATTTTTTTTTTAATTTCTAACTTTGGGTGTGTTTATCGTTGAATTTGGGTATGTTGGTTGATGCATGTTTGGCAGATAAGCATACAGTACTACATGAAAGATGAGCAAAAGTTACAACCTTTTGAAGCTCAGGTTTATTTTGGTTTAATTCAACTTCCTTGGATTATCAAGCCTATTTGGGGTCTTCTCACTGATATTGTTCCCATCAACGGATATCGGAGGTGGCCTTATTTAATCTTTGCTGGTAAATTATGAATATCCACTTTAGTAATAATTATTTCATGTGTATTTTTTGTTGATTTATTGCCAAATTATGTACTACTATATATTCACCTTTAAAAAGGTTTACATGTTAATTTGCTAGTGCAATTATGGTTTAATTTTCTAGGACTATCCCTCAATCTTAGTTTTCTATCAAAGATCAATCACCTAAAAAACTTTGTTGAGAACTTAAATTAATTTTTATGATTTCCTTAAAACATTTAGTTTATGGGCTATTGCCTACTTGTTAGGCCTTAAATAAATGTTTCTTATTATGTATCAGCCTCTATTATTTCTTGACAGAATTCCACTTGTTCTTGTATTGGATAGAATACGTAGTGTGTGGAATAACAAATATTGTGAATGTTCTCAAAAAAAGAATACATTGTGTATTAAAAATAATTGTAAATAATTTGATACATTATATACTACAAGAAGTGTCCATTCATATCTATAGCTTGGTTGAAATTGTGCAACCAGATTTCATTTGTTACTAACTTTTCCAGTTACAGTAATTGTACAAGATCAATGCTTTATCAATTTGGCAGTGTAAGCCAAGTTCAATGCTGTGTATACATTGAAATCTTACCCCTGCATCCTGGCTAACTATTAAAGCTGGGTATAGTTGGTAATGTTCTCGACTTACTGCTATGCGTAATTTCAAGTTAAAGTATCCTATAATATATTTCACAAACTGCAACATAGAAGATTGGTGCATATGAATGGCCTAGCCCTCTGCCTGTAACTAATTGAGGGAAGTTGGGTTGATATATAAGAAGAGGAATAGACGTGTATGAGGAGTTATGGGTTAGTGGGATGAAGTTCAGGAGTTATAGTCCAGCTTTTATGAATGGAATGTAGGTATGGTGCAATTTTTGCAGTACACAGTCTATGTTGTAAGCTTTTGTCAATTGCATGGAGCTCAATAAGTTCTAGTCCATTAACTTTTGTTCCTAATAATAGGATTCGATTTGTCTTATGTTTGCAGATACCTGCTCGAACTAGCTCAGCACCTCCAAATTTGGATGAGCAGAAACGTGAGCAGGTTTGTACATACTTTTCCTTTGTGGATGTTGATGGGATGGTAATGTTACCCACTTTTAAACATCATAAAAAAATAAATACATCAATTTGATTTGGCTCTATATGTGTCTGTCCCATCACTTATAGTTCATGATGTGAACATTTTAAAGAATGTTGCACAGCTGCCAGCCTGCTACAATCATGTTGGACCTAATGTTGGGTAATGGGGGGTTCAGCTACATATAGGCAACAACTTTGGCTGCAGTGCCACCTTGATTTAGCTGCTGATTTATTGTCTTATGTTAGTCACCTATATTAGTTTAAAATTATCCAAAAATATTTGCTGGTACTTAATTTCTTTTTCTATTTTTGTACAAGTTTTAGTGGCTAATTCATTTATCAATATTTTTATTGAGGAAATTGAACTTTTGTCTGCTGCCTCGTGTAGCTTGAGAACATTGTGAGGCTCTTGTTGGAGATGGATCCTGTATGGCATTATCTAAATATACAGGTGAGAAAATATTTTTTCTGACTTGTTTTGTTCGATTTTGTCTATTACTCAATTTTGCTTACACGCGTCGATTTTTCTCTAATTGTACTTCTTATTGATTGGGTTTGAGTGTTGATTTTGATGGTATTGAATTGTGTAATTTATTCTGCTATTTGAATAAGTCAGAACTGTTTAATTCCAGTTGCCTTTTAGGTTGAAATTGATGTTTGATTTATCTTTTGATAGAAATTGCAGCCAAATAATTGGTTTATAGTTTCTATTTACTTAATCTAGGAATCAATATTGCTTATTTTTTACAAAAAGAAGCTAATGTTCTGTTAAGTTTCTATTTACATAATGTTTGATTTTTGTTGTTGTTCTAGACTGGAGACTCACGATTTGAGGGCCGTGAGCGTATTCGCTTCACCCGAGATCAGCTATTACAGCTTAGGGAGGTAACACCTTTTGATCTATGCACTTCTTGATGTTGTTAAAGTGGAAACTTCTCATTCTTCGCAATAATACTGTAATGGTTTATAAAAGACTAGTTATTTTTGGTCTTTTAAAGGTTAAATCTCTCCTAAGTTGCATGGTTATGGTTGTTTAACTTGAATTTAGTTTATTTTAATTTGTAAAAATGTTCTTTCAGATTAGGTTTTACATTGGTCTGCTCTAGATAGTGGGCTTTGTAGTTGAAGTAAGAAGAATGGTCGATAATAATAGGTTATTATGGATCAGTCATCTGTCATAGGTAACTACTTTAATTTAGAGCACTATTTTGTCGAATAAGCACGTAATGGAGAGAGGAGTAGTTCTGGTTGTGCAAGGTTGATTCTTGATGCCATGGATTTTTTGTGAATTCTTTAGTAAATTTTTTTTTTTGTGGAATCTGAACCGTCTCACTTCCGTGCTATTTTATGTTATTGAATATCTCATGTTGCTTGGGTTGACTCTGGCTTTATGGTACACATCCCACTGCATAGTCCTTTAGTCCACTGTCCATGGCATCTCACAAAGTTTGTCCTTGGGCAACCTTGAGCCTGTTGTGTCTTACATATTAGATAATGATGCAAATAGAAAATCTGATCTATGTAAATTCATGGTTGAATAGCTACGTTACACTGACTATAGGATATGTAAAAGTTTGAATGGATGTGCTTCAGTGCTTTAACAGGTCTTGCCATTTGGTATTACTATTGATGTTTTCAAACTCGTACAAGAGGATGTACATCAACTCGTACAAGCTAAATGCTTGATTCAAGGGGAACAAATTAAGTTGGGTTGTCTGGGAGTGATTCAGGGGAACAAATTAAGTTGGGTTGGTTTAGAACTGTACTAAGGTGAATGAGGATACAATGATGAACTTAGTCCATAGCATAAAATGCTCAACAGGAATTATTACTCGTATTATGCTGCTGCTTATTCTCATGCTCATTTTATTTCAGAAAAGTAAAAGAAGCTTGGGAAAGTAAGAGGGATGTGCTTGTTCAAAGTGGGGCCTTTGCCATCGAACAACTGTCAGAAGCGATGTCTGCCAAAGCACAGTCCAATAAACTATCAGTGGGGATTTCACAAAGTGCGTTATGGAAGTGCGCAAAGCAGGTATGCCTTTACCTATTTTACTATATATAACAGCATCTATATACTTTTTCATTACACTGGCATCCTTACTGCATACATAGTGTTTCTATTGAGTTTGAAACTGAATCATATGGTAGCTGCATTAATTCTGTCTCGACTCCAGTGCTTTCTATAGACGACCATATAAATCCCGTGTCTATGAAAAAGAAAGAAGCTAATAACTTTATTTACTTCAGGTTTGGCTGCTGGGATGTATTCAGGTCTCACCTATGGGAATTAACCTTTAAAATTGCTCACATTTCTGAATTCTAAACTGAGTCATGTAAGTGAACCTTGCATGAATAATTACTTGACTAGATCACATACGCTGCGTTTAGTTGGTTTTCTCTGTCGGCTTTGAGTGTGGATTCTTATTACCCTTGTTGTGAAGACCAACTGTGAACTAGTTGAGGTGATTATGTTTATCTATCCTGCAAATGTGAATCTGATCCGACAGGGGTCCATAATATGTACCATTATTATGTGCATGTACGTGATTTATTCATGCTAGCATAGTAGCTTCCAATTGAATCAGTATTTGTGTATTTATTTCTGCAAGGGAAACTGTGTAGTTTTTATTGCTTCTCATAAATGTATTTTACATGGGCATCACCCTCTTTTGGCACTCTTGAATAAAATTCTTATTTATCAACAAAGTGATTCTGATAAATGGTAAATCTCTTTTGGGGTCTTGACCTTCTTCATACTGCATTACATGTTTTCCTCTGGGCTCCATTAATTAATCTGTCCCCCTTTGATTTAAAGATTATTGCAGTTTTACTAAAATCTGTTTGATTCGCAATTCGTTAAAAAGTTGGTCTACATATTCTAAATCAAGAGGTTGATTTTGACTGAGTTTTTTGGTAAGGAGCCTAGACGTACAATGAATGCTAGAGAATGCGTTGCTAAAGGTTGTGCTCTAGAATGTGCTATTCTTAGTCCAACGTTTAAAGTGCGAGAATTCCAGGTGAAGATTTCTCTCATCCATTGGATTATGTATATTTTTTTTCCACTTGTGTGGTGCTAGTCTTTGTTGCTGACCTGATGTAATAGTGGTATACTTGAGTACTTACTACTAACTAGGCAACAAAACTGCTGCTTTAGAATCATGAGTTTGTACCCCTTTCACGTACAGTTTTTGCTATGCTAAGCAAACCCTGGGTTTGAGGCAACAAGTACTAGTTTACTTGTGCCACTTTATTTCATAACAGAGTTGTCATGCCTACTTCGTTGAATTACTGATATTTTTTTGTACTATAAAGAATAAGCTGGTTTTCTTAAATGGTAGTATTAGTGGTCCTTTGTATCCATAGTAAAACTAGTTCAGTTGCACAACATTCACATCTATTGGGTATGCGTCTGACATCTAATCTGTATGCTTCTTTGGACAAGTATTTCACATAACCTTGTTTGTTCATAACTTGCTGCTTATTGCTTTATGTTATCAGTCATTCATCTATAATGTGTGCCGCATGTTAAAAAAATTATGTTGCAAATAATCTGGGACGAAGGGTACTATATCATTGTAATTTTTACATGGTCATGCAAGCACTGATTTGGTCTTGGTTTTGAAGGTTAACGAGAGCTTCCCCTTTACAATTGTGTTGTCATGGAAAGGTACTGCTCCAGATGCACAGAACGGGGCTACAGTTAACCAACAAAGTACTATTGTCTTCTCCAAGGGAAATCCCATTCCTAGTGTGAAGGCTACATTTTACAGGTCTGACACATTCACATGGTTAATGCCTTCTTAATGATAGTTAATGCCTTTTTTAATTATATGATACTAACTACAAGTTGATATTATTATCTGTCCATCGTTATTGGTTAATCTTATACAAACAAACAACGAATCAGTGGAAAACAACAAAATATTAGATTTGGTATATTTGTGTTTTACAGTTATCTTGCCATACATCAGTAGCAGGTCATTTTTTTAGATATATAAATTTGGTTATATCAGGTATTTGGTTGGGCATGTACAATAAGCTTGAGAAACAGTATGGTGATGGTAGGAAGTATGTTAAAAGTCATGTGAGTGATTTCTAACTAATTTATATGGAGTATCATATCAAAAATCAACATCTAAAGTTGTACTACTTCTAACTAAATTTGTTGTTCTTTTATTATAGTGGGATAAAGCAAATGGATTAACGTACACACAAGAACAAATTGACGAAGTACGAGATGAGTGGGCAGTGTATGTGAGCAGCTACATGTAGAGCCTCGAGTTAACGGTGGATATGTACGGGGTTAAATGAATATACGTATTTTGGGAGAACCTAGGCTTTTTTATACATGCTTAGGTAGTAGCTTAATTTTATGGATAGTTTGGTTTATTTTGTGGATGCATGTAATCAAATTCACAATTCAATATAATAGTAATTTATATTGAAAAGTGAATTTGAGATGTATATATGGATAGTTTGGTATATATTTTGTGGATGTAATTTGAAACTGTAAACGAATGGTATTATTGGGATGTATTTTGAATGGTTAATACATTTTGGCTTTAAATTTAAATGAGAATTTAGACCTTTTTTAGCTATATATATAATGGCATTAGCAGATTGCAGGTGACTGGTAATATAGGTGAATTATAACTTTTTATTTTCTTTTTTCAAGTCAATCTACAACATTTTAAAAACATTGTATATTTGTATAAATAAATGGCACCTTCTAAACGTTGTATAAAACTAATTTAAACGTTGTCTGTTGTTGATTTCTATGGTCTATATTTAAAATCAGTTATATGCATGTATTACAGCATTTTTAAGTTACACTATGTTTTAAAAACGTTATATAAAGTTGTCTAAATAGATGACACATTCTAAACGTTGTGTAAATGTTTCTAAACGTTATCTGATATATTAAACTACAATATTTTTAGCCGAAAAACGTGGAATCATATCATCTACAACGTTTTCAAACATCTAATAATTTTTGAAAAATAAATCTACAACGTTTTTTTAGAAAAAAACGTGTAATGTGTCAAATTACAACGTTTTAAAAACGTTGTATAAAGGTGTCAAATAGACAACACCCTTAAATACGACGTTTCTGGGATAGAAACCACAATATTTTTTACGCGTTATCTATTTACTGTTTTGTAGTAGTGAATGTTCATTTAATTGTATAGAGTTGAGATTTAATCCTTGATTTGAATATTGATTTTATTATTGCATTAAACCTTGAATAGATAGTGAATACTTATTGATTCAACTAATCCTTAGTTGATGATTATTAAACTCTAAATTACCCTTGTGATCGATTCAAACCAAACTTCCTTTGGTGCGGACTCTAATATAAAAGCTGAGATGAACAACCCTGTTACAATGGATTATTTTACGCATTAGCGTTAAGATGTTGTGCACATACATGGTACACATGACTGATCCCCCTAAGTACGAGAAGTTAGGTCCATATAATCTTATGACTGTTAAAGGTTTAGAGTAGAAATACTTGATAACCTGGAACATAGTTCATGGTCTTGTGACCCTCATATGTACTTTTGATTCCTGTTCTAATCTTGATTCAAAAGTCGAGACTTCTTTTGGTTCAGTATCTATTATTTATTTGCAAGTTATTATTATTATTCTATTGTTAAACTTGTGGGCAATTGATGCTCACTCTTACATAATAACATTAAAGCTAAGATTGAAAAAGTTGATGAGTCATCCACAAGTAAGGGCAAGGGAAAAGCAAGCAAATGACAAAGAATCATTTAATATTGTGGATGTTTATATTAAGACCTATAATGTAACGATTAAGACTTATTTGTTTATGATATTTTTCGCATTTGATGTATTAAGGTTAGATAACCTGTGATTGATTTGTTAAGATGTTGTAACCCGTTATTGGGAAGATTTTATTTAAATTTTATTATTATCATTATTATGGGTAGTTAGATGTTAATTAGTTTGTTGAGTGAACACCAAATATTTGGGAAGTTTGAGTTCCTGGATTTAGGGGTGTCACAGGTTGGTATCAAAGCTGTAGGTTATGAACCTTAGGTGAGGGAAAAACTTTAGATAGTAGCCTTATAAGAGATTTAGAACGTAGTGGTGATAAACTCTTGTCGAGTTCTAAGAAATGAATTCCTTAATTCATTAAATATAATAAAAGACTTTATGTGCTTATGTGATAAACTTATATGCTCGCAAGTATCGATTAGTAACAAAAACTTAAAACTATGTTGTCAAGATGTCTGATGTTGGAGGATCTAGTCGAGCTGGGTAGGAGGAACCTCGAGTACCTAGAGAGGAGGAGCCCCGAGACATTCATGACGTTCAAGAGCAGTTGGTACAGAGAGAGCCATCTCTATTGATCACTATTGTGGGTTAGGAGCATGTGTCGGAGACTGATCCGGAGGAGGATCCTGAGGAGGAGGAGGAGGAAGATGAGTTCCCACTAAACTCTATTGCAGCTCATATGTATGACGAGGTGTATGACGATAACATTGAGCTTCAGGATAGAGTTAGAGAATTGGAGGAGTTGGTAGATAATCATCAGAACACTATAGGTCAAAAGAATGAGGAAATCCAAGGTCTTGATGCATGTCTTGGAAATGTAGAGTGGAAATTAGTTCATTTAGAAGGTGACAATGATCAGCTGGTGGCAGAGGTTGCAAAGCTGAAGGATGATCTGAGAGAGGAGTCCGCCAAGCGAGGCAGAACTGAAGATGATTATGAGGAGGCTTCCCAGCGAGCAGATGTAGCTGAGGAAGAGGTGCAAAGAAAGAAGGTCAAGATGGTGGATGTGACGCCCCCAAAATAGGTATACATCACCCATTCTGAGTCGTCAAATACATGGTACAGAAACAAATACAACTTCATTACTACAATTGTCGAACAAAATACGACAACACATAAACTGTGAGTTTAAATACAAATATTGTCTAATAGACAATATTAAAACTTAAAAGGAGTCCTCATTACAATTATTGATACACTATTTTACAAAAATAGTGAGGACTGCTAAAACAACTTTCTAGAACCATCACTCCATACCCCGACTAGTTCCTGCTATATTCTCACCTCCTGATAAGAAAAATGGAACAAAAAAGAAAAGGGTGAGCTCAACTAGCCCAGTAAAGAATATTATGACTAAGATAATATACAACAAATTATTATTAGTCTTCAACAGGGAAAAATTAGATAGATTATAATAGACAACAAGTTTTAGCTCAACAACTGCAGCGGAAATAATAATTCATTAGAAGAGTTAAGTAGAGAATGAAATCTACTATCATCTATGAATTTAAAAGTCTATCAGCAATATTTTATCCCTGTAACATCAATCAATATACATCTTGAATCAAATATTCATCTTTGCACTACGGGCCAATGATATTCATTTGTATCACCAGGTTATCATGTTCATCTTAACACCTGTTCATCTTTGCACTACGGGCCAAAGATATTACTCAGGTAATCATTCATCTTTGCACTACAGGCCAAAGATATTCATCAAGTATCACCATTAAGGACTGAGGATGATGAAAAATATTTTAGAGAACGAATCCAGTACGATAAAAGGACAAAGTTTAGAGATTTGTACTTTAGATAATTCGAATTTAAAAAAATACTCCATAATAAAACATAATGGAAAAAAAATTCAAGAATGACGATCAAAACATGGATACAATCAAGATAGAAACCATAATAGACATCTGGGACAAAGAAGAGAAAATTTTATTTTTCGGTGAATAGTGCCATATGCGTGAATAGTGCCGTATACGTGAATAGTAGCCTCGACACAAAAAGTTCTAAATTTGATAAAAAGTTCAGACCAATATTTCGGCATAATGATATTGAAAGAAATAATACCATTTACAGAAAAAATAACATCCCTTACCTCAAAATACAGTATTTCTGACCGGAATATCGGATATGACGCTAAAGAAAACTTGCACTGAATAGCAACTCTCAAAGTATCTAAATATTCACAAAATACGCTCGATAATATATATATATATATATATATATATATATATATATATATATATATATATATATAACTTGTTTTTGGTGTAATTTTCAATTCTAATTCAGCATCCAATTTATAGGAAAATGTTAGAACGTCGAAGCAGACTTAATCTGCTACCCGATGGCTTTACCTGCTACTATTCCTGCCCACCACTTTTAAAATAAAATTTTAGTACATTTCTCACCAACCAAAAGTGAGGCCCACCAATTCTAGAAATTTTCAAAATATTTTAAATAATCAGTAACTTCAATAATTCATATAAAATAGCCCTTTTATCAGAAAAATTCGAATCTCATGTCCATTCCACATGAAATCGAACTCTCTACAACTTTGTAGCTTTAAGTTTTTTCAAATTTCAAACCGAAAATATCCTAAATTCACAAACGGATGATTTTCAATACCTCATAAAATTCATACGTTAATTTGTAATGATTCAAAATTTGTGGACATATACTCAACTTATATATGTATAACATATCCAAAAATCACAACGATCCAACGGTCGGATTAAAATTATAACTCATGCAATAGAGCTTTAAGAACACTATTTTGATTTTTAAAACCTCCATTTCGACAAAATACTGATAAAACACTTCAAAATTAAATCCTTCATTTATATCCACATAAAAACAAATATTTCCTTATCATATAAATTAATAATTAATTATTCACAAATAATATTACAGAATCACAATTATGACAACCAGGTCATTCCCAGGAAAGAGAGGGCTTTCCGATAAGGATTTCTCCTTACTGGCGCGCAATTAGGTGACCAAACCTCTCCTTAGACAGAACTTTCTTAGACATTGTCAATAATGCTATCTAATAATATTATTCAAATAATATAAATTATTGATCTGATAATAGAGATACTGTGCAGTGACAATTATTGAAACAACAATAATATAAAATATCAACGCAGCAATTATTGAACCAATAAAATAAAATATTAAACAGTAATTACTGTAACAATTATTGAGTAGTGCCTTCTTACGTAAGAATCAATAATTCATCAATACTGTGCAATACCGTGTGCTACTATGCACCCACGCGTATTATTGTATTTTAACCACCGGGTATTCTAACAGTGTTAATGGTAACTACTACGCCATTATTTATAAAAACTCAAACTTGTCGTTTCCTTCATCCTACAATTTTTCATTATGGGGCCCACAAATGACTGCGCCGTCGTACGAATATTCTCCGACAGCAAGAATATTCCACGACCAAACAAATATTTCCCGACAAAATGAATATTTTATAACCACTTGCTTATTTTATAAAATTTGCACATTTCACCCATAACCAAAGCATTATATCAAATTAACATCATATTATTCAAAATAATAATTAGAGGAAATTTGATTTTATTTATAATAAGTTGGGGTCTTACAACCTCCCCTCCTTATGAAATTTCGTCCTCGAAATTGACGTACGTACCTGGTGTTTTGAAAAGGTGAGGATATCTCGCTTTCATTTTTGATTCTAACTCCCAGATCATTTTCTCAATAGCATGGTTCCTCCACAAAACCTTAACTTGTGGTATAACCTTGGTGCGTAGGACATGCTCTTTCATATCCAAGATCTTAATAAGTACCTCCTCGTACGTTAAATCTTCAGCTATCTCGTCTGGTTCTAACTCAATTATGTGGTTCGGGTCTTTCACATATTTATGAAGCATAGATATGTGAAAAATATTATGAACACGAGACATGCTTGGAGGTAATGCGAGTCTATAGGCCACATTTTCTATTCTATCAAGAATCTCAAATGGACCAATAAATCGTAGATTGAGCTTTCCTCTCTTCCCAAATCTTATAACTCCCTTCCATGGAGCAATACGTAACAGTACATGATCCCTAATATTAAATTCCACGTCCTTTCGATGAAGATCTGTAAAACTCTTTTGTCGATCCTGTTCCGTTTATATACGTTGTCGGATCATTTGGATTTTATCTGTAGTCATACGTACCAATTCTGGTCCTAATAACGTTGCTTCACCCACCTCGTCCCAGCATACTGGAGAACGATATTTTCTTCCATACAACGCCTCGAATGGAGCCATGCCTATACTTGCTTGATAACTGTTGTTGTACGAGAATTTCACCAATGGTAGGTACTTATCCCAACTCCCTTTGAAATCTAGAACACAGAGTCTTAATAGATCTTCAAGAGTTTGAATAGTCCTCTCTGATTGTCCGTCCGTTTGAGGATGGTATGCCGAACTGAATCGTAAATCTGTGCCCATAACTTTCTGCAAGCTAACCCAAAATCGTGAAGTGAATCTTGGGTCACGATCTGAAACTATGGATATTGGCATGCCATGCAATCTCACAATCTCATTCACGTACATACGAGCAAGACGTTCAAGGGAATAAGTCTCACGTATAGGCAAGAAATGAGCAGACTTGGTTAATCTATCAACAATAACCCAAATCGCATCTATGCCTTGAGAAACCTTGGTAAGACCCGTAATGAAATCTATGGTAATGTGTTCCCACTTCCATTTCGGAATCTCAAGTGGTTGCAATGGACCCTTTGGCACTTGATGCTCCGCCTTTACTCGTTGACAAGTTAAACACCTCGAGATAAACTCCGCGATCTCTCTCTTCATATTGCTCCACCAAAATGTATGTCGAAGATCATGGTACATTTTGGTACTTCCAGGATGGATTGCAAACGGTGTGTTGTGTGCCTCCATCATGATTCTATACTTCAAGTTAGAATTGTTAGGAACACAAAGTCTGGAGTGGACTCGAAGTATTCCTTCTTCATCAATTCTTGCTTCTGGAATAGCACCTTCTTGCACTTTCTTCTTCATACGCATCAGCTCTAGGTCCGTAGATTGAGCAGCTTTAACTTTATCGATTAAACTCGGTTCTACTCGTATATTTGATATCATCACGTGGGTACTTGGAACCTTTACCTCTATCTCCATCCTTTGCAAGTCATACAAAATAGGTCTTTGCATTAACAACATTGCACTTGTATCTGCATACGATCTTCTACTCAATGCGTCAGCTACCACGTTTGCTTTTCCAGGATGATATTGGATGGTATGATCGTAATCTTTTAACAGCTCAAGCCAACGTCGTTGTCACATGTTGAGTTCCTTTCGGGTGAAAAAATATTTGAGGTTTTTATGATCCGTATAAATCTCCACTTTCTCCCCGTACAGGTAGTGTCTCCAGATTTTTAACGCGAAAGCGACTGCTGCCAACTTTAGATCATGAGTAGGATAATTCCTCTCATATTCTTTGAGTTGTTGTCGCGAGGCATAGGCTACGACTTTCCCATGTTGCATGAGAACACATCCTAACCCTTTGCCTGAAGCATTGCTATAGATAACAAATCTATCCGAACCAGATGGTATTGTCAGAACAGGTGCCGAAATGAGTCTCCTCTTAAGCTCTTGGAAACTTTTCTCGCATTCTTCGCTCCATACAAATTTTGTATCTTTCCGAGTCAGCTGAGTTAACGGGGTAGCGATTCGAGAAAAACCTTCCATGAATCTCCAATAATAACCAGCTAAGCCAGAAAACTACGCACTTCGGTCACCGACTTCGGTTGCTCCCAACTTTGTATGGCTTCAATCTTCGCTAGGTCAATAGATACTCCATGTTTTGACACCACGTGCCCAAGGAATGCAACTTCCTCAAGCCAAAACTCGCATTTCTTCAGCTTAGCATATAGCTTGTTATCACGAAGCCTTTGGAGTACCAGCTTCAAATGGTGCTCATGATCTTCACGGCTTTTGGAATAGATGAGGATGTCATAAATAAAGACAATAACGAACTAATCCAAATATTCCTTAAACACATGGTTCATTATATCCATGAAAGCAGCAGGAGCATTAGTCAATCCAAAAGGCATGACTAAGAATTCATAATGCCCGTACCGAGTTCTAAAGGAAGTCTTTGGAATATTCTCAGTTTTAATCTTCAGCTGATGATATCCAGAACGAAGATCGATCTTTGAAAAGAATTGTGCTCCTTGCAACTGGTCGAATAGGTCATTAATGCGAGGTAGCGGATACCTATTCTTGATGGTGACATGGTTTAATTCCCGGTAGTCAATACAAAGTCGCATACTCCCGTCTTTCTTCTTTATGAATAAAATAGGAGCACCCCAAGGAGATGTACTAGGACGAATGAAACCAATATCTAACAATTTCTGTAGCTGGACTTTTAACTCCTGAAGTTCAATAGGACCCATTCGATATGGGGTTTTAGAAATGGGCTTTATACCAGGTTCAAGGTCAATAAAGAATTCAACTTCACGTTCTGGGGGTAGACCAGGAAGTTCATCAAAAAATACGTCAGGAAATTCACTAACAACAGAAATATTATTCAAATCTGACGTGTTTTTGTTCAAGTCCATAACATGGGCTAAGAAAGCTTGACATCCGTTTTTCAATAAACGAATGGATTTATGGCTTGATATGACAGTGATTGATTTAAATGGTTTAGTTGCTTGAATTCGTATAACAGGTTGGTTAGGAATATGAAAACTAACAACCTTACAAAAACAATCAATTTTGGCATGATGAGTGGTTAACCAATCAATCCCTAAAATCACATCAAATGCAAGTATCTTTAAAGAGATAAGATCAACAGGTAATGTGATTGTACCAACTTGGATCAAACAAGATTTATAAACAGTGGATGTGATAAAGGTTTCTCCTAACGGAGTCTCCACAGATAAGTCAAAGTCTAATTTCTCCGGAGTCAAGTTTAAACGTTGAGCACAAGCAGGAGAGATAAAAGAATGGGTAGAACCGGTATCTAGTAAGGTATAAACTTCGCAAGAGTTCAAGATTAGCTTACCCGTGACCACCTCATTTGGGTTTCTCGCGTTTTGGCCAGTCACGACAAACGCCCTCCCTTGAACCACCGACTTTATTTTGTCCATAGTCGCCTTTGGTGCCGTCGTCCCAGTTGGACTTGACTTTGCTACTGGACAAAATCGAGCTATATTACCGTTTTTTCCACAATTAAAACACACCTTGGAAGGCTGTGAATAGTTTGGAGTTATGTGTCCCTCCTTTCCGCATCTGTAGCATCTAACTGGCGGTCGTTCTCCTCCCCTAGAATTTTTTGTTGGTGCTGGTGCTGCTATTGATGTCTTGTCATCATTGTTGAATCTCCTCTTTTTGAAATTTTCACTTGACTCACCTCTCCTGTTATCATGGCCACGATTACCACCCGAGTGGTTACCGCTTTAGTCCGTATTTTTCCCTCCGCGCTGTTTATCATCGCTCCGATGACTGCTGTCACCGGTATGACCCTGGTTGTGGTCCCTCGATTGAACATACTCATTATCTCGATCTAATAATTGAGCTTTGTTTACAACATCTGAATATAAAGAAAATTTATGAGAGATAAGATATCGCCGAATCTCGGGTTTTAGACCTTTCAGAAACATCCGTGTCATTCGCTCCTCATTCTCTATCAAATGAGGTGCAAACCTGGATAACTCTACGAACTTCGCCTCGTAGTGAGACACAATCATGTTGTTTTATTCTAGTCTGATAAACTCTACCTCCTTCATATGACGAATACTTTTAGGAAAGTACTTATCATTGAACAGCTTCTGAAACGTTTCCCAAGACATGCTGAGTGCGGCAGGCTGGGTACGCTTCACAAATTCCCACTAGTAATCTGCCTCACTACGGAACATAAAGGTGGCGAATGGAACCTTCTGTTCTTCCGTGCATCCCAAGACATCGAATATCTTGGTAATTTGCTTGACCCACGTTTTCACCTTAATCGGATCCGGCTTTCCCCAAAATTCTGGTGGTCCCAACTCTTTAAACTGCTTGGCTGTGACAAACCTAGCGTTGCTATCATTTTCACCCGTATTTTGTACACGAGTCTCCCTCGTCTGATTTTGCACGAACTGCAAAAAGCTTCTAAACATCCCATCATTCATCATTTGTTCGGTAGTGTTGTTTATAGGAGGAATATTGCCTTCCTATTGCACGTTCCCCTGGGTGGTGATCAAAGGTGTCTCCATAGTTTTATTTACTCCATTGTTAACGTTCTCAGCTGCCATTCTTAAATACTGCCATAAAATAAGGGTTATTTAAACAAATTAACATATCACATAATATCCCTATATTATGTCCGACAAACAAATAAGCTTAGGTAGGACAGACTAGTGAAGGATTTACTCGTCTCTCCCCTCCTAGTTCTATTCCCCGATCTTCGCCAAAGACCATATCCCTAAGCTCTGATACCAACTGTGACGCCCCCAAAATAGGTATGCATCACCCATTCTGAGTCACCAAATACATGGTACAGAAACAAGTACAACTTCATTACTATAATTGTCGAATAAAATACAACAACACATAAACTGTGAGTTTAAATACAAATATTGTCTAATAGACAGTATTAAAACTCAAAAGGAGTCCTCATTACAATTATTGATACACTATTTTACAACTTTCTAGAACCATCACTCCATACCCCGCCTAGTTCCTGCTATATTCTCACCTCCTGATAAGAAAAATGGAACAAAAAGGAAAAGGGTGAGCTCAACTAGCCCAATAAAGAATATTATGACTAAGATAATATACAACAAATTATTATTAGTCTTCAACAGGGAAAAATTAGATAGAATATAATAGACAACAAGTTTTAGATCAACAACTGCAGCGGAAATAATAATTCATTAGAAGAGTTAAGTAGAGAATGAAATCTACTATCATCTATGAATTTAAAAATCTATCATCAATATTTTATCCCTGTAACATCAATCAATATACATCTTGAATCAAATATTCATCTTTGCACTAATGACCAAAAATATTCATTTGTATCACCAGGTTGTCATGTTCATCTTAACACCTGTTCATCTTTGCACTACGGGCCAAAGATATTCCTCAGGTAATTATTCATCTTTGCACTACAGGCCAAAGATATTCATCAAGTATCACCATTAAGGACTAAGGATGATGAAAAATATTTTAGAGAACGAATCCAGTACGATAAAAGGACAAAGTTTAGAGATTCGTACTTTAGATAATTCGAGTTTAAAAAAATACTCCATAATTAAACATAATGGAAAAAAAATTCAAGAATGACGATCAAAACATGGATACAATCAAGATAGTAACCATAATAGACATCTGGGACAAAGAAGAGAAAATTTTATTTTTCGGTGAATAGTACCATATACGTGAATAGTGCCGTATACGTGAATAGTAACCCCGACACAAAAAGTTCTAAATTTGATAAAAAGTTCAAACCAATATTTTGACATAATAATATTGAAAGAAATAATACCATTAAAAATTGTTATGGTTACTGTTATGTAATTATGTGGTTAGTGTTATGGTTACTGTTATGTAATTATTTGGTTACTATTAAAAACTGTTATGTAATTATTTGGTTACCATTATTTGTTTAGCAACCAAATTTATAATAAATAGTAACCAATTTATATCTATTTAGTAACCATAATATAAAACATATTTTCAAATACATTTTGTAATCAAAACATTTAATATTCTTACTTTGTGACCATTTTTTAGTGCGAAAAACTTAAGAAAGGTGTTATGGTTACTATTGTAATGTGGGTTGGTTACTATTTACATTATTTGTTGGTTACTATTATATTATGAATTGGTTTATATTTTATGTTGTTTAGGGTACTAGTATAATATGTTCATTTTAGTTTGTTGGTTATTGTTCAGTCAGTTTGTTATTGCATATATTAGTTAATTGCATGTTTTTTAGGTAGAAAATCTAATCGTTTATATTACCTTTTATGTCAATTGAAAAAGGGGAATAAATGTGAGGTAGCAAGCAGGTATACACTTGATCATATGGTTCTGACCACACAGGACATAATTAAGTGTGATGAATTGGAGAAAAGCGTCCATAAAGCCGGTGGTAGACCTGTCCGTGAACATACAAAGAGTGGCGTTTTGCGGTCTCCATATACAGCAATGCTTGGATTGGCTAGTTCATCATCTCCTGCTGTGGGTGTTAGTCAAACACTTGCACGTCTTTCTGCATTCCCCAAAGTATGCATGGATATGCCATCAAAATTTTAAGAGGCATTGTTTGAACAATGGTTTAAAATTGGACTAAACAACAGAAAAAGGTTTATTTTTTGTTGTTAACAATGCTATAGTTTTTTATGAAATAAATAAATTTGTTTTACTATAGTAACATATGGTTAATATTAAATAAATGTTATGGTTACTATTATTTTATATTCTGGTTACTAGTATTTTATGTTTTGGTTACCTATTAGTTATGTATTGGTTACTATTTGATTATGGTTATGATATTAATATTTGTTGGTTATCAGGTTACTGTTTATAATTAAGTTGTTGATTAGTATGTTAATTATTGACTGTTCAAGTCTGATTTTGGGTAGTGTGTATACTAATACGATAATTATTTATGTTAGCGTGTATACTAATATACTTATATACTGAAGGACTGACAAATTCCCTAGAAAGAACGATAAAATTGAGCATGCTTTTGTATTTGGGTCTGTCCCAATATCATCAAAAATATGGTTCTACAAATTAAAGACTCCTGGGCAGTGGTTAGACGACGCTGTGAGTTTTTTTTAAAAAAAATTATGTTTTTGTAGTTATGGTTACATTATTTAGTTACATTCATTACATACTTACATTTTTCAGCAACTGTTAATATCCTCTCTCTTTTTTGGTTCAGCACATCAATGTTGCGTTATATTATTTCCGTAAACTGGCCAGACATTTCGGCAGTGTTCATATAAGGGTAACGACCACAGATTGTTGGTTTCATGGCAAGATCACCACTCTTTTCGAGGAGTATACAAGTAAACATGTAGATAAAAGTGTTCTGTCTGGGGAGGGTGATGTTGCTGAATACATCCATGAGTTGTTCATGGATGTCAACACACCATGGAGAAACGTTGACTACGTGTTGTTCCCCATTCACATGTCATCATCAAACCATTGATTTTTGTTGACATTTGATGTGCATCGTAGACGTCTAACTGTTTACAATTCTCTGCAGCCAAAAAGGAAATTCATGCAAACAAAAATTATGGATGTTTGTGAGCCATACATCTTCATTCTTCCCACTTTACTTCGCAAGAGTGGTTTTTGGAGGGATAGGTTTGACATTGACTTTAGCAGTGAACCGTATCGCAACAAGGAGGAAGATGATATAATTGAGTTGGAATTTGCAAAGGCGGTTCCTAAACAAGTCGAGGGGTAAGGGTTAAATTGTTTACATTTTTTTAATTATTACATATAGATTGATTTTATTTTTGATTTTTGTTATATTTTGACTGTTTGTACAGTGATTGTGGGATGTTCATGATTTTTTTCGCTGAGCATGTCATTCATCAGAAGTTTGATCAAATCCCTACTACATTCCCCATTGCGCAGTATCAGAAGAAGTTATGCACAAACCTATATATGCATGCAAGGAACAAACAGTTGGAGGGATATGAGACTAACAGATAATTTTTAGGAAGATTTGTTCCAGATTTTGTGTAGTTTAGATTTTGTTATTTTGTCTTTATGAATTGTGTTTTGTATTTTGTTTTTTATTTTTTGGGGATATACACAACATTTTTGTATGGTTTATGAGTTTGTGATGTTTATTGGATCTTATGTAAATGGGATTACATATTTTATTATATTAGCAGTAATGAAAGTAATATTGTTTGTTGGTTGGTATTTGTTTCTTTTAAGTTGTGTTTATTCCATTATTTTGAAATATACAGTTGGTATCCAATCATGTATAAAGGGGTAACCAGATAATGTTTTGATAGTAACCAGAGAGTTATAAGCTTGTATCAGGACATATATCAATTGTTAAATGTACATGTGTGAGTATACATGGGTTCACTAAACAAACAATATCACTTTCATTACAGGTTACTAGATATACAGGTTGTTTATCTCTTGGTTACCATTAAAAACTGTTATGGTTAATGTTATGTAATTATGTGGTTACTGTTATGGTTACTGTTATGTAATTATTTGGTTACCATTAAAAACCGTTATGGTTACTGTTATGTAATTATTTGTTTATCATACATGCTTGCCTAAAATGGATGTTTATTATACATCCTTACCATTAAAAACTATTGGAGGGATATGAGACTGACAGATAATTTCCAGGAAGATTTGTTCTAGATTTTGTTTAGTTTGGATTTCGTTGTTTTGTCTTTATGAATTGTGTTTTGTATTTTATTTTTTATTTTTTTGGGATATACACAACATTTTTGTATGGTTTATGAGTTTGTGATGTTTATTGGATCTTATGTAGATGGGATTACATATTTGATTATATTAGCAGTAATGAAAGTAATATTGTTTGTTGGTTGGTATTTGTTTCTTTTAAGTTGTGTTTGTTCCATTATTTTGAAATATACAGTTGGTAACCAATCATGTATAAAGGGGTAACCAGATAATATTTTGATAGTAACCAGAGAGTTACAAGCACGTATCAAGACATATATCAATGGTTAAATGTACATGTGTGAGTATACATGGGTTGACTAAACAAACAATATCACTTTCATTACAGGTTGCTGGATATACAGGTTGTTTATCTCTTGGTTACCATTAAAAACTGTTAAGGTTAATGTTATGTAATTATGTGGTTACTGTTATGGTTACTGTTATGTAATTATTTGGTTACCATTAAAAACTGTTATGGTTACTATTATGTAATTATTTGGTTACCATTAAAATCTGTTATGGTTACTGTTATGTAATTATTTGTTTATCATACATGCTTGCCTAAGATGGATGTTTATTATACATCCTTACCATTAAAAACTGTTGGAGGGATATGAGACTAACAGATAATTTCCAAGAAGATTTGTTCCAGATTTTGTTTAGTTCGGATTTCGTTGTTTTGTCTTTATGAATTGTGTTTTGTGTTTTGTTTTTTATTTTTTGGGGATATACACAACATTTTTGTATAGTTTATGAGTTTGTGATGTTTATGGGATCTTATGTAGATGGGATTACATATTTGATTATATTAGCAGTAATGAAAGTAATATTGTTTGTTGGTTGGTATTTGTTTCTTTTAAGTTGTGTTTGTTCCATTATTTTGAAATATATACAATTGGTAACCAATCATGTATAAAGGGGTAACCAGATAATGTTTTGATAGTAACCAGAGAGTTACAAGCTTGTATCAGGACATATATCAATTGTTAAATGTACATATGTGAGTATACATGGGTTGACTAAACAAACAATATCACTTTCATTACAGGTTGCTGGATCTACAAGTTGTTTATCTTTTGGTTACCATTAAAAACTGTTATAGTTACTGTTATGTAATTATTTGGTCACCATTAAAAATTGTTATGGTTACTGTTATGTAATTATTTGTTTATTATACATGCTTACCTAAGATGGATGTTTATTATACATGCTTACCATTAAAAACTGTTATGTAATTACTGTTATGTTTCCTTTATATTGGCAACTCATAATGAAATCAGAAATCAAAGTATTAATGAATAACAATTTTGGTTACTGTACACAATCAAAAATGTTATCAACTATGTGGATAATAGTTACTCACAGTAAATAATTATGCATTCATGTTTTTGCACTCTTAATTTAACTGCACTATATCAGACCTTTTTTTTGGGTCTTAAAATCGGTGAAATATTGCATGTTTTCCTGTTGTGTCCTTTTCCTTGGCACGTGATGCATTTGTTTTGAATTTTAATTTCAGATCCGTGTTTGTACCTCCCTTTTTTTGGTCTCCCTACTAGTCTTCTTGTGTTAGGTGGTTTTATACATATGTTTCTTACTTCTTCTGATACATCCCAGTTTTCTTTGTCATCTAACGGCATGACGGAAGCTGAATATGTCTTGACCAAAGTTGTTTTAGTGTATTTTTTTGAGCAAAAGTCATAACAGCTCAAATTTCGCTTGCTCATAACAGCAGCAGCGTGCGTATAAGGCATCTCATGGTACTAAAATTTACGACATGTGCATGTCTTTTGTTCGATGTCCATAATATATTATTTAGCGACATCGTAAACAGTAAAAATCACTAAGTTTGATGTCTCAACCTACAACACAAATTAAGTGTGTCATTAGAATAAAGTACAATCGGAATCATTTTCATTGTCTGAAAATAGAATAAATATAGTAAAGTAAACAAATCAATGTTAGCCAGTAACCAAACTACATATTGTTAGTAACTAGAACATAAAACACATTTGTACATTCATCTTACAGAATAGTAACCATTTGTAAATAATATGTAATCATGAATATAAAAAACATCAGTATAAGTGTACATTAATATGCTTTAGCAACCAAATATACAGTAACCAATTAAGTAATCAGATTAACAGTTGCATGAAGGTAACCAACGTAGTCAATAATTACCACCAATATAAAATAAACAATTATAAAACACAATAACATTATAATTTTTTAGAGTAACCAAGTCAGCATTAATCAGTAACCAATATAATGTTACACAGTAACCAAGTCAACATTAGTCAGTTGCCATTATATTGTTACACAGTAAGCAATTCAGTATTAGTCAGTAACCAATATAATGTTGCACACTAACTAAGTTTGCATTAGTCAGTAACCAATTCAGTATTAGTCAGTAATATTATGTAATAACGATTATAATTTTATCCAGTAACCAAGTCAGTATTAGTCAGTATAATGTTACACAGTAACCAACTCAACACTAGTCAGTAACAATTATATTGTTACACAGTAAGCAATTCAGTATTAGATAGTAACCAATATAATGTTGCACAGTAACTAAGTTAACATTAGTCAGTAACCAAGTTAGTATTAGTCAATAATAATTGCATTTATTTTTAATGTTGTTAAAATTATCAGTATATACAGGTAACCAATAGTGAACAAATAGGTTTCCATAAAATGCAAATGTAACTTAGGATGCAATAATTTAAAATTTGTATTAATTACGTTAAGTAACTTTGATTTAATGATATTAGATTGCATCCTTCTCTCAGCTGCTGTGGAAAGTGTTGTGAATGTTGATATAGCTGCTTGTTTGTTTGTGAAATACCATCTTTGAACCAGACAACGTAGGCATTCAATCATTAACACAACTGGAAGATCCCTGATAAACTTGATTGCATTGTTAATAGATTCGGCGGTGTTTGAAGTCATTGTTGAGTACCTGCTTACAATCCCATGGAGCCTGGTACACTTCTCCAACTTGACCTCTTCCTCTAAATATGTCCTTATTCGAGGATCAATGGCATCAAGTTCAGTCATGTGTTTGTTGAATTGTTCAACAGTATAAGCTCTACAAGCCCCGTTGTAAGCCTGTTTAACTTCTTCTCCTCTCTTTTTGAATCTGTTTTTTATATTTTTTAGTATATGGTATGTGCAGGAACCATGCATGACATTCGAAAACACATAATTCAGTCCTTGTATAATGGCTTCATGTCTGTCTGAAACAATACATTGACCTTCCCTAACTCCACAAGCAATTCTCAATTTTACGAAAAACCATCTCCAAGACAATTCATTTTCGCTGTCAACCATTGCAAAAGCAATCGAAACAATGTTTCGGTTTGTATCTTGTGTGCTTGCTATCAGTAGTGTCCCCCCCCTAAGTTGATTGTATGAACGTGCCATCGATTACAATGATTGGAAAATAATGGTGCCATGCTTGAATGGATGCTCCAATGGCAAAGAATAAATACTTGAAACGACCATTTGTTTCCAACTCAAGGGCTGTGACGGAACCTGATATGAAACATCAGCATTATCATTAGAATTACAAGTAGTATACAGTATCTAAATCACTAGTAATCGGTAACCATTCATGTGGTTAATGGTATCCAACTAATTACCATATTAATGTTTCCAATATGGTGCATTTGGTGTACCGAATTTAATTAATGTGTAATCTTTTGTGTAGATATTTATGATACACAAAATATTAATTCACATAGGTTGATTGTACAGTACATTTAGTAACTAAACATGCATATTAAGGTAATCAAATCAGTTGAATTGGGTAACCAACTAATCATGAAAAATCGCTAAAATATTTTAAAGTGTTACCTGGATTTGTTTTCTTCAACATGTGTAACCATGATGGGATCAATGAGTAGTCATGTGAATTTCCTCTCACCTTTTCCAACGCTTTCTCCTTCGATCTCCATGCTTTTTGGTAAGAGATAGACACATTATATTCTGACATCATGTCCTCCACAATATCGGTTGGTGTGTATATTTTCTTCAAATTTGTTAATTTTTGCATTATGCATTCACTGACCAACTCACTATTTGCCTGTCTGTGGTCTCCCAGCAATACGTTGACTGAACACGTATGGATGCCATTGAATTCTCTCACCTTGAACATACTGGTTTTTTGAAAACTTAATGCTCTCATCTTCCATCTGTAATTTTCATCATCTACGCACACTAGCACAAAGTGTCTATGACCTGTTCGTTGAACTTTATGTTGTATGTTTTTCCTGATTGAATGCAGCCTCATAGCTTGTGATAGGATTTTTTTGTCTTTGTAGGTTTGATGTAATTTTACTTCACGTTCATTCGGATCTGATATTACATCATTATATCGTTCTTTTGTGTATGATTTGCCATGTTGTCTGTCTCGTTGTTGTTCAATAATTTCCATTGGAAGCTGATTAGCATATTGCGTTCTAATTTGGCAATCTTGTGTTGCTAGTGGAACTAATGCTGAATTCCCTTGTGTTGATCTGATTGGCGTTACATCGTGAATTGTAGTTTCTTTTATATTTGTCAAGTTATGCAAGATTGTTGTGCGTCCCCTTCTATGTTCAATATCTATAATCAGTGGAAATTTACCTTGTTCATCAAATTTTCTACTGACTTCAAGAAAGAATTTTAAGGTTGCTTCATCTGATATACTGATCGGTGGAATATCGCTTCTAATCTGAAATTTTATTGACATTGCTGTTGCGTTTGTGTCTAGCCGTAATGCACTACATATTTTGTTTTGCATTTCTCTGAACGAACTAGTTGATGAAACTACTATGCCGGTAACTTCAAATTTGATGTATTGGTTACTATCAGCCTATGTACCGTTGAAATAAAGTACAACTGGAATTATCTCCATTATCTGTCAACAAAATAAGTATTGTAAAGTAACCAAATCAATGTTAGCCAGTAACCAAACTACATAATTTTAGTAACTAGAACATAAAACACATTTGTACATTCATCTTACAATGGAAATAATCAGTATATTGATATTTTTTACCAATTAAATTATAACAGTTGTATGAAGGTAACCAATGTAACCAATAAGTAACCATCATAATAAAATAAACCAATATAAAACACCGTAATATTATACAATAATCGTTACAACATTATACAGTAACCAAATCTAATTTAGACAGTACACAACATATATTTATTTAGTAACCATAAGATAAACACATTATCCATTGCATTTTTATAGTCAGAAACAACCAGTATAATTTGTTTGTTACCAACTAAAGGCTAATTGTTGTAAGAATGTAACCAATGTTGCTTACAAGTAACCATTAATATTAAAAACATAAGTACAAGTGTGCATTAATATGCTTCAGTAACCAAATATACAGTAACCAATTAATCAGTATACAACAACCAATATATATAAGTATAATCAGATTAACAGTTGCATGATGGTAACCAATGTAGTCAATAAGTAACCTCCATTATAAAAGAAACAATTATCAAACAATATAACATTATAATATTACACAGTAACCAGGTCAGCACTAATGAGTAACCATTATAATTTTACATAGTAACCAAGTCAGTATTAGTCAATAACCAATATAATGTTAAACAGTAACCAAGTCACCATTAGTCAGTAACCAAGTCAATATTTTTCAATAACCAAGTCAACATTAGTCAGTAATATTTGTTTGGTTACCATTATAATTTTAAACAGCAACCAAGTTAGTAACCATTATAATGTTACACAGTAACCAAGTCAGCATTAATCAGTAACCAATATAATGTTACACAGTAACCAAGTCAATATTAGTAAGTAATTAGCATTAGTCAGTAACATTATGCAGTAACCAAGATAGCATTAGACAGTAACCAAGACAACATTAGACAGTAACCAATATAATATTACACAGTAACCAATTCAGCATTAGTCAGTAACCAAGTCAGCATTAGTCAGTAATATTATGCAGTAACCAAGACAGCATAATGCTACACAATAATCATGACATCATTAGACAGTAACCATCATGTTGCAGGAAGGTAGATAATGTATTTGATGAGTAAACATTAATATAAAAAAAAATCAGTAGAACTCATTTAAAAATTTTAAAGCAATCAAATAAACATTATTCAGCAATCAAATTTATAATAAATAGTAAACAATTTATATCTATTTAGTAACCATAATATAAAACATATTTTCAAATGCATTTTGGAATCAAAACATTTAGTATTCTTACTTTGTGACCATTTGTTAGTGCGAAAAACTTAAGAAAGGTAACCAATATAGGAATTCGTAGTAACCATAGGTAACTATATGCATATAACTTTTAAATTCACATACCTCAGTATTTAAATTTGTATCGAATTTGCTGTTGATCTTGTAATCAACAATCACTCAGTGGTCGTAAGTTTTTGGTTACTGAACTTGATGAAGTTGTTGATTTTGTATGCTATTTCCGATCTCAAAGTTGCGTTGCGACAAAATGTTTCGTCTTCTCCTATCTAAGAGTCGCGACAGAAGTTTTTGTCTTCTCCGATAGATTTGTCATTGATCTGTTGTTCAGATTTTAAAGTTGCATGAATTTAGGTGCGGTTAATTGCGTATGAAAGTTGGTAACTGACGTGTAGGAGTTAATGATACGTAATTTTAACAACTTAATATTATGTTTGTGTTATTTTTGTAATTATGTTGTGTGTATTTTATTTCTGTAATTACTTTCTAATTGTTGTATATTAGTATTAAAGACCCTATTTTTTTATTAACATAAACTTTGTGTCATATATATGGAGACTCTTTTCTTAGTTAATGATGTCTTAGCATGAGTAAAACTATTTTCTTACTTTATTTCTCCGTAAAACTTGTTTTTCAAAACTTTTATTCTGTATTTATTTTATTTTTTATTATGAAATTTGTATTTTTACTCGTAGAATATAAAATATATATAATATTAAGAAATTTAGAAGTAATTGAAATTATTATTTAATTCATTATACCTATATTCCGATTAACTATTTTGAAGATGTTTTGAAGTTTGTAAGCATTAAATTGATTGACTAACTATTTTGAAGACGTTCTTACGCGTAGAATATAAAATATATTTGATTGACTAATATATTTTGAAGATTATTAATTTTAAGATTATAATTCTAGAATTATAATTATAATCTCAAGACTATTAAGTGATGTTATAATCCTTATACTAATAATCCTAAGTCCAAATTTGAAAACAAACAAGATATTTGAGATTAATAGTTATATCCCAAGTGTAATCTTTACAAACAAACATAGCCCTAAGAATGGTGAGGCTCCTCCAAGTTCAGTCCACCAGACCCAAAAATAGAATTAGTTAGTTTTTTTAATGTTTACATTAAAAAATAAAAATAAAATTAATTGATTAAATATTAATAATAAGGTAGTTTTTAATAAATATTATTATTTTTAGTGTTACTTTTTTATTAATATACCTTGCTACTTTTGATGTTAAATATTAACATGAATTAGTATATTAATAAACTAATTTTTAATATTAAATATTAATGATAAATTAATTTTTTTTTAAATACTTTAGTCATTCATTAAAAAATTTATTTTTACAAGTTTTATACCTTTAATACTTAATACTTAACATTAAATGTATACAAATAAGAGCGCGTCTGATCGGACCAGACCGACAACCTTGACCTCGTCTGGCCTCTGCATGCCTCAACAGATTGTATATCAGTAGCCCAAGCCTAGTCTGACTTGGCATGCAGATTAATAGTTAAAGTCTAGTCTGGCATAGTAAATGGCCAAGACCTGACAGACTCAAGTCGAACCAGACTAGATTCACCTGACTTGATCTGTTGTGCAAGGCTAATTGAGAGCGTTACCCTGGATGAGTTACTAATGTGTAGTTTTGTGTTTTATGTTTTTGTAGTATTTTCATGTTTTGTTTCAAAGTTTATCTTGCCTTTCTCATGAACCTTGTCCCTTGAGATGTGTAATATAAGTATAATTTTTGCTTTTAAAAAAAATGAAAAAGAAAAAAAAACTAATAAATTAACTAACTAAATAAGTTGAAACAACGGTAACAATAGTAACCAAAATGAATGGGTTTTTTTTTGGCAAAAGTATGTAATTACAAGCAGTGGCGAAGCCAGAAATAATGTTTAGTAGGATCAAAAATTTTACTAAGTTATAAATAATTTGGCGGGGATTCGAGATAATGCCCTTAGCTAATTTTTTTTAATACTTTTGTACTTTCGACACACACACACACACACACACACACACACACACACACACACACACACACACACACACATATATATATATATATATATATATATATATATATATATATAGGGAGGATCTAAAGCGGACCAAGGAGCGGAACAAGGCAAAAACACGCGGATTTCAGGGTCAACCCGCGTGTTTTGGTCCGCTTTAGATCCTCCCTGTATATATATATATATATATATATATATATATATATATATATATATATATATATATATATATATATATAATGACAATATAATAAGTAATAATATATGATATGACAAAACAAATAATTTAACCACCGAAGTTGGTACGTTTTATTGAATACCTGATTGAACTTTTAATTTTTTAAATTAACTCACTGAACTAATTTTTATTTTCAAATTGGGTCATTCCGTTTAAAAAAGTTGACAGACGTTAATTTTTTATCTACGTGGCGTTGACATGGACGTAAAAAAAAGGAAAAAAAATGACATGAAAAATAAAAATAAAAAAATCAAAACATATTTGATTATTTTAATGAAAGAAAATCAAATCTAGCAAAGATATTTTGTCCTTTTTTGAAAGAAAAAGAGAGATTCGTAGAGCACCGGCATGCAAATGAAAAAAAAGGCTTGGTCAAATCAGAGCTTCTTAGAAAATCAAAAGCAGTAGTATTATCTGATTACTCTGAAACTTTTCTACCTTGACTAGGAAATGCTAGAATTTTGTCTCTTTCGCATGTCGCTATCTTCGTCTTCTTGTTGATTCTGATGGTTCCTTCGCTACTGCCCTCTTTCTTCTGTCGTGTTATTCATCTCCTTTACTTTTTCTTTAATGGAGTAAATGTTTTTTTCATAGAAACCGCGTTACTATGACTTTTTTTGTGTGGACCCACTTCATCTTCTCTCCAATTGCCTCTGAAGAAATTTCAAAAGGGTCTAACCTTATTGCCCTTCCCCACCACATACCATTGCGGTTTGTGACCTCTGTAGAAGAAGATGGTGGAGATGATGCTTATTCTATTTTGGTCAGCTTGGCTGGTCAAGTTCCAGGTAGAGTATTTTGTGTTCAAAAGTTCCACGTGGACCAACAGATGCACGAAGCCCCCTTCTTTTTTCTCCCTTTTTTTACGTTCACGTCAGCGTCACGTAGATAAAAAATTAACGTTTGTCAATTCTTTTTAACAGAATGACCCAATTTGAAAATAAAAATTAGTTCAGTGAATTAATTTGAAAAATTAAAAGTTCAATCAGATATTCAATAAAACGTGTCAACTTCGGTGGCTAAATCATTAGTTTTGCCTATATGGTATATATACACTATATTGACTCATAATAGATTTATTTAATCACAACTGTTCATAAGTAATTAATTCATTAACTATTTTTAAAAATAATATAAATTAGATTATTATTTAGTTTAAATTATTATATATATATATAGAGAGGATATGAGTCATATGTGGTTAAAATTTGATTCACCCCGTATAATAATATAAAATTTTAATAGAATCAATTTATATATACTATTTTAAAATTTTAAAATTTACCTTAAATTATAAAATAATTATTTTTTTCAACGGGGTCTATTGACCACAATATAGTATGTGGCTTCGCCCCTAATTACAAGATGAGATTTATGGGAATTAGTGGGTCCCATCATTTTATTTTCCTTTCGTTTCTCTGCATTCAAATTTCAAATAGAACCTTGTTTTGTTTTAAATTCAACATTTGGCTTGTTAATGATCTTAAACACGGTTTAATTTCTAAAATGTTATAAAAGATTACTAAAATTAAGAACAATAATGATTAGTAGAAAAGAGAGAGCATTCTCATTGTATTTGTATATCTCCTTCATCCTCTTGACAATACTTCTATTTATAAGCACATGTATATAAATACTTAGGAGTTTCAAAATCAAAAGGTTATGAGTTTCAAAACTTAGGGGACATGGAAGTTACAAAATCATTACAATTAAAGATAGGAAGAATAAATCTAGACATCCATATATATTATAATTTTATAACACTCCCACTTGAATGTCTATTGTGCAGTAATACGCATTGAAAACTGCCTCATTAAAAACTTTACCAGGAAAAACCCAATGAGAAAAAAAAACCTTGGTTAAGGAAAAAAGAGTGCAGCACGAATTAGCTTCCCCTCGTGAATGTATCCTTAAGTCATTCAGTTGTCGCATTCCAATATTGTGATGGAATCATTCAAACGTTGTAGTTGATAATATGTTGGTGAACAAATCTGCTATATTATCTTTTGGGCGAATATGCTGAACATCAATGTCACCACACTTTTCAAAGTCATGTGTGAAAAAGAATTTCGATGATATGTGCTTTGTTCTATCTCCTTTAATGTATCCTCCCTTTAATTGAGCAATACATGCAACACTGTCTTCATACAAAATGGATGGAATTCTTTTGTTGCAATTTTCTAAGAATATGCCTCGTTAAAAACCTTACCAAATAAAAACCCAGTGGAAAAAATTTTGGCGAAAGAAAAGAGTACAATATTCTTGTATAACTTCTAGTGCCTTGGGATTGCCTTATTAAAACCTTACAAAGGAAAACCCAGTGAAAAAAAACCTTAGCGAAGGAAAAAGAGTACAATCCACACATATCCTTTTTACTCCCCTTCAAAATATCATTAAGTCGAAGCATGCCAATATTGTGAACCATCTTTGTGACGCCCCCAAAATAGATATATATATCACCCATTCTGAGTCGCCAAATACACGGTACAGAATTTAAATACAACTTTCTTATACAATACAACAAAAACGGAGTTGAGTTTTTACACGAATATTGTCTTCTAGATAGTATTCAAACTCAAAAGGAGTCCTCATTATAATTATTATCACACTATTTTATCAAATAGTGAGGACTACGATAGCCACTATTGTGACGCCCCCAAAATAGGTCCATTCCACCCATAACTAACCACCTTAATTAAATGAACCCCTTACTATTTAAAAATAATAATTAGAGAAATTAAATCTTTATTTATAAAAAGTTGGGGTCTTACAACCATCTCGTACCATCACTCCATTCCCTGACTAGTCCTAGCTATATTCTCATTTCCTGAAGAGAACATTGAAGAAAAGGGTGAGCTCAACTAGCCCAGTAAGAAATATTATGACTAAGATAATGCATAATAAATTATTGTTAGCCATCAACAGTAAAACAACTGATAGAATACAATAGACAACAAGTTTTAGATCAACAACTGTAGCGGAATAAGCAATCCATTAGAATAGTCAAGTAGAGCATGATATCTACTATCTTCTATGATTTAAAAGTTTATCATCAATTTTATCGTTGAGACTCAGATTGATAAATAATCCACATCACTGAATTATCCATGCACTACGGGCTAAGGATATTCATTAGTATCACGACCGCGAATTATCCATGCACTACGGGCCAAGAATATTCGTGTTTTCACCAATGGTCATGAACATGTCAAACAACAATTCATCTTTGCACCCTTGGCCGAATAGAACGCATGGTCGTGATCATACCAACAACTGTCGCTGAGACTTAGCTCAATAAATAATCCACATCACTTGTAATATTACAGGTCATAATTATACCGAATAATCCTTGGTCATAATCATACCAATCAATAGTTCATCATTGCACCTTTGGCCGAAAACGACTTTTATCACAATATAAGCATGATGATGATGATATAAGAATTCAATTAAATAAAAGCAAGGATAAATTTTAATGATTTATAATTCAATTTATCTAGAAATTAATAATGTCCAAATTGTCAACATGATACTGCTTTGTGGAGTAAAATTCAAGAATAATATTGTACCAAAAATAATTTGAACTGAAAAAAAATTAATTTTTTTGTCATGAATAATACTATGGGTGAATAATACCCGAGTGAATAGTACCCCATGAATAATACTTCGAAAATAATACTTTGTGAATAGTATTCATGAATAGTACTTTGTGAATAGTACTTTGTGAATAGTACCGTATAAATAAATAGTACCCATGAATAGTACTCCGACATGAAAAGCTTAAAATTTAACAAGAATGTGTAGAAAATATCCTTGTGAAATGATACTAAATGAAGCGCAAATTTCAAAGATATTCTACTAATTTCATGGAGTATAGAAGCAATACTTTAACAAAATGAGGGTATAATCAGGAATACGAGACGAAATAATATTACTTACATACTACAGAGTATGGAAGAAAATATTATTTCATACGAATATTGAACAAAAATAATATCACTTACCTTAGAAGAAGACTAGATACTGGAATAGTGAAGTAGCAGAAAACTCTTCTTCTTTCTCTTTATAGCTTTTCTCTCTATAATTGCTCTTGTGAGTCTTAGTGAATTGGTGAGAATGAAAGAAGAATGAGTTTCTATTTATAGGAAAACATAGTTTCGATAATTGCACAATTAGGGCTCAAATTATTACAATATAGTACCTTCATCTATACTTCTATTTTTAATTTAGTCATTCAAGTATTATCAATCTTGCACCACCTCCCCTAATAGTACATGCATGTGAATCAATACTTCTATACATATGAACCAACAGTAATTTGCATGTGAACCAATAACAATTAATTGTTCATTTACCCGATTAATTGTCCGTTTGGTCAATTTAACATCCAGAAATCAATTATTATCGAAATAAATGTCAATTTTCACTAACACTAATAATTCCAACACAATGGAAATATTTTTATCAATAATTTAATCTTTAATCAACACGAACTTATTCATCATTAATATTATAACTCACAATATTTAACAACCAAATCATTCTCAGGAAAGAGGGGGCTTTCCGATAAGGATTTCTCCCTATTGGCGCGCAATTAGGTGACCAAACCCCTTTCCTCGACAGAGCTTTCTAGACAACGTCAATAATGTAAATAATAATATGAATAACTTTTTCGTCTCAATTATTGGATTTAATAATATAAAATATTATGCAGATGATACTATGACAGTAATTGAATCAATAATATGAGAGATATTATAAAGCAATTACTGTAGCAATAATTGAGTATAACTGAGTGACTTCTCACGTAAGTTGTGACACCCCCAAATCCAGGTACTTCATTCTCACAGGATCTGGTGTTCACTTTATACAAACATTCATTTCTAACTACCCATTCATAATAAAATTGAAAAATAAACCTTCCCATAAAGGATTACAATAATAAAAATCTCCCAGGTGATCTAACCTTTAAATACAATCATTCAAATGCGGAAATAAACTAAATTTTATTACATAATTCAAATAAAGTCTGACGATAAAATGTAAACATAATTATTACAAGTCTTCAATACTTGTTCATCTTTCCCTTTCCTTTACTGGTGCTAGGTACATCGACCTTCTCAACTTTAGTTGTAATAGTTATATAAGCAAGAGTAAGCAAACAACGCTCACTTGAAATGAAATTGAATAAAACTTTACATCAACTGCCAAATAATAGGCTCAATAGAACTGAACAATATGCTCTATTAACATTCTGAAACATATCACTGAGGGTCTAATGACCACGAACCATGTCCACAGTTATAAGTAATCTTTCTACTTAAACTTTAACAGTCATAAGACTATAAGGACTCCACGTACTTAGGGGGATCAGCCATTCGTACAATGTATTGTGCACAAACATTTCAACGCTAAGCGTAAACCCCTAATAATAGGGTTGTTCATCTCAGTATTTAGAATACAAGTCCGCCCCAAAGTAAGTTTGGTTTGGATACGTTTCAAGGTAATTTGAAATTCAATGGACATCAACTATGGACTAGTTGAATAAAAAGGTAATAACACTATGTTATGGAATAATCATAACTAAATCGACATTGTAAATTTAAGATCATGCTTTAGGAATAATTTAATAGCATAAACATTGAATAATCATAACATACTTGCTTTGAACAACACTAAGCTAAGGTTAAAATCTTAAAATTGAATATTAAGCATGCTTAACAAATAATAAATTGAACGATAAAACTTGTTTAACATTAATAGATGAGAATATATAAACTTGCATCCTAGATAATAAGTTAAAGACACGAATAACTTGCTTAACATAAGAATAATGCGAATATTCAATAATAATATTAGATGTGGAATCATCAACAATAACTATCCACTAACGTATTTGAAAGATATCAACTCGAGATTGAGTTTAGAAAACTTGCATCATTATAAACAATCTAGATACAAGAAACTTGTTCCACGGTGATACACTTGGTTGAATATACTTCTTGTTTAACAGCTCCTGCAGTTGTACCATCAGTTCCTTCATCTCTACCGGAGCCATTCTGTACGGGGCCTTCGACATCGGTGCTGTTCTTGGCGCTAAGTCGATCACGAACTCAATCTCTCTGTCAGGCGGAAGTCCTGGCAAATCTTCCGGAAACACATCTACGAATTCCCTAACCACTAGTATCTCTTCCAGTTTCACCCCCTTCTTCTGAGTATCGACTATGTAAGCTAAATAACCCACACAACCTTGACTCAACAACTTCTTGGCCTGTATAATCGTCAGACATCTCATTTGTCTAGGCGATTTGCTACCACAGAAAACTACCTTTGACGGAGTCATAAGGTTTACACATTTCTTTTGGCAATCAATTACCGCTCTATAATTGAACAACCAATCCATTCCCTAAATAACATCAAACTCTCCAAGTCTAATCGGGATTAAATCTACCATCATGATATTCCCCTTAATGTTTATCCTACAGTTCTTGTATACGAACCTAATAGGAATTACTTCCTTATTCGTAATTTCTATGTTTAAAGGGAAATTCAATTCTTCACTAGGCAATCCTAACCTTTTAGCAAATTCATCAGATATAAACTAGCTAGTCGCACCCGAATCAAATAATACATAAGCATCAATATTATTAATTGGGATAATACCTGACACAACATCCTTTGATTGCACAACATCTTGAACAGTCATGTTGAAGGTTCTGGCTGTGGGTTTGTTTGATGCCGTTGGTCCAACAATGGCCCATGTACCTCCACTTCTACCTCCCTTGCTTCCTGTTGTCTCTCCAGCCTTCTTTTTAGGGCACTCACGAGCAAAGTGATCCTTGGACCCGCACATGAAGCAAACGTTCTTCTTGGGTTGAGTGTAATTTGGGGCAATGTGACCCTCCTGACCACAGTTAAAGCATACACGCTTCCCCATTAAACACACACCCTTGTAAAACTTCCCGCATGTAGCACATGCTTCGAACTTCTTATTCTGTTGGTTACTCTGCTGGTTTTCAGTACCTCCATTTCCATTCCATTTCCTCTTCAATTTATTGTTACCATTTCCACTACCACTACCACTATTCTTAACCTCCACCTTATTCTTCTTCTTTTTCTGTTCTTGATTGAACTTTGGGATTGCCTCGCCTCCACCTTCAGTGAGTATTGCCTTCTCCATCACTCCTGCGAATGTCTTCAGCTGGAACAAGGAGACCCTACTATACAACCAGGGCTTCAGTCCCTACTCAAACCTCTTCGCCTTTCGTTCGTCTGTGCTGACTTGATATGACGCAAACCTCGCCAACTCGTTGAATTTTGCGGTATACTCAGATATCTTCATCGTTCCCTGTTTAAATTCTAAAAACTGCACTTCTAGCTGACTCTTCGAACTCTCTGGAAAATAAGACTCGAAGAATATCTCCTTAAACCTATCCCAAGTAATAACCCCTTGTCCTTCTCGATTTTTATTGGTCTGTCACCAATAACTAGCCTCTGCTTTCAACATAAATGTTACAAAAGCAGTCTTCTGATCCTCCCCTACTCTCGCAACATTGAATACTTTCTCTATCTCCATGATCCAGGTTTGTGCCTCCACTGGATTCATGGACCCACGGAATTCTGGTGGTCTAACTGCCTTAAAATCCTTAAAAGTTGTACCTTAATTCCGATGTTGATTCTGCAATGCTCCCGTTAGTAACGTCACTAGCTATTGAACGGGGTTAGCTTCAACATCGTTATTGTTGGTTCCCTCATTGGTTCTTTGTTGTGGTTGACGTCTTGGAGGTATTTTCTGATAAAATACACTCATTAGATTATTACTCAACTCCTTTAAGTATTTTCTACTTAACTTGCACTCCATAAAAGAACTCATCACATAACACATAACACTTTGAATAAAATAAAATAATAACTTTTATTCATTCATAATCTTTTTGAAACATAAGAACAATAGCATCACTGCTATTTACATTACTTTTCTGAACTACAAAAGTTTCAGTCAACATCATCATCATATCCCATAGGTTACATAACACTTGGGATTTACATATTATTTAACATTTTTATTAATCACATAACGATACATTCTCTACTATGTCCTACTAAGATACTGCGTAGCCTTATGACGCTCTTCCTCCATAATACGGAACATTATTCGGCGATCTAATATGTATGATGGGAGAGTCTCGAATTGGATCGGATAACCCATTACCCGATCTTGAGCTCGATTAATTACTGTGTTGAATAAGTTATTCATCTCCTCCATCTTCATCCTCTTTGCTTGTGCGTCTCTTGCTACTATCCCGGCTCATTGAAAAGCTTCCTCATACGCATATTCAGCTCTTGCCCACTTAGTAGATTCTTCCTGACACCCCCAAATCCGAGTACTTCATTCCCTCAGGATTTTGTGTTCACTTTATAAAAACATTCATATCTAACTACCCAATCATAATAAAATTTAATAATAAACCTTCCCATAAAGGATTACAATAATAAAAATCTCCTCAATCAGTTGTTCATTCTCTCCTTCAGTGTGAACCAACTTCTCTTCGACATTATTCAGACGTTCCTCTCGATCTAGGATCTCGTCGTCCTTCTGAGCCATCGAGGACTATTGTTCAGCTACTATCTCTTGCAACTCCTCGACGGTATCCTGAAGTTCCACATTGTGGTCGTAAACTTCATTGTACATACGAGCAGCTATTGAGTTCAGTGGAATCTCTTCCTCCTCGTCCTCGTCATCATCATTTGACTGTGGCAGCTCAATGGGATCCTCCTCATCTGTCTCCACATCATCATCCTCCTCTTCAACCACTGTGACCACCGGAGCTGACTCCCATAGAAGTAGTTGTTCCCAAACCACTTGAATGTCACGAGACTCCTCCCCTCTAGGCATCTGAGGCCCTTCCTCCCTAGCCTGACTAGATTCTCCGACATTAGCCATCCTGGCAACAAAAAATTGTAAGTTTTAATTATTAATCGTTATTACTCGACACTCACGAGCACATAAGTTGTAATCACATAAGCACATAAGTGTTTTATTACTTATTCCTTAAAACTCGATAAGAGTTTATCACCACTATCTTTTCAAAGGTTACTTCCTAAGGCTTTTCCCCCACCTAAGGTTCATAACCTAAAGCTTTAATACCAACTTGTGACACCCACAAATCTGGGTACTTCATTCCCACAAGATCTGGTGTTCACTTTATACAAAAATTCATTTCTAACTACCCATTCATAATAAAATTAAATAATAAACCTTCCCATAAAGGATTACAATAATAAAAATCTCCCAGGTTATCTAACCTTTAAATACAATCATTCAAATGCGAAAATTAACTAAACTTCATTACATAATTCAAATAAAGTTTGACAATAAAATGTAAACATAATTATTACAAGTCTTCAATACTTGTTCATCTTTCCCTTTCCTTTACTGGTGCTAGGTACATTGACCTTCTCAACTTTAGCTGTAATAGTTATATAAGCAAGAGTGAGCAAACAACACTCACTTGAAATGAAATTGAGTAAAACTTTACATCAACTGACAAATAATAGGCTCAATAGAATTGAACAATATGCTCTATTAACATTCTGAAACATATCACTGAGGGTCTAATGACCACGAACCATATCCACAGTTATAAGTAATCTTTCTACTTAAACTTTAACAGTCATAAGACTATAAGGACTCCACGTACTTAGGGGGATCAGCCCTTCGTACAATGTATTGTGCACAAACATTTCAATGTCAAACGTAAACCCCTAATAATAAAATTGTTCATCTCAGTATTTAGAATACAAGTCCGCCCCAAAGTAAGTTTGGTTTGGATACGTTTCAAGGTAATTTGAAATTCAATGAACATCAACTAAGGACTAGTTGAATAAAAAGGTAATAACACTATGTTATGGAATAATCATTACTGAATCGACATTGTAAATTTAAGATCATGCTTTAGGAATAAACTAATAGCATAAACATTGAATAATCTTAACATACTTGCTTTGAACAACACTAAGCTAAGGTTAAAATCTTAAAATTGAATATTAAGCATGCTTAACAAATAATAAATTGAACAATAAAACTTGTTCAATATTAATAGATGAGATTATATAAACTTGCATGCTAGATAACAAGTTAAAGACAAGAATAACTTGCTTAACATAAGAAAAATGCGAATATTCAATAATAATATTAGATGTGGAATCATCAACAATAACTATCCACTAACGTATTTGAAAGGTAACAACTCGAGATTGAGTTTAGAAAACTTGCATCATTATAAATAATCTAGATACAAAAAACTTATTCAACAAAAATAAACTTGCATAACGAAGTATAGAGTTAGAAAACTTGCCTTGCTTGTAGGCTAAGCCGTTATAATTCGAATCACAATTATCCTATATACATGTCATCATGACATAATCAGTCATTACCCATACTCTACATATCCACATCACGTATGGTTTGATTTATAAATTACTTAATCAAATTACATCAATAAATAATAATAACTCTCGTTAAGTATTAATAACATGTTCGTTCTTAGCACTATAATACCATAATAATAATATTACATGTTTAACAATCATAATTTTACATTACATTAACATTTACAGACTTTTGTACACAACAAAAGTCGTTTATGGACTTTCTGCTTAGTAGCGCCGCGGCGCCACAGTTTAAACTATGGGTCGCGCAGCGGCGCGAAAGTGGCACTTCGGCGCGAGAACTATGCAAGGCTGCGGCGCTGCAGCGCGAAGTGTGGCCCTACGGTGCTGACTTCGGCGCTGCGGCGCGGGTTGCTGGGCTGCGGCTCTGACTTTGGCGCTGAGGCGCCGAAACTTACAGAACCAACACACGAAGAATGAACAACTAAATTTCTGCCTATAACTTAATTTCTAACACTAAGTCATCACGTATAACATACATAAATTACTCGTACACATTACTCAACATGCATATATTAACTTAATACAACCTAAGAAAATAAATTCCTTGAAAGCAGTGTTTTAAAACCAAAACTCCATGTTTGATATTTCTTGACACAGTGACACTGTAAATTTTTGATACCTACAAACCACGTTTATACATGTGTTCACTGTCAAACAAATTCCTTTTCTTGCGAACTTAATTTAGCATACAATCTTTATCACCACATAAAATCCTATAATTCATTTGTATAACAAAAATTACAGAAATTTGGAATTCACATCAAGTATAAAACTCATGAACATAGAAACTAAAACTCACGTAGTTAAAACACACACACACACACACACACACACACACACACACACACACATATATATATATATATATATATATATATGTATAATAAGGTTACGATCATACCTTTTTGTTGCTTAAGAAATCGTTGTTAATAGTAGACAATTCTCTCATCAGCCTTTCTTAAACTCTGACAAGTCTCTCTCAAAACTCTCTGAGAACTCTTTTCTTTCTTCTCTCAGTTTAGCAAATAATTCAAAGGCGTAAAACTGATAACCAAGCCAATTAACAATATGCGTATAATAAAAATAAAACCAACGTACGATTTTAAAACGTCTAAAACCGATGCTACAGTTAATACACTAATAAGTTATCAGTTACCCAAAAATTATTATATATTATTTATATTTTGTTTATTTAATTTATTTTATTAATAATTCAAAATTCAAAAGAAATCCAGAAGCCATAAAACTCCGTTTGGCAAAACCCTTTAAAAATTAAACACTTATTATATATAAGTCTTGTTTGGTAAAACTACATTAAATTCCTTTAACTTATTTTAATAACTCCTTATAATATAGTTATTTGTCACACTTTTATTTAATTAATTAAATAAAACATTATAATAATTCATTTATTCACTATAAACTCTCTAACTTAATTATCAAATTAAATTAGAATATTATCTCATCAAAATAATAAATTTCCTTAACTCATTACTTATTTATTTAACAAATAATTAACCAAATCAAATCAAATTAAATCAAACAAATATCTATTCAACGATAAACATATCCATTAAATATTTATATAATTCAATAAAAATTTAAAATTCTAATTAAAATCTGGATTGTTACATCCTTCTCTCCTTATAAGGATTCTGTCCCCAGAATCACAACTTAGGCAAATCATTCGTTACATAAGCATCAATAATCAATATCGTGCGCTACTATGCAACCACGCGTATTACTGTACTTTTACCACCAGGTAGTTCAACAGTTTAATGGTAAAACTTTCGCTGTTATTTTTATAAAAAGATATTTATGTCGTTTCCTAACTCCGACAATACTTTCGTTGTGGGATCTACCAATGATTGTGTCATCGTACAGATATTTCCTGACAAAAGAATATTTCCCGACCAATCGAATATTTTATAACAGCTTGCTTACTTTGCAAAATTTATAAATACTACCCACAACTATAACATTATGTCAAATCTACACCATAATATTCAAAAATATGTTTCGAGAAAAATTAATCTTTATTCATAAAAGTTGGGATCTTACAACCTCCTCTTCTTATGAATTTTTGTCCTCGAAATTAGGGTACGTACCTGGTATGTCGAAGAGGTGAGGATACCTTGACTTCATTTCAGATTCTAACTCCCTGGTCATTTCCTCAACATCGTGGTTTCTCTACAAAACTTTGACTTGAGGTATAACCTTGGAGCATAGAATATGATCCTTCTTATTCAAAACTTTAACATGTATCACCTCATATGTTAAATCTTCTGCTATCTCGCCTAGTTCTAATTCAATAATGTGGTTCGAGTCGTCCACATATTTACGTAACATCGATACGTGAAAAAATGTTATGAACACGCGACATACATGGTGGTAAATCGAGTTTATAAGGCACAGTTCCTACTCGATCGAGGATTTCAAATAGACCAATAAAATCGAGGATTGAGATTTTCTTTCTTCATCGACTCTTGGTTCTAGAATAACGCCTTCTTGAACCTTCTTCTTCATATTCATCAGCTCCGGGTATGTAGCTTGAGTAACTTTAACTTTATCGATTAACGTCGGTTCTACACGTATATTTGGCATCATCACGTGGGTCCCTAGAGTCTTTAACTCTAACTCCATTATTTATACGAAATGGGTCATTGTGTTAACGACGTCGCACTCATAACCGCATACGATCTTCTACTCAACGCGTCAGCTACCACGTTCATTTTTTTTACAGGATGGTATTGAATGGTATTATCCTAATCTTCAACAGCTCAAGCCAACGTCTTTGGCCCATGTTACGTTCGATTTGGGTGAAGAAATATTTGAGGGTTTTAGAAATGGGTTTTGTACTGGGGTCAATACAAAATTCGATTTCATGCTTTGGGGGTAGGCCAGGAAGTTCTTTGGGGAATACATTAGAAAATTTATTAACAATAGAAATATCATTCAAAATTGTGACTCTCATCCAAGACTTGGATATCACGTAACATTGATACCTATCAACTTGCCACCGTTATTCACGGCGTCCCCTACGAAAAGTCTGGCTTCGGTGCATTCCAAGACTTGGAAGTCACCAGCAAAAGGCTCGGGGCTCTTTACTTATGGCTTGATATGACAGTGATTGACTTTAGTGGTTTGGTTACTTGAATTCGCATAACAGGTTGGTTAGGAATATGAAGGCTAATAACCTTACGAAAACAATCAATTTTAGCATGATGAGTAGTTAACCAGTTGATTCCTAAAATCATCTCAAATGCAAGTATTTTCAAAGTGATAAGATCGACAGGTAACGTGAAAGTGTCGATTTGAATCAAACAAGATTTATAAAAAGTGGATGTAACGAAGGTTTCTCCTAACGGAGTTTTAATAGATAAGTCAAAGTAATTTCTCAAGAGTCAAGTTCAAACGTTGAACACAACTAGGTGAAATAAAAAAGTGGGTAAAACTGGTATCAAATAATATATAGACTTCGCAAGAGTTTATGATTAAGTCACCCGTGATAACTTCGTTCGGGTTCATTGACAAACGCTCTCACTTAAACTACCGACTTTGACTTGTCTGGGACATCCTTTGGTGTCACAATTCCAACTGGACTTGACTTTACTACACGACAAAATCGAGCTAGGTGACCTTCTCTTCTGCAATTGAAACATGCTTTGGGTTGCTGCGTACAGTTTGGACGAATGTATCCCTCCTGTCCGCATTTGAAACATACGGCCGGTGGTCGTTCTCCTTTCTTAACAACCGGTGCTGGTGCTGATGTCATTCCATCATTATTAAATCTCCTCTTCTTGAAATTGTTCTCACTTAGTTCACCTTTCCTATTATCTTGGTCATGATTACCACCGAAGTGGTTACCATTTTTGGCATGATAATTTCCACGATGGTTATCATTGTTCTGATTGCTGTTGCCATCGGTACGATTATTATCGTGTTATTGGTCGTTGCCTTTTGGTTGAGCTGACTCATAATCGGATTCTAATAACTGAGCCTTATTCACAACATCTGAATATAAACAAAGTTTGTGAGAAATGAGGTATTGACATAATTTCGGGTTTTAAACCTCGCGGAAATATTCGCGTCATTCGCTGCTCATTATCAACCAAATGGGATGCAAACCGGAATAACTCGACAAACTTAGTCTCGTACTGCGACAAGGTCATATTTTTTTGCTCTAACTTGATGAATTCCACCTCCTCCATGTGACGAATACTTTTAGGAAATTACTTGTTGTTAAACAATTCTTAGAACTTCTCCCAAGACATCTTTAGTGCGACAGGTTGAGTACGTGTTACAGATTCCCACCAGGAATATGCTTCTTCACGTAACATAAAGGTGGCGAAAGGAACCTTTTGATCCTCTGAGCATTCCAAGACATCAAATATCTTGGTGATCTGCTTAATCCACGTCTTCGCCTTAAGTGATTCTAGCTTTCCCAAAAACTCCGGCGGTCCCAGCTCCTTGAACTGCTTAGCGGTGTCCAGCCATGAGTTGCCAGTGTTTACACCTACATTTTGAATAGGAGTCTCTCTCGTTTGGTTTTGCATAAATTCTAAAAAGTTCCTAAACATACCATCGTTCGTCATTTGGTCGGTGCTGTTGTTTACACGAGGATTATTTCCTTCCTAATGCACATTATCTTGGTTATTGATCGTCGATGACTCAACGGTCTCATGTGCTTTATTGCTTATCTCAACATTTTTAGATGTCATTTTCAAACATTGCCACAAAACAAGGGTTAATTGACATGCCACATATTATCCCTATATTCTGATCGACCAATTAAATAATAAAAAAACTTAGGTAGGTTATACTAGCGAAGGAATTACCCGTCTCTCTCCTCCTAGTTCTAGTCTCACATCTCAGCCAAGGATCATATCCCTAAGCTTTGATGCCAACTATGACGCCCTCCAAAATAGGTATACATCACCCATTCTGAGTCTCCAAATACACGGTACAGAAATTAAATACAACTTCCTTATACAGTACGCTAAAAACGTAGCTGAGTTTTTACACGAATATTGTCTTCTAGATAGTATTCAAACTCAAAAGAAGTCCTCATTACAATTATTATCACACTATTTTATCAAATAGTGGGGACTAATATAGCCACCATCTCGTACCATCACTCCATTCCCTGACTAGTCCCAGCTATATTCTCATTTCTTGAAGAGAACATTGAAGAAAAGGGTAAGCTCAACTAGCCCAGTAAGAAATATTATAACTAAGATAATGCATAATAAATTATCGTTAGCCTTCAACAGTATAACAACTGATAGAATACAATAGACAACAAGTTTTAGATCAACAACTGCAGCGGAATAAGCAATCCATTAGAATAGTCAAGTAGAGCATGCTATCTACTATCTTCTATGATTTAAAAGTTTATCATCAATTTTATCGTTGAGACACAGATTGATAAATAATCCACATCACTGAATTATCCATGCACTACGGGCTAAGGATATTCATTAGTATCACGACCACGAATTATCCATGCACTACGGGCCAAGGATATTCGTATTTTCACCAATGGTCATGAACATGCCAAACAACAATTCATCTTTGCACCCTTGGCCGAAGAGAACACATGGTCATGATCATACCAACAACTGTCGCTGAGGCTCAACTCAATAAATAATTCACATCACTTGTAACATTACAGGTCATAATTATACCGAATAATCCTTGGTCATAATCATACCAATCAACAATTCATCATTGCACCCTTGGCCGAAGACGACTTTTATCACAATATAAGCATGAGGATGATGATATAAGAATTCAATTAAATGAAAGCAAGGATAAATATTAAAAATTTATAATTTGATTTATCCAGAATTCAATAATGTCCAAATTGTTAACATGATACTGCTTTGTGGAGTAAAATTCAAGAATAATATTGTACCAAAAATGATTTGGACCGAAAAGAAATCAATTTTTTGTCATGAATAGTACTAAGGGTGAATAGTATTCTGTGAATAGTATCCCATGAATAGTACTTATGAATAGTACTTCATGAATAGTACTTTGTGAATATTACTTTGTGATTAGTACCCATGAATAGTACTTTATGAATAGTATCGTACCCATGAATAGTTCAGGCATGAAAAGCTTAAAATTTAACAAGAATGTGCAGAAAATATCCTTGTAAAACGATACTAAATGAAGCGCAAATTTCAAGGATATTCTACTAATTTCATGGAGTATAGAAGCAATACTTTAACAAAATGAGGGTATAATCAGGAATACAAGACGAAATAATATTACTTACATACTACAGAGTATGGAAGAAAATATTATTTCATACGAATATTGAACAAAAATAATATCCCTTACCTTAAAAGAAGACTAGATACTGGAATAGTGAAGTAGCAGAAAACTCTTCGTCTTTCTCTCTAAAGCTTCTCTCACTATAATTGCTCTTGTGAGACTTAGTGAATTGGTGAGAATGAAAGAAGAATTTGCTTCTATTTATAGAAAAACATAGTTTCGATAATTGTACGATTAGGGGCTCGAATTATTATAGTATAGTACCTTCATCTATACCTCTATTTTTAATTTAATTAGTCCTTCAAGTATTATCAATCTTGCACCACCTCCCCTAATAGTACATGCATGTGAATCAATAGTTCCATACATGTGAACCAACAGTAATTTGCATGTGAACCAATAGCAATTAATTGCTCATTTATCTGATTAATTATCCGTTTGGTCAATTTAACATCCAGAAATCAATTATTATTGAAATAAATATCGATTTCCACTAACACTAATAATTCCAACACAATAAAAATATTTTTATCAATAATTTAATCTTTAATCAACACGAACTTATTCATCATTAATATTATAACTCACAATATTTAACAACCAGATCATTCCCAGGAAAGAGGGGGCTTTCCGATAAGAATTTCTCTCTATTGGCGCGCAATTAGGTGACCAAACTCCTTTACTCGACAGAACTTTTTAGATATCGTCAATAATGTAAATAATAATATGAATAACTTTATCGTCTCAATTATTGATTTAATAATATAAAATATTATACAAATAATTCTATGACAATAATTGAATCAATAATATGAGAGATATTATACAGTAATTACTGTAACAATAATTGAGTATAACTGAGTGACTTCTCACATAAGCATCAATAATCAATATCGGGTGCTAGTATGCAACCACGCGTATTACTGTACTTTTACCATTGGGTATTTCAACAGTTTAACGGTAAAACTTTCGCCGTTATTTTTATAAAAAGATATTTATGTCATTTTTTAACTTCGACAATACTTCCGTTGTGGGGTCCACCAATGATTGTGTCATCGTACGGATATTCTCCGATAAAAGATTATTCCCCGACCAATCGAATATTTTATAACAACTTGCTTACTTTACAAAATTTATAAATATTACCCATAACTATAACATTATATCAAATCCACCCCATAATATTCAAAAATATGTTTCGAGAAAAATTAATCTTTATTCATAAAAGTTGGGGTCTTACAATCTTCTTCAAAATCATAGTTGGTAATGACTTAATGAATATATCAACCAAATTATAACATGATCATATATGCTTGATATCAATATCACCATTCTTCTGTGGCTCATGTGTATAAAATAATTTTGGTGCAATGGTTCTATTACCCTTTGGATAAAATAATCCCAAATCAATAGTCTCACGAAGATAACGTAAAATATGTTTAATTTCATTACAATGTCTTCGAGTTGGTGCATAACTATACATTGCTAGTAAGTTAACTACAAATGTTATATCAGGTCTTGTCAAATTTACAAGATACATAAAAGTACCAATTACATTAAGATATAGTACTTCAGGACCAAAACACCAATTTCACGAAGATATGGTAATTCAAGACCAAAAGTTTCTTCATAATTTTCTTGTGGTCAAAACGGATATTTCTTGCCAACCCATCATTGGAGTACTCAAAGGATTAACATTATCCTTGTAAAGTTACTTCAGGACTTTTTTGTGTATGTTGATTGATGAACAAGAATTCCATAGTTCAATTTGTAGGCCAAGATAAAAATTTGTCTTGCCAATATCTTTCATCTCAAATTTGTTATTTTTGTCGACTCTTCTGGAGCAAGATCTTTCATCAATAAATACAGTAATAATAGCAAATCCAGATTATGATCTTTTGATAAAAATGCATGAACAAATTGGATTATTCTCAAATCCTTATTTCAAAAGATATCCACTCAAGCGATTATACCACAATATGCATCTGGATTGTTTTAACCTATATAAGGATCTTTATAGCTTGATAGATACATACTTCGAGATATAGAATTTATGCTTCAGGCATTTTATATCTTTCAGGAATTTTCATGTAGATATCATTGTCTAATGATCCATACAGATATGATGTAACAACATCCATTAATTTCTCTTGCAACCAAGCTAATTAAAAATCTGAATGTAATTGCGTCCATTACAGGAGAATATGTTTCTTCATAATTAATACCATGTCTCTGTGAGAAACCTTATACTACAAGTCGCGCTTTGTACCATATAATTTTAATTTTCTTATTTCGTACAAATACCCATTTATATTCAACAGGCATCACACCTTTAAGTGTTCGGACTACAGGTCCAAAAACTTCACATTTACTTTGTGAATTTAAGTCTACTTGAATCGCCTCTTTTCACATTGGCCAAATATTTCTACATTCATCAATAATTTGTGGTTCATATACATGATCATTACTTCTAGTAATATCAATAACAACTTTATATGAAAATATGTTGTCGACAACAATTTTATTTCTATCCAATATATACGTCTCCTGTATATACCTAATGTATTGAGATCTCATTATTTTCAGGTACCTGATCCTCTTCAGGGGATAACTCATCCTCTTCAGGGAATAATTCTTCAAGAGTTTTATTTATAGGAGGTTTTTGTTCATAAGTTTTGGATATATCGATAAATTTTGTAGCATGTTTTATGGGTATAGCCTCTTTATAGGCTGCAACTTATTTTTTTTGTACTTTCTTCTTCTGGAAAATTTATTTTTTAACACCGATAGGTCTTCCACACTTTAGGTGTGGTTTTGATTCATTTGTTGCTGTATAAACTGATTGTCCTACAGGGACTTCAATCCCTGCTAGAGTATTAGCAGTTAGAATGTGAGATATCACTATTTTCTTATTATTAGTGAATAATTCTAGTAATTGATTTTCAATTTATTGTAAATGAATAATCCTTTGAACTTCTAGTTCACATTAATTTGTACGAGGATCAAGATGAGATAATGACGAAAAATTTCAAGTAATCTCCCTCATCGTGCTTCAGGCAACGATTTCACGTCGTGCTTAGGCAACGACTTTTCTCCCCCTAATCATGGGAAGATTGTTTCATTAAAATAACAATCCTCAAAATAAACCTTAAAAATATCACTTATTAAGGTTATGATGCAGCATGTAAAATAGCATGACCCCAAGCATAAATTGGTAATTTTGATTTCATAATCAAAGGTCGAGCAATAATTTAAAATCTATTAAAAATTGATTCAGCTATACCATTTTGAGTATGTGTATGTGCAACATGATGTTTAACATAAATTCCAATTAACATGCAATATTCATTAAAAACTTGAGATGGGAATTTTACCAGCATTATCTAAATAAATTTTCCTAGTTATATAATCAAGAAATTGTACTCGCAACCTAATTATTTGAGCAAGAAGCATATGAAATGCAATATTTCTAGTTAAAAGTAAACATACATGTGATCATTTGGTTAATGCATCAATTAAAACCATAAAATACATGAATAAACCACAATGTGGGTGTATTGGTTCAAATAGATCACCTTGAATTCTTTCTTAGAAAGATGAACACTAAATAACAATAATTAAATATGATAGTTTGGTAATTAATTTACTTTGATATAATCAACAGGTAAAGGAATCTTCTGTTCTTTAAAGGATGTTCATGGGAGTTTTCAACAATTCAACGCAATATTATTGATCCTGGATGATCAATACGATCATGCCAAATCATAAAAACCTTTGGATCTAAACACTTCTGGTGTATTACACACTTCTAGTATATTACAACATTCGTTTCAACTATTCCCATTTTAGTATAATATAACCCAGAAGAGAAAATAAATAGTGTTTGTAATATGAGCTTCTGGCCCGATACTATTGAAGTAATATAAAGAAATTCTTCACTGCCTTCGTTATTGGTTTCAATATAATAACCATTATAACGTATATCCTTAAAATTGAGTAAATTTCTACTTGCTTCAGAAGAATACAAAGAATCATCAATACAAAGTTTTGTGCCATTTGACAACATTATAATCACTCTTCCAGAGACTTTAATTAAGTTTGATGAATAATCGCTCTTTCAGAGCCTTTAATTAAGTTTGATGAGCTTTTGGCCCATAAATCTTTATATATGCAAAAACATAAATTTAACTTTTATTACTTGAAACATAAATAAAACATATAATAAAAATACTTATTATAATGCCATAATACAATGAAATAAAAATAATTAATTAACATGAACATTTCTATCAACATCATCAAGGAAATCATAGACATCAAAATTAGTTATATTCACTCCATTTGAAAAGTCAAAATAATTCATGGGATCTTTAGGATCATTATGATCAATAAAGTTTATTTCAATTCCATTTATTTTTATTTTATGGAGTCTTGGTACAAATTTACCAAATATTTAGAAGTACAACATGTACATTCTCTTTTCTATATTGATTGTTCCTTTCACGCGCACGACCACAACCATTATTTCCTCTATGTTTATCAAATGAGGTTCCATTCACTTCAGGGAATGGAGTAGAACCGGTCGGACGAGATTGGTAATTTTTTTTTAACAAAAACCTATTATTTGTTCAGCCACTAGAAGAAATGATATCACTTCTAGGAATATAATTTTCTTTATCGCTTCAGGGAATATATTATGAACTTACACTCACAATTTTGCTACTGCAAGAGCATATTCGAGGCATGAAATATAGTAAATATTTTTTCTAACATGTCTTTATCAATATTTTTTCATGGAGAGGATGGCGAATAAAAATAATTGATTTTGCATGATCCTACAGGGATGAATGTTTGTCAATCTTAATTATATCTTTAGAGTTGTCTTTATATGAATATCAATATCAAGAGTCCATGACAAGTAATTCTTTCTCGATATATATCAAGGACAATAAATTTAAGTTTTGTAATGTTCGATATTTATATAAATATATAATTAAATAACTAAATATAAATATCAAATCAACAAAAACAGTAGCAAAACTTAAGTGTGACAACAATAATAAACATGTCATTTCCTGTTTAGTCCAAGACAAAATTCTCTCTTAATTAATACTAGTAGTTTTCTTTACTATGCCATGCTATGTTAATCGAATAAAAAATGGCTTTGTTTCTTTAAAGTAAAAAGATGGGTGTAACATGTTAGACATGATTGTGACGCCCCCAAAATAGGTTCATTCCGCCTGACCCATTTTGAGTCGCCAAATACATGGTACAAAAAATAACTACCACTTTATTATTACAATTATCGTGCAAAATACGACAACACATATACTATTAGTTTAAAAACAAATATTGTCTTCTAGACAGTATTCAAACTCAAATAAGTCCTCATTACAATTATTGATACACTATTTTATAAAAATAGTGAGGACTACTAAAATAACTATCTTGAACCATCATTTCATACCCCGACTAGTTCCCGCTATATTCTCGCCTCCTGAGAAGAAAAATGGAACAAAAAAGAAAAGGGTGAGCTCAACTAGCCCAGTAAGGAATATTATGCCTAAGATAATGTAGAACAAATTATCCTTAGTCCTCAATAGGGAAAAATATGATAGAATACAATAGACAACAAGTTTTAGATCAATAACTGCATCGAAAACAACAATTCATTAGAAGAATTAAGTAGAGAATGAAATCTACTATCATCTATGAATTTAAAAGTCTATCATCAATATTTAATCCATGTAACATCAATCGTCAAATATTCATCTTTGCACTACAGGCCAAAGATATTTATTTGTATCACCAATTGGTTATGTTCATCTCAACACCTATCCGTCTTTGCACTACGGGTAAAAGATATTCATCAAATAATCATTCATCTTTGCACTACAGGCCAAAGATAATCAGTTATATCACCATTTAGGACTGAGGATGATAAAAATATTTTCAAAAAAATGAAACCAGAGAGATAAAAAGACAAAGATTAGGGGTTCGTACTTTAGTTTATCCAAGTTCAAAAATACTCCATAATAATCAATTGTGGAGCAGAAATCAAAAATGAAGATCAAAACATAGATCCAATCAAAGATAGGAACCATAACAGACAATCTTGGACACAAAAAAGATAATTTAATTTTTCTGTGAATAGTGTCATATACGTGAATAGTATCGTATACGTGAATAGTAATCCCGACACTAAAAGGTAAAAATTTTACAAGAAAAATCATCATACTTCGTGAATAGTACTCGTGAATAGTAACCCTGACATAAAAAGGTAAAAATTTCATAATAAAATTCATACCAATATTCCGGTATAATGATATTGAAAGAAATAATATCATTTACGAAAAAAATAACATCCCTTACCTCAAAAGAACAACATTTCTGACTGAAATATCAGATATAACGCTGAAGAAAACTTGCACCGTATAGCAACACTCAAAGTATCAAAATACTCACAAAAATACGCTCGATTATATAGAAAAAGAAAACTTCAGATTCTGGTGTGATTTTCAATTCTAACCTAAGCACCCTATTTATAGGAAAATGCTTAGAACATCAAAGCAGACAATTTAATAAAATATTATTATTTTTATTTAAATTTCCTACGCACACCTTACAATCTGAATTCAGAATTTACCACATGCAAGTGGGGCCCACCAAAATGAAAAACATGTTTTAAACATTTTTTGTAACAAAATCAATTCAGATCCAATATTCCGGAACTTCAATAATTCATAATAAATAGCCCTTTTATCAGAAAAATTTGAATCTTATGTCCATTCCATAGGAAATTTAATTCTCTACAATTTTGTAGAAGAAAGTTTTTTCAAATTTCAAACGAAAAATGACTGAAATCCACACACGGACGATTTTAAAGGCTATAATCAAATTTTAGTCAAAAATGGGATCTACCAACATGTTTAACATATTTTTGGCATTTATTGTAACAAAAATAATCTTCGTCGTCATTTATTTATATATCATACATTTATTATAAAAATATCACCATTATTATATTATCGCATTATACATTTATAATGTAATATAATCATATATTTGAATGAATTATTTTATCAGAAAAGATAAAATATTAATTTTTAACAATTGTCACTTTTTTAAAAATTCCTCCATTTATATCCACATAAAATAAATATTTTCCTTATCATATAAATCAATAATTAATTATTCACAAATAATATTACAGAATCACAATAATGACAACCAGGTCATTTCCAGGAAAGAGGGGGCCTTCCGGTAAAGATTTTTTCTTACTGGTGCGCAATTAAATAACCTCTCATAGACAGAACTTCCTTAGACATTGCCAATAATGCTATCTAATAATATTATTCAAATAATATGAATTATTGATCTGATAATGGAAAATATTCTACAGTGATAATTATTGAAACAACAATAATATAAAATATCAGCGTAGTAATTATTGAATCAATAAAATAAAATATTAAACAGTAATTACTGTAACAATTATTGAGTAGTGCCTTCTTACATAAGAATCAATAATTGCTACAATACCGTGTGTTACTGTGCAACACCACGTATTACTGTGTTTTAACCACTGGGTATTCCAACAGTGTTAACGGTAATAACTACACCGTTATTTATAAAAACTCATACTTATCGTTTTCTTCATCTGACAGTTTTTCGTTATGGGACCCATAAATAGCTGCGCCGTCGTACGAATATTCCCCGTCAGCAAGAATATTCCACGACCAAACGAATATTTCCCGACAATAATGAATATTTTATAACCACTTGCTTATTTAAAATATTTGCGCATTTTAACCATAACTAACCATATTAATCAAATCAACCCCTTACTATTTCAAAATAATAAATAGAGAAAATTTGATTTTATTTATAAAAAGTTGGGGTCTTACAACCTCCCCTTCTTGTAAAATTTCGTCCTCGAAATTGACGTACGTACCCGGTGTTTCGAAATGGTGAGGATACCTAGCTTTCATTTCCGTTTCCAACTCCCAGGTCATTTCCTCAATAGCATGATTCCTCCATAAAACTTTGACTTGTGGTATAACCTTTGTGCGTAGGACATGCTCCTTCCTATCTAAGATCTTGACAGGTACCTCCTCGTACGTTAAATCTTTGGCTATCTCGTCTGGTTCTAACTCAATAATGTGGTTTGGGTCTTTCACATATTTATGTAGTGTGGATATGAAAAAAATGTTATAAACACGAGACATACTTGGCTGTCAAGCGAGTCTGTAGGCCACATTCCTACTCGACTGAGAATTTCAAATGGACCAACAAATCGAGGGTTGAGATTTCTTCTCTTCATCGACTCTTACTTCTAGAATAATGCCTTCTTGCACCTTTTTCTTTATATTCATCAACTCCGGTGTGTAGCTTGAGCAGTTTTAACTTTATCGATTAAAGTCGATTTTACTCGTATATCATCACGTGGGTCCCTAGAGTCTTTAACTCTATCTCTATTATTTGTAAGTCATACAAATTGGGTCTTTATGTTCGACAATATCACACTCGTACCCGCATACGATCTTCTACTCAACACGTCAGCTACCACGTTTGCTTTTCTAGTATGGTATTGGATGGTATGATCGTAATCTTTCAACAGCTCGAGCCAACGTCGTTGCCGCATGTTGAGTTCTTGGAAGCTCTTCTCACATTCCTCGCTCCGTTTCAATTTTGTATCTTTTCGAGTCAGCTGAGTTAATGGAGTAGCCATTCAAGAAAATCCTTCCACGAATATCCGATAGTAACCAGCTAAGCCTAGAAAGCTACGTATTTCGATTACTGACTTATGTTGCTCTCAACTGTGACTCATATCCCAATCTTGGATAACACGTCATAATGGCACCTATCAGTTTACCACCGCACTAATATGACGTCCCCTACGGAGAGTCTGGCTTCGGTGCATTCTACAAATGAAGTCACCAGATAGAGGCTAGGGTACCAACTCCTGTAGTTGGGTTTTTTACTCCTGAAGTTTAATAGGAGTAATTTGATATGAGATTTTAGAAATGGGTTTTGTACCGGGTTCAAAGTCGATACAAAATTCAATATCACGCTCTGGGGGTAGGCTAGGAAGTTCTTCAAGAAATACGTCAGGAAATTCACTAACAATAGAAATATCTTTCAAATCTGACGTATTTTTATTTAAATCCATGAAATGGGCTAAGAAAGCTTGACATCCATTTTTCAATACACGAATGGCTTTATGACTTGATATGACAGTGATTGACTTTAATGGTTTTGTTGCTTGAATTCATATAACAGGTTGGTTAGGAATATGAAAACTAACAACCTTACGAAAATAATCAATTTTAGCATGATGAGTGATTAACAAATCAATCCCTAAAATCACATCAAATGCAAGTACTTTCAAAGAGATGAGATCAGCAGGTAGGGTGAGGGTACCAATTTGAATCAAGCAAGATTTATAAACAGTAGATGTGACGAAGATTTCACCCAACGGAATTTCAATAGATAAGTCAAAGTCTAATTTCTCAGAAGTCAAGTTCAAACGTTGAGCACAAGTAGGAGAAATAAAAGAATGGGTAGAATCGATATCTAATAAGGTATAGACTTCACAAGAATTTATAATTAACTAACCCGTGATAACTTCGTTTGGTTCCTCATCACGAAAAACGCTCTCCCTTAAACTAACGACATTGTTTTGTCCATATCCGCCTTTGGTGCCACCGTCTCAGCTGAACTTGATTTCGCTACATGACAAAATTGAGCTATGTGACCGTCTTTTCCACAACTAAAACATACCTTGGAAGGCTGTGAACAATTTGAACTTATGTGTCCCTCCTTTCCTCATCTGTAGCATCTAACCCGCAGTCATTTTTCTCTCCTAGAATTTGTTGCTGGTGCTGCTGCCGATGTCTTTTCGTCATCGTTAAATCTTATCTTCTTAAAATTTCCATATGAATCATTTCTTCTATTATCTTGCCCATGATTACCACCGAAGTGGTTACCATTTTTGGCATGATAATTTCCTCCACGATGGTTATCATTGTTCCGATGGTCGTTGCCACTGGTATGATTATTATCGTGTTGTTGTTCGTTACCTTTTGGTTGAGCTGACTCATAATCCCGCTCCAAAAACTGAGCCCTATTCACTACATCTGAATATAAACAAAGTTTGTGAGAAATAAGGTATTAGCGTATTTCGGGTTTCAAACCTCTAAGAAACATTCACATAATTCGTTCCTCGTTATCTACTAAATGAGATACGAACCGGGATAGCTCAGCAAACTTAGCTTTGTACTGCGACAAGATCATATTGTTTTGCTCCATTGCTCATCTCAAAAAGTTTTAGATGTCATTCTCAAATTCTGCCATAAAACAATGGTTAATTAAACAAATTAACATGCCACATATTATCCTTATATTCTAACCAACCAACAAATAAGCTTAGGTAGGTGTTGCCTCCTTTTTAGTTCTAATAAAAGGACTCTAACTCATGCAAGCATACATGGGTCAACAAGTAATACAGAGTAAGTAGAGTATCGATCCACGGAGAAAGGTTTCTAAATTAAACTATTATGCATCAAATATATCACTATATCTATATGCTTAAACGAACGCTATGATTTTGAGTGAATATAAACTAAGTAACAAATAAAAGAAGAATAATAAAATGATAATTCAAATCTAGAAATAATGGGATCCTAACTTCATTTAATATTTCATCTAAATATCACCATCATGCAAGATTATTCACGTACCACAAGAAATTAGCAAAGAGCACAAATGTAGACACAACTCTTTTTCAATAAATTATGACCCGCTTACATAATATCCACTTACAATAGAAATCATATAATCATCAATAAAACCAAAATCACTATATTTCTATGTGAAATTGCCGTCATATTGAATTTAAGCACAAGCCCTTATATATAACTCATACGGTGAAACAGTATATGTCTATCTGATTCACGAAATATAAAGCTAAGCAATTCAGCCCCATACACGCATGCTATCATGATTACAACCTCACTCGCATGTTATTTTTCAATTCCATACAAGCACATAAAATTAATGGTGATCAAGCATTCATACAATCAAATCAACCATAATAGAAATTCCTAATGATACGCTAACAATCCAGCAATCAAGCCATCAATTAGACTACATATTAAAATTTACTAGAATCTCATAATGGAAGTTAGTTCATGTCTGAACCAAAAGCCATTATGGGATTAGAGTAACACATGGACAATAATTAAACAATTGAAAGATAAGATAGAATTGATCAAACCCAATTGCAGATTATAATCCAAACATGATGTTCAAATCCTCAATAATCTCCAGCAACATAATAGTAGTTCGTAGTCAATGATTGAATTCTAATGAAGAAATATAAAATATTCAGTCTATGCTTGGCTCCCCATTGGAATTCGCTCAAAGCGTAGAACCCTAGTTCTCTAATATCAAAAACTCATAAAAACCAAAGATAGTCGCGTCTGGTACCAACCAGAGTAGTTTATATCAACTTAAACACTTCAAATTTCAAAAATAAAATAAAGTTAGCAACTACAGTCTATAGCGCGCGCGGCCGCGCGCTATCCCTTTGTAAATATAGTGCGGGCACGCATATGCAAAATGAGCTCTGTCTATAACGACCCCAAAATTCATACAATTTAAATCTCGACTTCGGTTGTTAACCAAACATTCAACCTCTAATTTTACATCATTATTTCGATATTAAAAATCACTAAAAATTGCGGAATATTTAAAACTTTTGTACATTTCCTTCTTTATTGCCCTAAATCGCAACCTTTACATTACATCTCTTCGATTCCAATATATATTATGAATCGCTACAATAAACTGACTATACAAAGTCTTACATCATAAATAGCTATCCATATACACTGGATAGCTAAATTTACAACTCAACAACATTTACATTCAAAATATTACATACATTTCTCATAAAGCATAAGTAATCTTCGTGAATATAGTTCTTTATAACTCACTTAGCACATATCCTTACCTTAATTCCTTGACCTGCAAAAGTGGTTATTTGCAAGAGTGAGCTCGACAGCCCAGCGAAATCTAACAGTTTTCATGCATCACATAGCACATAATAACATGCTCGATATACATCTCATTAAAGTAACATGGCATACATGCTTTTAATTCACATAGCAAATATCAAGATCCTTACTCAATCATCATTCTTTAGCCAAAATAATGCAGTCATATATTGACTTTAACATTTTATTATTTCAACATATATATAACATATCATGCAATTTAAAACAGTTCATCAAGTCCACGTAGAAAATAGGAACCGAAAGACTTGCCTTGATCGTTGTTTACCAATAACAGTTTAACAGCTTACAGCTATCTGCACTTCACGTGCCCTATGTAATTATATAATCATACACATCAAATATTAGTCACATAACAACACATAGTAATTGTAATGTAAACTCTACTCTACGTCTCATAATCTTTCCTATTAATAAATACACAATGTTCAACTTAATTGTGTTAACTTTCAACTTATATCTCACTGTATTTCATATTCGCAGTTCATTCAAGTGCTCAAGTCTTGCTAGGACTACTCATTGGTTTTATATTAAATCCATTACATATCTTATAATATTCATTTCAATTGAATTGAAATACTTTTAAGTTCATTAACACTTGGCACGACGTTTCGACGTTCATTCGTCACACGCCCGATTTGCCTCTCTTGTGTATGCTTACTATGCTTCTGTAACTTATCTAACACATTATTTATTAATGTTAAGCATTATTATATTTACTAACATTCATGTTTTATAACTTAGGACATCATCTTTTATGGTCAGAAGCACTACACATGCATATGTGCATGCCTGACGCCCTCTGATTGCCTCTGAAAACACAATAGTTCTAAAGATGACCGTTTTGACTCATCCTAATGACCTCAAATTGAAAAACTTAAAGCATAAAAGTTGTAGGTCTATTCGTCCTCGTTCTGGATCATCTTGACTTACCTCAATCGGAGTTAGTATGAAAAAGTTATGGCCGTTTTACTACAGGAGGTCAAAACTGTCCAATCCAGACCACTTTTCCAACGCTGGGGCGCGAGACAGTGGCGCTGGGGCACGAATTCCAGCACTTGGGCGTGAAGTCTAGCGCTGGGGCGTGAAGAATAGGCTAGCCAGTGGCGCCAGGGTGCGAACTTTGGCGCTGGGGCTCCATTTTTGGTGCTGGGGCGCCGAAACTTGCAGAACCCAACCATCGGAGAATAGAACAACTAATTTTTGTCTATTTAACACTAGTAACATCTAAATTAACATGCGTAACTTATATACATAACTCATATACACATTACCCAACATGCATATACTAATTTAAACCACTAAACAACAATCACAGAAAACTTAATTCCTTGAAAACCATATTTTAAACCCAAAAAGTCCATTTTTATACTTCTAGACACTATGAACACGGTAATCACAGTTTATAAACCAATTTTGATTCCTTGAGACTACGATTCTCTGAATTTCATAACAAATCAATATACTCAACGTTAAATTCCACGTTTAGCTAACAGTTAATTACTCATTTATTACCAAGCCATGCTCATGCTTATCTTTACTGTAAAACCAATTTCGTCCATGTTCATGTTCATGCTAGTTATAACAATACAACCACCTACAATTGTCATAATTCAGTTGTATGGCCTAATTCGGAACAACAATTCACAAAACATATAAATTTTATGCCGTAAAACTCATACATATTCATATATCTGTATAACAACACAATTTCCCATTTACAGAGACTTTACAAAATTTTTGAAAGCCATATAATATAAATTTTTTAACAACGTAATAATAATGGGTTGAAGAATTTACCCACAGTGTAAAGTGTAATTAGTAGGAGATAAATTCCTTCTCAACTCTTGTTCAATCACACACTCACAATCTCCCCAAAAAATTTCTCAATCTCTTTCTGTGATGCTAAGCCAAACTTAGAAAAAAATGAAGAAGAAGAAGACGTTTATAATACTGGAAAAGAATTGACGCGTTGAGGTCAGTTACCCAATCATGGGTAACTGCTCTTAACTTCCCAAAAGACCATGTTTGGCTACCATTTAATTATTACTTCTATTTATTTTAATCAATCCCCTATACTATAGTTTAATAATGTCACATCCAATTATAACATAAATCAAAGATCTTATTTAATTTAATTTAAATAAAATATGATAATTTCTCATTAATTCACATAATCAAATAATTAAATTCTCATTTATTAATAATGTCAAATTATTAGATCTCTAATTAATTATTAAATTAATTAAAATAACATTAGGCTTATTAATTATTTTTTTTAATTCAATAAGCTCACATAAATACATACTTGAATAATCAATATTCTCCACATTAATTTAATAAATATAACACATATAATTACATTAATCTACCATAATTTCATTAATTAATTATTTAATCTAATAATTAATTCATCGAAATATATTTATTCAATTTAATAAATATTTAATTTAATTTACAAAAATCTCGGTTGTCACACTGTCTAGTTGATGGCGCGGGCGCGCGCGTTCTAGCTTATACAACCACGCGGCTCCTGTACTCTGCAATCTTGTGATCTACGTTTGCTACTTCCTTGTCATGCTGCTACTGATTCTTTGACATGCTACTCTTGTCTCTTTGTCCATTAATGCTCATTTTCTTTTGTTCACTTATTCCTTGCGTCATGCTTCCATTAGTCTCATTGCCACCTACTAACATCGAGCTTTGCCATTTCCTGCACTTTTACACCAAAGGAGTTCTCAGTACATGCAATGCAAAATAACACGAAATGTAACTAAAAACACACTAAAATATACTCGAGATGGGCATAGTTCTTGTGAATTGATATCCAATGTATAAAACCCACTTATCAAATACCCCCAAACTTGAACTATTGCTTGCCCTCAAGCAATGCATACTACATAAACATTGAAAATGCAACTACATGTTATGCAACTAGATTATGATGCAAATAAGTCTCACATTCTCCAGCTATAACAGAATTTCAGTCCAAACTGCCTCAGCGAATTATCCAGATTCGAGAATACAAATTCAAACCAAACTCTAGGCATAATATCATACACTCAAATAATTCATATATGCTATAAAGATGCTGTGTGTGTGTATGTGTTGTGTTCAACAAAACTTGATTAAAGCCAGAATACACATGCTAAACTGCTCAAAACAGAAAATTACAGTCTAAATCATGATTCATGTATACTTATGCAACAAAGACTGTTCTAACATATCAAAACAAACTAAGGTTCAACAATGGGTTTAACTACTTTATTTCTACTCACGAGGGCGATTTTCGCTCTTTCCCGCGGTGTTTATTGCTATTATTTCTTTTATTATTATTATTTTTTCTCACATGGCTATGCAATGCCTCATTCCATTAGACTAACACTGATACCCCTTAGCGAGCTTTCAACCAACGACTCCCAGAACATAAAAGACCTTAGGGCGCTAGGTGTTAAGACACCCCTACGGGCGTACTTACTCAAGTAACAAGGGCCCCGAAATAAGACTAGCCACGTTATTGCTTTTTTTTAGCATACCCATGTGTTCCCAAAGTTTGATTATCAATATTTTGTACAGTCTCAGTCCATTTTCCACATAATTTTCTTTTTTAAAACCATATTTCCTCTTAAGCAATGCAACACATAATCCTTATGCCTACAAGCATTAGTGAACACATCCGTGCAAACCGAAAGCATCTAAACATCATCATGAATTACCTCATGTAAAACATTATATCTAAGCTCATGTTATCCAAAATACTCAACAATCCTTCACAATTCAGTTTTATCATAGGCTAAACATAACTTCTATAAAGCTAGAATTGCGAGACATGCAACTAAACATATACTAACACAAATTATAATGACTAAAAATAGAAAAATTTACTGCAATTATTATCTAACACATAAACATGCAACATTTAAACTAAACATGAACCCTATATGCAACTACCCTACTACGCAATACCCCCAAACTTAAAATATTCATTGTCTCAATGAATGAAGGTAAAGGGTTCGAGAAACTCCCCTATTGTTCAGCTGCACCACCCTCGTCGGGTGGTGACTCCGGTGGTGGATATGGCATGGCGGTTCCAAACTGTGGCCATTCAAGCGTAGTTCCTCGTTGTGCAAATGCCTCCGCGAGCGACCTCGTCAGACCCGTAGCAAACGTTGAAAAGTTGTCATCTATCGCGTCGACCTTTCGCTCCAACCTTCGGAGCTGTCGATCCCCAGTAACTGCAGTTGCTTGAGCCGATATTCCCGCTTCAGTTTCCTGTGTGGGCTATGGTGGAGGCACTGAAAATGTGGGTTGAATGATAAAGCCTTTTCCTCTCTGGTGTGGTATACCTCCAGCCCAATCCTCGAATTTGGCGATGGTGGCATGAGTAATATCTTGGCTTGGGTTCGGCATTTGTTCATTATCCCAATGGCATCCTTGATGGGCACACAAGCTAGCGACAATAGACGTGTGTGGAATACTCCCCATAGTGCTCCCCCGCATACAACGTAACATATTTTGATGGATGAGGTGGCCCACATCAATATACTTATCGGTGACTATTCCACACAGAATGATAGCCCTTTTCGTTGTGATTTCGTGCTGATGCGAAGAAGGCACGAGCTTTGCACAAATAAATAAATTCCATGCTTTAGCATACCTGAAGACACTCAAAATTTTCTGCACACCTGTTACTAACATTGCAGGAAGGCAGATTCATCTTTCAGACGTAACCCTGGAAGACAGCTCACATCCAGTTCGGATACTACCGAAAGCTCAGTTTTAACCCTGGAACACACACCGGGAGTAACAATTCTAACCTCGGTGATAACCCCGAGGCGTGCAGATCCAATACCAGAACACACACCGGAGAAGACCAATTCATCTCAGAGATAACCTGAGATGTTCCGTCTCAGTCTCAACACTGGGAGTAGTAGATTCCAACCTTGGAGATAACCCCAAGGAAGGCAGTTGCAGTTCCGGAGATAACCCCGAAAATGCTTGTTTCAAATGCAATCAGCTTCAACCTCGGCGCTTACACCGAGGCACTCAGTACAAGACCTGATAATAACACCAGGAAGACAGGCACACTTCAGAGATGACACTGAGGACCTTTAACACTGGCAGCAGTCCAATCTCAGCGATAACCCTGAGCAACGTCTGCTTTATCAGCCCAAACCGGAGATAACCCTGATGAGGGGCGAAGTCGTCATCTTGCCACCTTGACGCCACATCACGCCGTCTCAACATTTCAAACATACATTTCTACACAACAATGTCCCACAAGAATCAAGGAAGACCAATCTCGAGTGACTATTACACAGGATAACAGATAGAATTTGAAGCTGAAGACCGGAGGGCATCGTCCCATCTTCATGACTTTGTACAACCGTTAATCCCATGTCATTGCGTAACTCTCGACAACGGAGGTCTGAAATAGGTCCTATATACCTCAGTCGGATGCCAAGATTGTAATTCTGAAAGTTCGAGCGTGCACGTACTTCGAGACGACTGGACCCACGACGCCCGGGGCACCCCGGGCAGCCTTAGGTGCACCTGTGGCCCAGCCGCAGGCACCCTCTATAAATAGAGGGCTTGGGGTGGCTATTTTAGAAGAGAAAACGGCAAGAAAGCCCTGTCCAATTTGCCCAGTACACACCCCAAACTGAGTGATTTCTCATTTTAAACACTTGTAAGCTCATATATAGCTATTTTTTACTGGCGGGATCTGAGTGTTCATCCATTTCAAGTTATTGAAGTCTTTTTTGGCAGCCCACTGTAAGTCTTCTTACACACTTTAAAGCTTTTCTCTTCATCTTTGCATACACTGTTCTTTACATTGAGAGTCGTGTTGCGTATGTATGCCCGAACTTCGGTCCGTGGTTTCTTTTTAGTATGTATATATATACTTATATATATATATATTTATATATGGACTAACATTATCGAGTTATGTCTCGATTGAGCCTAAACTTCGGTCTGGAGCGTTTAATGGCTTTCTTATATATATATATATATATATATATAGTTATATATATGAACTGTGTGTCGAACTTCGTTCGATGAGCCTAGACTTATGTCTGGTGCGTTTAAATGTTTATATATATATATATATATATATATATATATATATATATATATATAGATTTATATATATGAACTGTGTGTCGAACTTTGTTCGATGAGCCTAGACTTATGTCTGGTGCGTTTAAATGTTTTTTATATATATATATAGATTTATATATATGAACTGTGTGTCGAACTTTGTTCGATGAGCCTGGATTTTACATCCAGTGCGTTTACTGCTTTATATATATATATATATATATATATATATATATACTTATATATATTAACTGTTGTTGGACTTTGTCCGATGAGCCTGGATTTTATATCCAGTGCATTTATCGCTTATATATATATATATATATATATATATATATATATATATTTATATTTCGTTCCACTTGGAGTTTACTTTGTGGTGGTTGACTGTTTTTATTGCTTTTTGTACATTACGTCCCGCCTGGAGTGTCCTCCGTGGCGGTTTATCGCTTTTACAGCTTTATTTATATTTCTGATCCCCCATGGAGGTGCTTTGTGGTGGTTGATCATGTATATATATATATATATATATATATATATATATATATATTTATAGCTTTTATATATATATCTGCTTACTGTGTTTATATTAACTGCGGCATCATGTGAGCCTAGGAATCATGTGAGCATAAATTCAATCTACTGAGTCTAGATTCGGTTCTCGTGATGGACATTTTCAGCTGTAAGTAGCTTGTAATTTATTCACCGTGTTTGGATTTCCTCAGATAGTTTTCTGCCCATGGAGAGTTCGGCACATCTTTGTACATTATTTTCTCGAAGATGCTTCGCATCTCGAAAATAAAAGCATACAAGCCGAACATGTAATAAAATGGGAGTGTAAAAGGTCTCAATTACTATTGAGCACTGGGTTTGAAAAACCTCGTTTAAAACATGACTGCTATATCTTGTTAAAACTGAATTTTTATACAAAATTCAAACCCTGTGTATATAGGTGCGAACGAGGCCTCGCACTACTTCCAAATAACAGCACATTGACCCCCCCACACACACACATTCATATAACAGTTTATTAAAAAGTGGTGGTCACCGTGGCAACACGGATGTCTGGGGGTGCCTAACACCTTCCCTCCGCATAAGCAAGTCCCCGAACCCTAATGAATCTTGGTTTCGCAGACCCGTTTAGTAGTGTCACATCACTGGGTCAATGTGCAAACCTTTTCTCGGTTGTGTTGGTACAACCAGTTAAAAAACTAACTGGCGACTCTTATAGTCCAATCGTCGACATTATACATGTCGGACCTTTTTCACTTATTTTTTCAAATAAATCTCACCTAAAATGAGAACACAAAAAAATAGGTAACGAAAAGGGACAAATAAAAATTCCGACGTCGACAGGTTGCGATTCTGCTGGGGACCCCAGTAAGAGGACTTAAGCCGCTATTACAAGCTTTTCAAAACTATAATATGCTTGTGTGTAAGACCCCAACTTTTATGAATAAAAATGAATTTTCTATAAATATTATTTTTGAATATTATGGAGTGAATTTGATATAATTTTATAGTTGTGGATAATATTCATAAATTTTGCAAAGTATCCAAGTTGTTTTATAATATTCGATTGGTCGGGGAATATTCGTTTTAACAGGAATTATTCGTACGACGACACAATCATTGGTGGACCCTACAACAGAATTATTGTCAGATTGAGAAAACGATAAAAATATCTTTTTATAAAATAACGACGGAAGTTTTACCGTTAACTGTTGTTATACCTGGTGATTAAAATACAGTAATACGCGTTGTTGCACAGTAGCACACGGTATTGCACAGTATTTTTTTGAATTATTGATTCTTACGTAAGAAGGCACTACTCAATAATTGTTACAGAAATTACTGTTCAATATTTTATTTTATTGGTTCAATAATTGCTACGTTGATATTTTATATTATTGTTGTTTCAATAATTGTCACTGCACAGTATTTCCCATTATCAAATCAATAATTCATATTATTTGAATAATATTATTAGATAGCATTATTGGCAATGTCTAGAAAGTTCTGTCAAGGAGAGGTTTGGTCACCTAATTGCGCGCCAGTAAGGAGGAATCCTTATTGGAAAGCCCCCTCTTTCCTAGGAACGGTTTGATTGTCAGAATTGTGGTTCTGTAATATTATTTATGAACAATTAATTATTGATTTATATGATAAGGAAATATTTATTTTATGTGGACATAAATTGTGACGCCCCCAAAATAGGTATACATCACCCATCTTGAGTTGCCAAATACATGGTACAAAATTCAAATAAAAACTTAATTATACAACTATCGTGTAAAATACGACAAAACATAAGCTGTGAGTTTTAATACAACATTGTCTTCTAAACAGTATTCAAACTCAAAGTAAGTCCTCAATACATTTATTTTCACACTATTTCATAGAATAGTGAGGACTACTAATGCTATCATCTGAACCGTCACTCCGTTCCCCGACTAGTCCCCGCTACGTTATCATTTCCTGAAGAGAACAATGAAAGAAAGGGGTGTGCTCAACTAGCTCAGTAATAAATATTATGACTAAGATAATGCAGAATAAGTTATCATTAGCCTTCAATAGTGTTAAACTGATACAATATAACACACATCAAGTTTAACTGCAGCGGATCAAGCAATCTATTAAAACAGTCAAGTAGAGAATAAAATCTACTATCTTTTATGATTTAAAAGGTTTTTCATCACTTTTATCGCTGGGACTCAGCTTAATAAATAATCCACATCATCCCTGCACTACGGCTAAGGATATTAATTAGTATCACAACCACAAATAATCCATGCACTACGGGCCAAGGATATTCGTGTATTCATCAATGGTCATGATCATGCCAACAACTGTCCATTAATGCACTACGGGCCAATAAGGACTTTTACCACATCATTTGTAACATTACGGTCATGATTATACCGAATAATCCCTGGTCATAATCATACCAAGTCCATCTATGCACTACAGGCCACAGATGAATTTCAACATAATATAAATATGAGGATGATGATAATGATATAAGAATTCAATAAAACAAGTTCAAGAATTAATTTATCCAGGAATTAATAACGTCCAAATTGTCAACATGATACTGCTTTGTGGAGTAAAATTCAAGAATGCTCAGAAGAATATTTCCACGAAATGATACTGGATGAAGCACAAATATCAAGAATATTTCACTAATTTCATGGAGTATAGAAGCCAAAACTTTAACCAACTGAGTATAATAAAGAATAGAATAACAAAAGAAATCACTAGGCATGCGATAGACCGCACAGACAGGTTATTCCAACAGAATAATAAATAACGGAACCAGGTCATGCGTAAACGCACCGACAGGATATTCCGACAAAATAATAGATAATGGAACTAGGTCCGGCGTTAACGCATAGACAGGATATTCCAACAGAATAATAAATAATGGAACCAGGTCCGGCGTAAAATGCACAGACAGGATATTCCAACAGAATAATAAAGAATGGAATCAGGTCCGGCGTAAAACGCACAGACATGATATTCCAACAGAATAATAAAGAATGGAATAACAAAAAAATTTCACCAAATATAGGGTAGCCCGCGTATACAGGTTATTCCAACAGAATAATAAATAATGGAATAACAGAAGTTCTCTTCATGAATACAAAAGAAATAATACCCCTTACCGTAAAAGAAACTGGATATAAGAGTAGGGAAGTAGCAGAATACTTTTCTATAGTTTCTCTATAATTTCTCTCTCTAGAGTTTTAGTGAATTCGTAAGAAATAATGAAGGAATGAGCTTCTATTTATAGAAGAATGGACTGCATAGTAACTAACTTATGAACGGTCCAGATTGATTTACTTTTAATCGGACGGTCCATATTGATTTAATAAAATATTCTAATAAAACGAAAACTTTTAAATAAAATAAAATATATATTATATTTATCAAACATATGCTTGAAAGAAATCACGGTTTACAATCCCGTGAACTTGATTCCCTTCCCCATTTCTCTAGCAACCTTTCAAAATGTCTATATATATATATATATATATATATATATATATATATATATATATATATATATATATATATATATATATATATATATATATATATATATATAATAATAATAATAATAATAATAATAATAATTGTACTCCCTCCTGCCAGCTTTCAAACCATAATAATAATAATAATAATAATAATAATAATAATAATAATAATAATAATAATAATAATAATAATAATAATAATAATAATACATATTCGTACTCCCTCCCTGTTAGTCAAAAAAACCTTCCAGCCACCTTTTATTACATTTTTCAACTATGGGCCCCACCTATTATTATATTAAATAATTTTTGTACCGATTATTTTGAAAAGTGGGCAAATAAGAATCCATAAAATAAGTAAAATTGAGTGACTTCTCACGTAAGCATCAATAATCAATACTGTGTGCTACTATGTAACCACGCGTATTACTGTACTTTTACTACCGAGTAGTTCAACAGTATTAACGGTAAAACTTCCACCGTTATTTTCATAAAATATTTTTGTCGTTTTCTCAATCCGACAATAATTCTGTTGTGGGGTCTACCAATGATTGTACCGTCGTACGAATATTCCCTGACAAAAAGAATATTTCCTGACCAATCGAATATTATATAACAACTTGCGTACTTTGCAAAATTTATAAATATTACCCACAACTATAACATTATATCAAATTTACTCCATAATATTCAAAAATGATATTTATAAAAAAAATTCATCTTTATTTATAAAAGTTGGGGTCTTATAACTTCCCCTTCTTATGAAATTTTGCCCTCGAAATTAGGGTACGTACCTGGTATGTCGAAGAGGTAAGGATACCTTGATTTCATTTCAGATTCTAACTCCCAGGTCATTTCCTCAACATCGTGGTTTCTCCACAAAACTTTAACTTGAGGTATAACCTTGGAGCGTAGAATATGTTCCTTTTTATCCAAGATTTGAATAAGAACCTCTTCATACGTCAAATCTTCCGCTATTTCGTCCGGTTCTAACTCAATAATGTGGTTTGGGTCTTTCACATATTTACGTAACATGGATATGTGAAAAACGTTATGAACATGAGACATACTTGGCGGTAAAACGAGTCTATACGCAACAGTTCCTACTCGATCGAGGATTAAAAATGGGCCAATGAATCGAGGATTGAGCTTTTCTCTCTTTCCAAATCTCGTAACTCCTTTCTATGGAGCAACACGTAGGAACACATGATCTCCAATATCGAATTCCACATCCTTTCGATGAAGATCAGCATAACTCTTTTGTCGATCTTGTGAGGTTTTTATACATTACCGGATCGTTTGAATCTTTTTCGTAGTCATACGTTCCAACTCTGGTCCCAACAACGTTGCTTCACCCACCTCATCCCAGCATACTGGAGAATGACACTTTCTTTCATACAACGCTTCGAATGGAGCCATGCCAATGCTTGCTTGATAGCTGTTGTTGTAGGAAAACTCCACCAATGGTAAGAACTTGTCCCAACTTCCCTTGAAGTCAAGGACACAGAGTCTTAATAAATCTTCAAGAGTTTGAATAGTCCTCTCTGATTGTCCGTCCGTCTGAGGATGATATGCCGAACTAAATCGTAAATTCGTGCCCATAGCTTTTTATAAACTAACCCAAAATCGTGAAGTGAATCTTCGGTCTCGATCAGAAACTATGGATACTGGCATACCATGCAATCTTACAACCTCGTTTATGTACATACCAGCAAGACATTCAAGTGTATAAGTTTCTCGTATAGGTAAGAAGTGAGCAGACTTGGTCAATCTATCAACAATGACCCAAATTGCATCTATGCCTTGAGAAACCTTGGGAAGACCAGGAACGAAATCCATGGTAATGTGCTCCCACTTCCATTCTGGAATTTTAAGTGGTTGCAATGGACCTTTTAGTACTTGATGCTCCGCCTTGACTCGTTAACACGTTAGACACCTTGAGATAAACAGTGCTATCTCTCTCTTCATAATACCCCACCAAAATGTATGTCGAAGATCATGATACATTTTGGTACTCCCAGGATGGATTGCAAACGGTGTATTGTGCACCTCCATCACGATTTTATACTTTAAAACAGGGCCGTTAGGAACACAAATTCTGGAGTTGACTCGAAGTATTCCTTCTTCATCGATTCTTACTTCCGGCATAGCACCTTCTTGTACTTTCTTCCTCATACGCATCAGCTCCAGGTCTAAAATTTGAGTAGCTTTAACTTTATCAATTAAAGTCAGTTATACTCGTATATTCGCCATCATCACATGGGTCCCTAGAGTCTTTAACTCTATCTCCATCCTTTGAAAGTCACACAAAATGGGTCTTTGCATTGACAATATCGCACTCGTACCCGCATATGATCTTCTACTCAATGCGTTAGCTACCACGTTCGCTTTTCCAGGATGGTATTGGATGGTATGATCATAATCTTTCATCAGTTCAAGCCAACGTCGTTGTCACATGTTGAGCTCCTTTAGAGTGAAGAAATATTTGAGACTTTTATGATCCGTAAAGATCTCCACTTTCTCCCTATACAAGTAATGCCTCCAAATTTTAAGTGTGAAGACAACAGCTGCCAACTCTAGATCATGAGTATGATAATTCCTCTCATATTCTTTGAGTTGTCGAGAAGCATAGGCTATGACTTTCTCATGTTGCATGAGAACACATCCTAACCTTTTTCTCGAAGCATCACTATAGATGACAAATCCCTCCGAGCCAGATGGTATTGTCAGAACATGTGCTGAAATGAGTCTCCTCTTGAGTTCTTGAAAACTCTTCTCACATTCCTCGCTGTAACCGAATTTTATATCTCTCCGAGTTAGCTGAGTTAATGGAGTAGCGATTTGAGAAAACCCTTCCACGAATCTCTGATAATAACCAGCTAAGCCGAGAAAGCTACGTACTTTGGTCACTGATTTAGGTTGCTCCCAGCTTTGAATAGCTTCAATCTTTACCGAGTCAATAGATATTCCATGACTTGATACTACGTGCCCAAGGAATGCTACTTCCTCAAGCCAGAACTCGCATTTCTTCAACTTGGCATAAAACTTGTTTTCACAAAGCTTTTGGAGTATCAGCCTCAAGTGTTGCTCATGATCTTCACGGCCTTTGGAATATATGAGGATGTCATCAATAAAGACGACCACAAAGTGATCCAAATATTCCTTGAATACTCGATTCATCATATCCATGAAGGCAGCAGGAGCATTAGTCAATCCAAAAGACATGACTAAGAATTTATAATGCCCGTACCGAGTTCTGAAGGCAGTCTTTGGAATATCCTCAGTTCTAACCTTCAGCTGATGATATTCAGAATGAAGATCAATCTTTGAAAAGAATTTGGCGCCTTGTAACTGGTCGAACAGGTCATCAATACGTGACAATGGGTACCTATTTTTAATGGTGACATGATTCAACTCCCGATAATCAATACAAAGTCGCATACTCCCATCTTTCTTCTTCACGAATAGAACAGGAGCACCCCAAGGAGAAGTACTAGGACGAATAAAGCCAATGTCTAACAATTCCTGAAGTTGGGTCTTTAATTCTTGAAGTTCAATAGGAGCCATTCGATATGGGGCTTTGGAAATGGGTTTTGTACCGGATTCAAGGTTAATACAAAATTCAATTTCACGCTCTGGGGGTAGGCCAGGAAGTTCTTCAGGGAATACGTCAGGAAATTTATTAACAATAGAAATATCATTCAAAACTGACGTATTTTTGTTTAGATCCGTGACATAAGCTAAGAAAGCTTGACATCCGTTTTAAATAAACGAATAACTTTATGGCTTGAGATGATAGTGATTGATTTTAATGGTTTGGTTGCTTGAATTCGCATAATAGGTTGGTTATGAATATGAAAGCTAACAACCTTACGAAAATAATCAATTTTTACATGATGAGTAGTTAACCAATCAATCCCTAGAATTACGTCAAATGCAAAAATTTTTAATGAAATAAGATCGACAGGTAATTTGAGGGTACCGATTTGAACCAAACAAGACTTATAAATAGTGGATGTAATGAAGGTTTCTCCCAACGGAGTTTCAATAGATAAGTCAAAGTCTAATTTCTCCGGAGTCAAATTTAAACGTTGAGCGCAAGTAGGAGAAATAAAAGAATGGGTAGAACTGGTATCAAATAAGGTATATACTTCGCTAGCGTTTATGATAAGCTTACCAGTGATGACCTCGTTCGGGTTCCTTGCTTTCTGGGAGGTCACGACAAACGCTCTCCCTTGAACTACCAGTTTTATCTTGTCTGGGACGGCCTTTGATGCCTTCATCCCAGCCAGACTTGACTTTGGTGCATGAAAAAATCGGGTTAGGTGACCTTCTCTTGCACAATTGTAGCATGCTTTGGATGGCATCGCGCAGTTTGGACTGATGTGTCCCTCCCCTCCTAATTTGAAGCATATGATAGGTGCTGATGCTGACGTCTTTCCCTCATTGTTGAATCTCCTCTTCTTGAAATGTCCATTCTTATTGTTTTGACCATGATTACCACCGAAGTGGTTACCATTTCTGGCATGTTGATTCCCTCCACGCTTATTATCACCGCTTCGATGACTGTTATTACTAGTATTATCATTGTGATGGCTGCTCTCTTTTGGCTGGGTTGACTCATTATCTTGTTCCAATAATTGAGCCCTATTAACAATATCTGAATACAAACACAGTTTATGAGAGATAAGATATTGACGTATCTCCAGCTTCAAACCTCTTAAAAACATTCGCGTCATTCTCTCCTTATTATCAACCAAGTGGGACGCAAATCGGGACAACTCGGCAAACTTAGCTTCGTACTGCGACACGGTCATATTATTCTGCTCCAATTTGATGAACTTTACCTCCTTCATGTGACGAATACTTTCGGGAAAATACTTGTCGTTGAATAGTTCTTGGAACTTCTCCCAAGACATCATCAGTGCGGCAGGTTGAGTACGCTTTATAGACTCCCACCAATAATCTACCTCTGCCCGCAACATGAAGGTGGCAAAGGGAACCTTTTGCTCCTCGGAACATCCCAAGATATCAAATATCTTGTTGATCTGCTTAATCCACATCTCCGCCTTAAGTAGTTTTGGGTCTCCAAAAAACTCCAGCGGTCCCAGCTCCTTGAACTGTTTGGCGGTGACCGTCCGAGAGTTGTCAGTGTTTTCACCTGTATTTTGGACAGGAGTCTCTTTTGCCTGATGTTATATGAATTGCAGAAAGTTCCTAAACATTCCGTCGTTTGCCATATGGTCGGTGTTGTTGTTCACCTGAGGATTATTGCCTTCTTGATGCACATTATCCTGAGTGTTGATTTATGGTGACTCAACAGTCTCCTGTGCTCCATTGATATTCTCAACATTCTCGGATATCATTTTCAAATACTGCCACAAAACAAGGGTTAATTAATATATCACATATTATCCCTATACTCTGACCGACCAATTAAATACCAAATAAACTTAGGTAGGTCATACTAGCGAAGGAATTCCCCGTCTCTCCCCTCCTAGTTCTTGTCTCATATCTTAGCCAGGGATCATATCCCTAAGCTTTGATACCAACTGTGACGCCCCCAAAATAGGTATACATCACCCATCTTGAGTTGCCAAATATATGGTACAAAATTCAAATAAAAACTTAATTATACAACTGTCATGTAAAATACGACAAAACATAAGCTGTGAGTTTTAATACAACATTGTATTCTAAACAGTATTTAAACTCAAAGTAAGTCCTCAATACATTTATTTTCATACTATTTTATAGAATAGTGAAGAATACTAATGCTATCATCTGAACCGTCACTCCGTTTTCCGACTAGTCCCCGCTACGTTATCATTTCCTGAAGAGAACAATGAAAGAAAGGGGTGTGCTCAACTAGCCCAGTAAGAAATATTATGACTAAGATAATGTAGAATAAGTTATCATTAGCCTTCAACAATGTTAAACTGATACAATATAACACACATCAAGTTTAACTGCAGCGGATCAAGCAATCCATTAAAAGAGTCAAGTAGAGAATAAAATCTACTATCTTTTACGATTTTAAAGGTTTTTCATCACTTTTATCGCTGGGACTCAGCTTAATAAATAATCCACATCATCCCTGCACTAAAGCCAATGATATTCGTTAGTATCACAACCACAAATAATCCATGTACTACGGGCCAAGGATATTCGTGTATTCATCAATGGTCATGATCATGCCAATAACTGTACATCAATGCACTACGGGCCAATGATGACTTTTACCATATCATTTGTAACATTACGGTCATGATTATACCGAATAATCCCTGGTCATAATCATACCAAGTCCATCTATGCACTACAGGCCACAGATGACTTTCAACATAATTTAAACATGAGGATGATGACAATGATATAAGAATTCAATAAAACAAGTTCAAGAATTAATTTATCCAGGAATTAATAACGTCCAAATTGTCAATATGATGCTGCTTTGTGGAGTAAAATTCAAGAATGCTCAGAAGAATATTTCCATGAAAGGATACTGGATGAAGCACAAATCTCAAGGATATTCCACTAATTTCATGGAGTATAGAAGCCAAAACTTTAACCAACTGAGTATAATAAAGAATGAAATAACAAAAGAAATCACCAAGCATGCGATAGACCGCACAGACAGGTTATTCTAACAGAATAATAAATAACGGAACCAGGTCATGTGTAAACGCACCGACAGGATATTCCGATAGAATAATAGATAACGGAACCAGGTCCGGCGTAAACGCACATACAGGATATTCCGACAGAATAATAAATAATGAAACCAGGTCCGGCGTAAAATGGACAGACATGATATTCTAACAAAATAATAAAGCATGGAATCAGGTCCGGCGTAAAACGCACAGATAAGATATTCCAACAGAATAATAAAGAATGGAATAACAGAAGAATTTCACCAAGTATAGGGTAGCCCGCGTATACAGGTTATTCCAACAGAATAATAAATAATGAAATAATAGAATTTCTCTTCATGAATACAAAAGAAATAATACCACTTACCGTAAAAGAAACTGGATATAAGAGTAGGGAAGTAGCAGAATACTTTTCTATAGTTTCTCTATAATTTCTCTCTCTAGAGTTTCAGTGAATTCGTAAGAAATAATGAAGGAATGAGCTTCTATTTATAGAAGAATGGATTGCATAGTAACTAACTTATGAACGGTCCAGATTGATTTATTTTTAATCGGACGGTCCATATTGATTTAATAAAATATTCTAATAAAACAAAAACTTTTAAATAAAATAAAATATATATTATATTTATCAAACATATGCTTGAAAGAAATCACGGTTTACAATCCCGTGAACTTGATTCCCTTCCCTATTTCTCTGGAAACCTTTCAAAATGTCTATATATATATATATATATATATATATATATATATATATATATATATATATATATATATATATATATATATATATATATATATATATATAATATAATAATAATATATAAACCATATATAAATATATATATAATAATACATATTCATACTCCCTCCCTGTTAGTCAAAAAAACCTTCCAGCCACCTTTTATTACATTTTTCAAATATGGGCCCCACAGTAGGCCCTACCTATTATTATATTAAATAATTTTTGTACCGATTATTTTGAAAAATGGGCAAATGAGGATCCATAAAATAAGCAAAATTGAGTGACTTCTCACGTAAGCATCAATAATTAATACCGTGAGCTACTATGTAACCACGTGTATTACTGTACTTTTACTACCGAGTAGTTCAACAGTATTAATAGTAAAACTTCCGCCGTTATTTTTATAAAATATTTTTGTCGTTTTCTCAATCCAACAATAATTCTGTTGTGGGGTCTACCAATGATTGTACCGTCGTACGAATATTCCCTGACAAAAAGAATATTCCCCGACCAATCGAATATTATATAACAACTTGCGTACTTTGTAAAATTTATAAATATTACCAACAACTATAACATTATATCAAATTTACTCCATAATATTCAAAAATGATATTTATAAAAAAAATTCATCATTATTTACAAAAGTTGGGGTCTTACATAAATGATGGACAAGAAAATATTTATTTTATGTGGTTATAAATGAAGGAGTTAATGTTGAGGTGTTTTATCAGTATTTTTGTCGGAATGGAGGTATTAAAAATCAAATCAATGTTCTTAAGGCTCTATTGCGTGAGTTATAATTTTGATCCGACCATTGGATCGTTGTGATTTTTGGATATATTATATATATATATATATAAGTTGAGTATATGTCCACAAATTTTGAACCGTTAAAAATTAACGTATGATTTGTTATGAATTTTATGAGGTATTAAAAATTATTCGTTTATGGAATTCGGATATTTTCTGTATGGAATTTGAAAAAACTTTCTTCTGCAAAGTTGTAGAGAATTCAATTTCGTGTGGAATGGATATAAAATTCGTATTTTTCTGAGAAAAGGCTATTTATTATGAATTGTTAAAATTTCAAAAATTAAAATATTTTTTAAATTTTGGGCGGGGCCCACTTTTGTTTGAAAACACGTGGGCTACAAATTTGTGTCCAAGTTGGCTGGCTTGTTATTCAACAAAGTTGGCGTGGAAGAAAAATATATAAATAATATTATTTTATTATTTTAGTCTTCTATGACGTTCTAGCATTTTCCTATAAATAGGCGCTTAAGTTAGAACTGAAATCACACCAGAATCAGAGAATTCTTCTTCTATAATCTTGAGCGTATTTCTTTAGAGTTTTAAAAAGCTTTGAGCGTAGAAAATAGTGAAAGTTTTCTTCAAGAATATCCCCGCTATACCAGTTGGAGTACTCTTCTTTTCAAGGTAAGGGATGTTATTTTTGTTCAATATTCGCTTGAAATAATATTTTCTTCCATACTCTGTAGTATGTTAGTAATATTATTTCGTTTTAGATTTCGAATTCTACACTCGTTTTGTTAAAATTTTAGCTTCTATACTCCATGAAATTAGTAGAATATCCTTGATATTTGCGCTTCATCCAATATTTGTAACGACTGAGAAATTCGAATCCTTTGTAAAATACTTGAAAGAAGTAAATAATGAGTAAAATATAATTATTTGTTATTATTATGTGTTAATAAGATGTATGGTGTTCTATAACCTAGAAAGGTCGAAACATCATAGTCTTTTGGCAATGTGAAGGAATTAAAGTATTTGAATTTCCAAGACGAAAATAAAAGTTTTTCGAGAAATTTTTTGAAAAACACTATTCATCGTTTATCGCTCGGGAATTATTTTTGAACTTCTGAGAAATAATCTAATTATGGAACACGTGAAATTTCGCATGCGGACTTAAATTGAGAATGTAAGTATTAAAATCTAATGAAGGGAATTAATGTAATCTAGTATGAATTAAAAGTCCAACTTGATTAAAAGTGTAAACCTATGTGGGATTAATATTAAGACCAAATAATTAATGATATGAAGCCCAACCAAATTAATTGACAAGTCCAAAGATAAGTTAATTAATTTAACAACCAAGCCCAAAGGATGATCCAATGGGTAAAGTAAGATCCATGGGGCAACCCATGGGTGAATTGGTAACCAAATACTTTGTGTGATGGGCAAGAATTAAGTGTGGTGGCCAAGTATAAGATGTAGGGAGCAAGAATACTTAGGCTTGAAGTTATGAATAGTAAGGAGGCGACTTAAGGAGATGTGATGTTCTAATATCCATTATGCCCTCACTTTGGTTTTCCTATAAATAGAAGGAGATTGCTAGTCATTTGTCACTTGTTCAACACACTAACAACTTCCAATACAAAGCAACTTATTTGTTAGAGCTAATAAGCACTTTGAAGCTTAACCTTTCATTGTTAGATTTCCAAAGCAAGAGAAGTAATCTTCAAAGGTAAATGATCTTGTCTCTTCTATCTCTATCCTAGTAGGGTGATAAGAGAAGTATAATCTAATGAACTTAGATGTTAAAAACATATGAGAAGTGGATAAGAAATGGACTTAAGCCGAATAAGTCATAAATAAGCAAGGAAAACCTAAGTAAGTTAGGAACTTATGATGATCATACATGAACTTGTAACATACTCACATGAATGAAATTAATATGCTAATAAGATGCAATAATGTTGCTTAAAAGACTTGAATCAAGAATAAGTCAAAGAAAAGAAAATCTTGTATTACAGAAATTGTTAAGTTATAAACTTATAAAGAATAAGCCATGACCTAATTTAATGATAAGTTGTTGTATCATGAAAGTTAACATGTCTAGATAATGCAATGAATTCATTTAGAATGTTGAACCAATCACTAGTAATGAAGTTTGCCGAAATTCACACGATTGGACGATAATCGTCGAATTCGTGAAATTCTCGTAATGGAAGTCATATTTTGTGTTTGAAGTCATAAACGTTAGTTTTCGATGGAGACAAGTCATATTTGGCATTATAGAGTTGCAGACTCAAAAATGATCGGATTCCGACTTAGAACGAAGAAACGAGCGTTGAACGTTCACGAATGTTTATCGTTTTCGTTAAAAATGGACTAATAGGTGAAATTTTAGCAAATGAAGTCAAATAGATAAAATTCTTGCATGAATGCATAGAGTATGAAATTTGTGAACCGTAGGCATTTGAACGAGCCAATTCAGACTTATAACGAAGAAGTTATGAATCTGGGAGTTTCGTAAAATTTTTAAGTTTTGCAAACTGTTTGGGGCACAGAGTTGGCGCCACGACGCCAACCCAAGGCCAAATGAGTGGCGCCGCAGTGCCGATATAGTGTCTGAGCACACTGCTAACTCGCGCCGCAGCACGACCTATAGAGTAAGGACTCGCGCCGCAGCGCCGAGTCCGGGACTTGCCTACTGTTAATTCGCGCCGCATCGTGGCTTGAAGAGTATTGGGTGGCGTTGTCGCGCCAACCCTAGGATGTGGACAGTAATGAATGTTTTTTGATTTAAAGTGAAAGAGAACTCATTTATAATGAACTAAGGTATTAGCATAACATGGTTAAGGCATTATTAGACACCTAATTGTATAATGATTAAGAGTTAATAATCAATTGAAAGTGAACGTAATGTGAATGACGTAATGAAAAGCCAAAACCCATAATAACAGATATAAGTCAGGATTTAGATTGAGATGAAGAGTAAGACATACTTGATTATATATGATCTAATGTGGTACGTTATATGATCATGTATTGTAGAAACTTAGAGATCTAAAGTGTACGTGTGATAATCAATAAGCAGACGTTGAAAGGCAAGTACTCTAACCCTTGTTCCAGTTCGATCTGGACAAGTCTTTGTGATTCATGTAGTCTTCGCATGAGTTAGTATCTGAGGAAGTCAAGCCAATCCTTTCGGCTAGACGTATGCTATGTTATTCTATCAAGTGTTGATAAGGATTTACCAAACTAATATTGTTGTGGTTTTCAAAAGTAGACTGAATATGCTCAAATTGTTCTGTCGTCAAACGACATGCACGTGAGGTTGCCACAACTTAAACGTATACACGTTTAATGAATGTAGTGTTGATCAACATAGAGTACTATAGACTGATCACCTAGACGTGCTCGTAAGCTATGCCGTACTTACAGACTTCGTGCCGGGAGGTCCTTTTCAAAGTACTTATGAAATGCTTATGGTCTTGAACCGGAATTGATGTTTTACTGAATATTGTGGTTGTAAAACGTTTTGAATGAAAAGAAGTGCTATTTTGAATTATCGATAGTACTTCGTAACTATTGTTCAGTTATTGAAGATATATGATTCCTATGTTTCAAGCATGCTATTTTCCTAGAATTGTTGTACTTGCTGAGCTAGTTAGGCTCACTCTTGCTTGAACCATATGAATACAACTAAGACTGAACGTACCGATGGATCCGGCAAGGATAAAGGGAAGGCGAAGGCAAACCCGTAGATTATATATGTAATAGTATAGGTTTGTAAGGAATAATATTGATATTATTACAAAGACAATGTATTGGTTGTAAAGAACTTGGGGAATATAAATATTCTTTTGATATATATATATATATATATATATATATATATATATATATATATATAAGACATATCCGTTCTTTTGAGGCATTTCAATTGAATGTTTATGTGAACTGTAGCACCGTGTAACACCATCTGTCGGGTTGGAAGATACTCGGATTTGGGGGTGTCACAGTATCTTTTCATGGAAATATTATTCTGAGTATTCTTGATAAGTTTTTAACTTTTTCATGCCAGAGTACTATTCACGTGGTTACTATTCCCGAAGTACTATTCACGAGGTACTATTCACTCGAGTACTATTCACCTGGGGTACTATTCATGATAAAAATTGATTCGTTTTTGGTCCAAATTATTTTTGGTACAATATTATTCTTGAATTTTACTCCACAAAGCAATATCATGTTGACAATTTGGACGTTATTAATTTCAGAATAAATTAAATTATAAATCTTTAAAAATTTATTCTTGAACTTGTTTTATTAAATTCTTATATCATTGTCATCATCCTCATGTTTATATTATATTGAAAGTCATCTGTGGCCTGTAGTGCATATATGGACTTGGTATGATTATGACCAGGGATTATTCGGTATAATCATGACCGTAATGTTACAAGTGATGTGGTAAAAGTCCTCATTGGCCCGTAATGCATTGATGGACAGTTGTTGGCATGATCATGATCATTGATTAATACACGAATATCCTTGGCCCGTAGTGCATGGATAATGTGCGGTCGTGATACTAATGAATATCCTTGGCCGTAGTGCAGGGATGATGTGGATTATTTATTAAGATGAGTCTCAGCGATAAAAGTGATGAAAAACCTTTTAAATCATAGAATATAGTAGATTTTATTCTCTACTTGACTCTTCTAATGGATTGCTTGTTCCGCTGCAGTTAAACTTGATGTTTGTTATATTTTATCAGTTTAACACTATTGAAGGCTAACGATAAATTATTCTGCATTATCTTAATCATAACATTTCTTACTGGGCTAGTTGAGCTCACCCTTTTGCTTTCATTGTTCTCTTCAGGAAATGAGAATGTAGCCCGGACTAGTCGGGGAACGGAGTGACGGTCCAGATGATAGCATTAGTAGTCCTAACTATTCTGTGTAATAGTGTGATAATAAATGTATTGAGGACTTATTTTGAGTTTTAATACTGTCTAGAAGACAATATTTGTATTAAAACTCACAGCTCATATTGTATATTTAAGTTTGTATTTGTATTCTGTACCATGTATTTGGCGACTCAGAATGGGTGATGTATACCTATTTTGGGGGCATCACAGTTGGTATCAAAGCTTAGGGATATGGTTTCTGGCTAAAATATGAGGCGAGAACTAGGAAGGGTGAGACGGGGAATTCCTTCGCTAGTATGACCTACCTAAGTTTATTTGGTATTTAATTGGTCGGTCAGAGTATAGGGATAATATATTGCATGTCAATTAACCCTTATTTTGTGGCAGTATTTAAAAATGTCATTCGAGAATATTGAGAATATCAATGGAGCACAGGAGACCGTTGAGTCACCACAGATCAATACCTAGGATAATGTGCAACAAGAAGACAATAATCCTCAGTTAAACAACAACGATCAAATGATGAACGATAGAATCTTCAAAGGCTTTATGCAATTCATGCAACATCAGGTGAGAGCGGCTCCTGTCCAAATACAGGTGGAAACATTGGCAACTCTCGAACGATCACCGCTAAACAGTTCAAGAAGCTGGGACCACCGGAGTTTTTTGGAGAGCCAAAACCACTTAAGGCGGAGACGTGGATAATAGAGATCAACAAGATATTTGATGTCTTGGGATCTTCGAGGAACAAAGGTCCCCTTTGCCACCTTCATGTTGCGGGCAGAAGTAGATTACTGGTGGAAATCTGTAAAGCGTACTCAACCTGCCGCACTGAAGATGTCTTGGGAGAAGTTCCAAGAACTATTCAACGACAAGTACTTTCTCGAAAGTATTCGTCACATGAAAGAGGTAGAGTTCATCAAGTTGGAGCAGAACAATATGACCGTGTCGCAGTACGAAGCCAAGTTTGCTGAGTTGTCCCGGTTTGCGTCCCACTTAGTTGATAACGAGGAGAGAATGACACAGATGTTTCTAAGAGGTTTGAAACCTGAGATACGCCAATACTTAATTTCTCACAAACTGTGTTTGTATTCAGATGTTGTAAATAGGGCTCAGTTATTGGAGCGCGATAACGAGTCAACGCAACCAAGAGAAAGCAGCCGACAAAATGATAATACCAGTGGTAGCAGTCAACGAAGCGGTGACAACAAATGTGGAGGGAATCAGTATGCCAGAAATGGTAACCACTTTGGTGGTAATCATGGCCAAGACAATAAGAGTGGACATTTCAAAAAGAGAAGATTCAACAATGATGGAAAGACGTCAGCACCAGCACCTATTGTTAAGGAAGGAGAATGACCACCTATCATAGACTTCAAATGCAGAGGGGAGGGACACATCAGTCCAAACTACGCGATGCAGTCCAAAGCGTGTTATAATTATGAAAGAGAAGGTCACCTAGTTTAATTTTGTCGTGCACATAAGACAAGTCCAGCTGGGATGGAGGCACCAAATGCTGTCCTAGAAAAGTTAAAATCGGTAGTTCAAGGGAGAGCGTTTGTCGTAACCTCCCAGAAAGCAAGGAACCTGAACGAGGTCATCACGGGTAAGCTTATCATAAACTCTGACGAAGTCTATACCTTATTTGATACCGGTTCTATCCATTCTTTTATTTCTCCTACTTGCGCTCAACGTTTAAATTTGACTTTGGAGAAATTAGACTTTGACTTATCTGTTGAAACTCCGTTGGGACAAACTTTCATTACATTCACTGTTTATAAGTCTTGTTTGGTTCAAATCGGTACCCTCACAATACCTGTCGATCTTATTTCATTGAAAATACTTGCATTTGACGTAATTCTAGGGATTGATTGGTTAACTACTCATCATGCAAAATTTGATTGTTTTCGTAAGGTTGTTAGCTTTTGTATTCCTAACCAACCTATTATGCGAATTCAAGCAACCAAACCATTAAAATCAATCACTGTCATCTCAAGCCATAAAGCTATTCGTTTATTAAAAAACGGATGTCAAGCTTTCTTAGCTCAGTTTTGAATTATATTTCTATTGTTAATAAATTTCTTGACGTATTCCCTGAAGATCTTCCTGGCTTACCCCCCGAGAGTGAAATTGAATTTTGTATCGACCTTGAACTTGGGACGAAACCCATTTCTAAAGCCCCATATCGAATGGCTCCTATTGAACTTCAGGAGTTAAAGACTCAATTGTAGGAATTGTTAGACATCGGTTTCATTCGTCCTAGTACATCTCATTGGGGTGCTCCTTTCTATTCGTGAAGAAGAAAGATGGGAGTATGCGACTTTGTATTGATTATCGGGAGTTGAATCATGTTACCATCAAGAATAGGTACCCATTGCCACGTATTGATGACCTGTTTAACCAGTTGCAAGGCGCCAAATTCTTTTCAAAGATCGATCTTCGTTTCGGATATCATCAGTTAAAGGTTAGAACCGATGACATTCCAAAGATGACTTTTAGAACTCGGTACGGGCATTATGAATTCCTAGTCATGTCTTTTGGATTGACTAATGCTCCTGCTGCCTTCATTGATATGATGAACCGAGTATTCAAGGAATATTTGGATCATTTTGTGGTTGTCTTTATTGATGACATTCTCATATATTCCAAAAGCCGTGAAGATCATGAGTAACACTTGAGGCTAATACTCCAAAAGCTTGGTGAAAATAAGCTTTATGCCAAGTTAAAGAAATGCAAGTTCTAGCTTGAGGAAGTAGCATTTCTTGGGCACGTAGTATCAAGTCATGGAATATCTGTTGACCCAGCAAAGATTGAAGCTATTCAAAGTTGGGAGCAACCTAAATCAGTGACCGAAGTACGTAGCTTTCTCATCTTAGCTGGTTATTATCGGAGATTCGTAGAAGGGTTTTCTCGAATCGCTACTCCATTAACTCAGCTGACTCAGAAAGATAAAAAATTCAGTTGGAGCGTGGAATGTGAGAAGAGTTTTTAAGAACTCAAGAGGAGACTCATTTTAGCACCTATTCTGACAATACCATTTGGCTCGGAGGGATTTGTCATCTACAATGATGCTTCGGGCAAAGGGTTAGGATGTGTTCTCATACAGCATGGGAAAGTCATAGCCTATGCCTCTCGGCAACTCAAAGAATATGAGAGGAATTATCCTACTCATGATCTAGAGTTGGCAGTTGTTGTCTTCGCACTTAAAATTTGGAGGCATTACTTGTATGGGGAGAAAATGGAGATCTTTACGGATCATAAAAACCTCAAATATTTCTTCACCCAAAAGGAACTCAACATACGACAACGACGTTGTCTTGAACTATTGAAAGATTATGATCATACCATTCAATACCATCCTGGTAAAGCGAACGTAGTAGCTGACTCATTGAGTAGAAGATCATATGCGGCTACGAGTGCGATAATGTCAACGCAAAGGCCCATTTTATATGACTTGCAAAGGATGAAGATAGATTTAAAGACTCTAGGGACCCATGTGATGATAGCGAATATACGAGTAGAACCGACTTTAATCGATAAAGTTAAAGCTGCTCAAGCTACAAACCTGGAGCTGATGTGTATGAGGAAAAAAGTGCAAGAAGGTGCTATACCGGAAGCAAGAATCGATGAGGAAGGAATACTTCGAGTCAACTCCAGACTTTGTGTTCCTAACGACCCTAATTTAAAGTATAAAATCATGATGGAGGCGCACAACACACCATTTTCAATCCATCCTGGGAGTGCCAAAATGTACCATGATCTTCGACATACATTTTGGTGGAGCAATATGAAGAGAGAGATCGCGGAGTTTATCTCAAGGTGTCTAACTTGTCAACGAGTCAAGGCGGAGCATCAAATAGCAAAAGGTCCATTGCAACCACATGAAATTCTAGAATGGAAGTGGGAACACATTACCATGAATTTTGTTACCGATCTTCCCAAGGTTTCTCAAGGCATAGATGCGATTTTGGTCATTGTTGATAGATTGACCAAGTCGGTTGATTTCTTACCTATACGCGAAACTTATACACTTGAACGTCTTACTTGTATGTACATAAACGAGATTGTAAGATTACATGGTATACCAATATCCATAGTTTCTGATCGAGACCCAAGATTCACTTCAAGATTTTGGGTTAGTTTGGAAAAAGCTATGGGCACGAATTTACGATTTAGTTCGGCTTATCATCCTCAAACGGACGGGCAGTCAGAGAGGACTATTCAAACTCTTGAAGATCTATTAAGACTTTGTGTCCTTGACTTCAAGGGAAGTTGGAAAAAGTTCTTACCATTGGTGGAGTTTTCCTACAACAACAGTTATCAAGCAAGTATTGGCATGGCTCCATTCGAGGCGTTATATGGAAGAAAGTGTCGTTCTCCAGTATGCTGGGATGAGGTGGGTGAAGCAACGTTGTTGGGACCGAAGTTGGTACGTATGACTACGGAAAAGATTCAAATGATCCGACAACGTATAAAAACCTCACAAGATCGACAAAAGAGTAATGTTGATCTTCATCGAAAGGACGTGGAATTCGATATTGAAAATTATGTGTTGTTACGTGTTGCTCCATGGAAAAGAGTTACGAGATTTGGAAAGAGAGGAAAGCTCAATCCTCGATTCATTGACCCATTTTTAATCCTCGAACTAGTAGGAACTGTGGCCTATAGACTCGCCTTACCGCCAAGTATGTCTCGTGTTCATAACGTTTTTCACATATCTATGTTAGGTAATTATGTGAAAGACCCGAACCACATTATTGATTTAGAACCGGACGAAATAGCAGAAGATTTAACGTATGAAGAGGTTCCTGTTAAAATTTTGGATAAGAAGGAGCATATTTTACTCTCCAAGGTTATACCTCAAGTCAAAGTTTCATGGAGAAACCACGATGTTGATGAAATGACCTGGGAGTTTGTAACGCCCGAGAAAAATCGGATTTTTAGGAGAATTAAAATTTTATTTAATTATGAGGATTAAATGAATTTAATTGATTATTTAAGTGAGTAAGCTATTTGAAGGTCGTTCTATGACCTAGACATGTCAGAACGTCGTAGTATTTTGGCTACGTAGTACAATTAAAGTGTTTTAATTTCCAAGACGAAAATAAAAGCTTTCCGAGAAATTTTTCGAAAAATACTATTCACGTATTTCTGTTCGGGAATTATTTTTGAACTTCTGAAAAATACGTAATGATAGAATATCGAGGTGAGATGGAATATCCAATAATATTTCAGTTATGAAAAACGTAATTTTTCGCCTGCGAACTTAAAACCTAACGATTAGGGAAAATGATTTACAAGAAGGAAATGTAATGCGATTAATGAAGTAATCAATGATCGTATAATACGTAGGAATTATATGAAGTAATGAATACGAGTACGATACAAGGTATTATATGAATATGTATGAATGATGGTTTATTGTATGTATTGAATAAGTATACGGGTTAGAATACAAGAATTGCACGTAAATTATACGTTAAAAGGCTTTATGCCAAATGTAATGAATTTGTAGGATTGTGTAGGAAATATTAAAGTCCAATGGGAATAATGATAAGGCCCAAATGTAGGAAATGGTTAAGTCTAATAGAATTAATGCAAGCCCAATGTTTGTTTAATTACAAGCCCAAGGGTTGTTTAATTACAAGCCCAAAGTAATTTAATGTGCAAGCCCAAATGATTAAGCTAAAGCCCAAGGTAAATAACCAATGGGTTAGAGAATGGTTTAAACCCATGGGTCATCCAAAGTAATAAACAAGTACTTAGAGGCTAAGTGTTGTGGTGACAAAGTAAACTTAATGCTTAAGTATTGTGATGGGCAAGCAAAGGATAGATGTTGTGATGGCCAAGTATTTTGTGTAGGGAGCAAGTTTACTTAGGGGAAAAGTAATGAATAGTAAGGAGGTGGATTAAGGAGGTGGAGGTGGCTTAATGACCCTTATACCCTAATCTAGCAACTCCTACAAATAGCAAGCTTGGATTCATTTGTTTGGTTATTTTCATTTCATCCAACAACTTAAAGGTTGAGAGCTTATTTGCTTGAAAGAATAAGCACATATAAAGTTAGACTTTTCTTGTTAGCTTTTTGGTTAGAGAGAATAAGTTAGAAGAGCTAGAAAGCTAGTCTTTCATATTTCAAGAAGCAAGAAGGAGATCAAAGGTTAAGCAAGTAATCATCAAGAGTAAGTATTCTTAAACCATGTATCTCTTTCTTTTCATTTGTTAGAGAAGGGGGTATTGGTAGAACTAGTATGCTAAGGAATGATAAATCGAAGGGCTTAAGTCTTAATAAGTCGTGTAAGTTATGAATAAGTAATTTAATCATAAATAAGTTATGAACTTATAATGAACGGAAATGAACTTGTAACATGTTTATACAAATGAAGTTAGTATGATAATAAGAAACAAGAATAATGGTTAGAAGTCATTAACCATAATGAGTTGTATGAAAAGAAGACATAAGTCATGAGTAATGAAAATATAAGTAAATTATATTTTTATAAGTTATAAACTCACAACGAACTAGTAATAACTTGTCATGTTTATAAGTTAATAAAGCATGTATGTCATGATGTGAATCCAATTGAAATGGTTTAAAAATCTCAAGTAACGAAGTTTCGCCGAAATTAACACGATTAGACGACAATCGTCGAATTCGTGAAATTCTCGGAATGGAAGTTGAATTTTGATATTGAGCTTGAAAACATTGGTTTTCAATGGAGACAAGTCTTATTTGGCATTATAGAGTTGTGGACTAGAAAATGACAGGATTCCAACTTAGAACGAAGAAACGAGCGTTGAACGTTCACAAACGTTTATTGTTTTCATTAAAAATGGACTAATAGGTGAAATTTTAGCAAACGAAGTCAAATAGATAAAATTATTACATGAACACATAGAGTAGGTAATTTGTGAACCGTAGGCTTTTGAACGGACCAATTCGGACTTATAACGAAGAAGTTATGAGTCTGGGAGTTTTGTAAAATTTTTAAACTTTGCAAACTGTCTGAGGCACAGTGTTGGCGCCGCGGCGCCAACCCAAGGCCAAAAAGGGTGGCGCGGTAGCACCGGCATAGTGCCATTGCCTACTACAAACTCGCGCCGCAGCGCGACAAGTAACAAAGGGACTAGCGCCGCAGTGCCGAGTCCGGTCTCCAAGCCCTAATGGGCGACGCCCCAACACGACATAACAAAGGAACACTGGCGCTGCAGTGCCAGCCTTAAAAGCTAGACAGAAAAGAATGGGTTCAAGTAGAAGATGAAGGGAAATTGTTTAGTAACGAACTAAGGGACTTAATGAAACATTGTTAGGTTATAATTAAAACTCAAGTGTGATCACTTAGAGTTAAAGGAAGTTAATTGAATATAAACAAGAACGGTGTACAATAAGTGTACATAACCAATGCCGATTAAGTGTCAATTAATAACGTAAGGACGTTAGTAAGCCGTGAGGAAGGATAATTAATTCGAATCGAGTTGTAATAATGTAATAATTTCAATTAAATTATAGAAAGGAACGAAGTTGGTAAGACTGATGTAAAGAATGACGGAAAGCCGGAACCAATAAATAACAAATCTAATACAGGATTAGATTGAGTAGAAGGGTAAGATTCTTTAGAAATCAAGTATGTTCATTCATGACCTAATGTGGTATGTTATGTGGTTATGTGTTGTAGAGACCGTAAAGACTAAAAGGAAACATAATTATTCTGTAGCAAATGCTGAAGGCAAGTTTTTCTAAACGCTTGTCGAACCTTCGTGTTAGCCAGGTTTTCAAATGATTCACGTTATGAGATGCATGTATGATTTTAAAGAAAGGGTAGAAGCCAGTTTTAATTCGGCTAGACTAATCATGATAGATTGACTGATTTATTTATAAGTCTTTCAATATAGAATTGTTAACGCTATCCTATGCCAATTGTTTGGTACATATTCAAGATAAGCCTGAACATGAATAAACAAATGTATTTTCATCGAGTATTCGATGGGCACGTGAGGTTGCCACAACTTAAACGTACACACGTTTAATGAATGTAGTGTTGATCAACATAGAGTAGTATAGGCTGATCACCTAGAAGTGCTCGTAAGATATGCCGGACTTACGGACTTCGTGCCAGGTTGTCCTTTTCAAAGAAACTATAAGACGTTCACGTCTTGAACCAGAATTGATGTATTACTGAATCTTGTTATTATAAAATGTTTTGAAGGAAAAGAAATGCTATTTTAAGTTATTGATAGTACTTCGTAACTATCATCCAGTTATTGAAGATATACGATTCCTATATTTCAAGCATGCTTTTAAAATGAAATTGTTGTACTTGCTGAACTTGCTATGCTCACTCTTGCTTGAACCATATAAATGCAGCTTAGACCGAATGGACTGAAGGATTCGACAAGAATAAAGAGAAGGCTAAAGCGAAGTTGTAGATTACCTATGTAATAGTATAGGTTTGAAATGAGAATATTTGATATTATGACAAGAACAAATGTAACGGTTATAAAGAACCTGGGGAATGGTAGTATTGTTTTGGAATATATATAAGACATATTCGTTCTTTTGAGGTATTTCAATTGAATGTTTGTGTGAACTATAGCACCGTGGAGCAGCATATGCCGGGTTGAAAGAGACCCGGATTTGGGGGCGTCACAGGTTGGTATCAAAGCATTAGGTTATAAAACTTAAGGGGAGGAAGAACCTTAGGGTAATAACCTAGTTAAGGAAGAGAAGTCCGAAGGAAGTAAAACTCGAGCTTTACTTAAGTCAAATGAGTCAATAAGGTATTGAGGAAACTCAGTAGCAAAAGATTTAAAAGATGGAAAGTAACCCTAAATAAATTAAATGTGATTGGTACTTATACTATTGTGTGTTATGTACTAATCAACATGTTATGTGTTATTGTAGGATGCCGATCGATAGCTTGATGTATAGAGATATACACGTGGTGAACGACAAGTTGGTGAACAGAGTAGAGCCTGTACCCATGCCAGTGGCAGATGTACCATTAGTGATTCTAGAGGAGTCGGAGCCAGAGGAGTACTTTTCTGAGGAGGACTACTCCGAGGGAGAGATGGATATAACATTATATCTTAATATGATGAGCGATGTGAAGCAGGGAATAGAGGTAACGTCGGTTGGTACGGTGGTACCTACACCAAAGTCAGCACCTCCAATGCAATAAGATCATTGTATCTGGCAGAGCTTGACAAGAATGTGCAACTGAGTACAGTGGTGCAGAATTAGAATGAAGAGATTAGCGCTCTTTATGTAGCAAAGGAGTCTGCAGAAGTAGATTTTGAGTCAGAGCATGATGAGACGGTGCTCATGATAAATAAGGCTAGGGATTTTAAGAAGGAGGTCGATGAGCTTCATAAAGAACTGGGGGAGAAGGATCGGAAGATAGCACGAATGTCTTACATCCATGAGAGTGCTCATAAGGATTTCAAGCTGAAAGTCGCTTGTCATCCTCTGGAGTCAGGGAAAACTCGACATACGATTAGTCGGGATACTGTAGCAAAGATAGCGGATGAGAAACACGAAGATGCTGTTATGCATTATTAGAAGTCTAAAGTTATAAATATGTGTGTAGTGACATAAAACCCTCTTTTGTATAAAAAGGGTAGTTTTTTTTTGTAAATCCCAACTTTTGTGAAATTCAATTGCGGAATAGAAAATGTAATAGCTTTTGGCGATGAACGCAAATTGTAAATAGTTTCAAACTATGAAGAAGCATATGAATATAATAAGTTTCCATTTAATATGCTTTGTTATGGTATGAGTTGGTATGTGACAAATAATGACGAAGTAAGTAAATAGATAATGATGAAATTTTATTTATTTAAATTAGAAAATGCCGCCACGAAAAAGACAAGGTAATCAGGAAGCGGAATCACATAATGATAATCAAGGGGGTCAGAATAACCCTATGCAAGAGTTCGTTAATTTATTAATGGCTGCATTTAACCAAACCGGGGGTAGAGTACCCGCTAAACCTAGAGTAACCAGAATGACTACCTTTAAAGAGTTTAAAAGCGTAGGTCTGTCGGATTTCAAAGGAACAATGGACCCAATAGAGGTCATACATGGATAAAAGGAAATAGAGAAGGCGTTTGTTATTACAAGCATAGGTGAGGCGCAAAAGATTTCTTTTGCGACTTACATAAGGAAAAGGGAAGCCAACTTTTGATGGGAGGCTCACCAGGGTGGGGCTAGAACAGATGCGGTAACGTGGAAACAATTCAAGAAGGTTTTCTTCAAGAATTATTTCCCTACAAGTATGCAAGAGAAGATGGAGATTAAGTTCTTAGAACTTAAACAAGGGGACATGACGGTTCCCCAGTACACGACCAAATTTAATGAATTGGAAAAGGGTTGTTCCACACTAAGTGGACACTGAGGAGAGGAAGGCTCGTAGGTTTGAGCAGGGCTTGAAACCCTGGCTCTATAGTAGGATTGCGGTGTTCCAGAGGGTTTCCTACGGGACCATTCTGGAGAAGGTGATTATAGCAAAGGGTGGTGGTGAGGCGTTGACTCAATACCACAAAGAGAGGAAGAATGGGAGCAAGGGAGAGGGAGGAACCAAGATAGAGAATGCCAATGGCAGTATGCCAAGAAGAAAGAATTTTAACTCTAGAAATACTAGAGTGGGATAATGGGATCCTAAGCGTAGAATCGAAGTGTGTAAAACATGTGGAAAGACTCATCTAGGAGTCTGTCTGAAAGGGATTATAAGTACCTTTAAAACATTAAGGTAGAGGACGAAGAAATAACTTTCGTTAATTGTATTCGTGGAAATGGTTTCATAGATAATAAAGTTGAGAGAATTTGAAGAAATTCTCGATATGAATGGGTTGATTAACCATAAAGCTATAATAAATAGTTATAAGAAAAGTGTGAATTTTCAGTTTTTCAGAAAACCAAGGTAGTAATTTATGGTAATAAAACACTGGAAAATTCTTGTTGTCTAATTATGACGCAATCTAGAAGGATGTTAAGACAAGTTTAGGTTGTGGTACAATCGTAACCTTTGATGGTTGACATATGGGAGCTAGGCTAAATAATTCCTTTAGAAACGAAGGTATATACGAAACTTGCAACCGATCTAACTCACTGTGATGGCAGTGTAGATGAGACGGGAACTTGTTTGTTGGTTGTTTGTAGGAAACCACTCAGATTACCATATGGACTACTAGCAGAGAAGCGATGTGTGCTGAGACCTAGAGAAGTAATAAGAAGAAGATAAGAATGTAAATCATCAAAGATGATGAATGTATTAAGTAAGACATCTCCATATGTCATGAAGCTGTAAGTCGATAATAAAAGTAGGTCGCATAAACTTAGGTTGAAAGAGCGCGAACCCTAAGAAGTAAAGTTAAGTAAACCAATGCGTAAGTCAAATATATAACTAATAAGTTAACGGTTAAGGATAAATACCCATGGCCCAGGATCGATGATCTATTTTGATCGGTGGAGAGGGGCAAAGAATTTTTCTAATATAGATTTATGTACAGGGTATAGTCGGTTAAAAGTAAGGAAGAAGGAGGAGGTACCTAAGATGACGTTCAGAACTCGTTACAGTTTGACAAGTTTCTGGGTATGTCATTTAGGTTGATTGATGTACTGAAGTTAGGTTTTTGTAAGGGGCGCTGAGCAAGTCAGTGGCAAATTGATAGGTATGTTGGGAATGAGATGTGAGAAAGGAAAGATAAGTAAGTCACATGTATTGTCTTTATCAGATGATAAGAGGAATTTTGTAGTATATCTAGATGTTTTGCATAGATGACAAGATTGTGTGCTCTTGTAGCATGGCAAGGTCATTGCATATGCATTACGCCAGTTAAAGGATTATGAGAAGGTCTATTCTACTTATGATCTATAATTGGCAATGGGAGTTTTTGAATTAAAAATCTGAAGATAGTATTTATGTGGGAAGAAAGGTGAGATGTACACGGACTCTAAGAGTCTGAAATATATCTCCACATAGAAGTAGTTAAAAAAAGGATGTACAGAAGGTGATTAGAATAGATAAGAGATTATGACTGTGATATGTTATATCACACATGGAAGGTAAACGTAGAAGTCAACGCGTTGTAGAGGAAGGGTAGGGAAAAGCTATCAATGTTAACGACTCAGAATGAGTTAATAACGAAGATGACAAGATCAGAGTTAGAAGTTAAATTACAGAATGAAGGGATAGAAATGTTATTCACAATATAGACTCAATCCACGATAATGGAACGAGTTAAATAAGTACAAATAGGTAACGAGGAATGCAGACAAATGAAGAAGAGGATGCAAGATAACGAGAAGACTAAGTATAATCTTGGTTTGAGGGAGAAATTTGAGTTCCAAATAATTAGGAATTAAAAGAAGGACTAATAAAGGGAAGATAGCGTAATATGTTAATAAGTGACAAGTCATATAAAGTAAGATAATACATTCGTTGAAGGTGAAATGAAAGAACCACAATGTCGAAGAAGCATTGTGGGAACTCAAGATTAAAATGAAGAAATTTTTTACCTCATTTGTTTATTTAAGTATAGCGAGATTATGGGGACATAATCCTTATAAGGAGGGAAGAATGTAACGCCCGAGAAAAATTGGATTTTTAGGAGAATTAAAATTTTATTTAATTATGAGGATTAAATGAATTTAATTGATTATTTAAGCGAGTAAGCTATTTGAAGGTCGTTCTATATCCTAGACATGTCAGAGCGTCGTAGTTTTTTGGCTACATAGTAGAATTAAAGTGTTTGAATTTCCAAGACGAAAATAAAAGCTTTCCGAGAAATTTTTCGAAAAACACTATTCACGCATTTCTGCTCGGAAATTATTTTTGAACTTCTGAAAAATACGTAATGATAGAATATCGAGGTGAGATGGAATATCCAATAATATTTCAGTTATGAAAAATGCAGTTTTTCACCTGCAGACTTAAAACCTAACGATTATGGAAAATGATTTACAAGAAGAAAATGTAATGCGATTAATGAAGTAATCAATGATCGTATAATACAAAGGAATTATACGAAGTAATGAATACGAGTACAATACGAGGTATTATACGAGCACGTATGAATGATGGTATGTTCTATGTATTGAATAAGTATATGAGTTAGAATACAAGAATTGTACGTAAATTATACGTTAAAAGGCTTTATGCCAAATGTAATGAATTTGTAGGATTGTGTAGGAAATATTAAAGTCCAATGGGAATAATGATAAGGCCGAAATGTAGAAATGGTTAAGTCTAATAGAATTAATGCAAGCCCAATGTTTGTTTAATTACAAGCCCAAGGGTTGTTTAATTACAAGCCCAAAGTAATTTAATGTGCAAGCCCAAATGATTAAGCTAAGTTAATTAAGCTAAAGCCCAAGGTAAATAACCAATGGGTTAGAGAATGGTTTAAACCCATGGGTGATCCAAAGTAATAAACAAGTACTTAGAGGCTAAGTGGTGTGGTGACAAAGTAAACTTAATGCTTAAGTATTGTGATGGGAAAGCAAAGGATAGATGTTGTGATGGCCAAGTATTTTGTGTAGGGAGCAAGTTTACTTAGGGGCAAAGTAATGAATAGTAAGGAGGTGGAGGTGGCTTAATGATCATTATACCCTAATCTAGCAACTCCTATAAATAGCAAGCTTGGATTCATTTGTTTGGTTGTTTTCATTTCATCCAACAACTTAAAGGTTGAGAGCTTATTTGCTTGAAAGAATAAGCACGTATAAAGTTAGACTTTTCTTGTTAGCTTTTTGGTTAGAGAGAATAAGTTAGAAGAGCTAGAAAGCTAGTATTTCATATTTCAAGAAGCAAGAAGGAGATCAAAGGTTAAGCAAATAATCATCAGGAGTAAGTATTCTTAAACTATGTATCTCTTTCTCTTCATTTGTTAGAGAATGGGGTATTGGTAGAACTAGTATGCTAAGGAATGATAAATCAAAGGGCTTAAGTCTTAATAAGCTGTGTAAGTCATGAATAAGTAATTTAATCATAAATAAGTTATGAACTTATAATGAACGGAAATGAAATTGTAACATGTTTATACAAATGAATTTAGTATGATAATAAGAAACAAGAATAATGGTTAGAAGTCATTAACCATAATGAGTTATATGAAAAGAAGACATAAGTCATGAGTAATGAAAATATAAGTAAATTATATTTTTATAAGTTATAAACTTACAACGAACTAGTAATAACATATCATGTTTATAAGTTAATAAAGCATGTATGTCAAGATGTTAGTATAATGGATTGAATCCAATTGAAATGGTTTAAAAATCTCAAGTAACGAAGTTTCACCGAAATTAACACGATTAGACGACAATCGTCGAATTCGTGAAATTCTCGGAATGGAAGTCGAATTTTGATATTGAGCTTAGAAATGTTGGTTTTCAATGGAAAATGTCTCCTATGGCCTTCTAACATTTTCCTATAAATAGGCGCTTAAGTTAGAATTGAAAATCACACCAGAATCAGAGAATTCTTCTTCTATAATCTTGAGCGTATTTCTTTAGAGTTTTAGAAAGCTTTGAGCGTAGAAAATAGTGAAAGTTTTCTTCAAGAATATCCCTGTGACGCCCCCAAAATAGATATACATCACCCATCTTGGGTCGTCAGATACATGGTACAGAATATAAATATAAACTTAATTATACAACCGTCGTGTAATATATGACAATACATAAACTGAGAGTTTTAATAGGAATATTGTCATCTAGATAATATCCACACTCAAAGGATTCCTCATTACATTTATTGTCACACTATTTAACAGAATAGTGAGGACTACTAATGCTATCATCTAGTCCGTCACTCCTTTCCCCGACTCGTCCCAGCTATATTCTCATTTCCTAAAGAGAACAGTTAAAGAAAGGGTGAGTTCAACTAACCCAGTAAGAAATATTATGACTAAGATAATGCAGATTAAATTATCAATAGTCTTCAACAATGTTAAACTGATAAAATATAATAGACATCAAGTTTAACTGCATCGGAACAAGCAATCCATTAAAAGAGTCAAGTGACTTAGCTTAATAAATAAACCACATCATCGAATCATCCTTGCATTACGGGCCAAGGATATTCATTAAATCCTCAATGGTCATGACTATACCGAATAATTCCTTGTCATAATCATACTAAAAACTGTCCATTAATGCACTACAAACCACTGAGGACTTTCACCACATCATTCGTCACATTACGGTCATGATTATACCGAATAATTCCTGGTCATAATCTTACCAAGTCCTTCTATGCACGTAAGCTAAAGATGACTTTCATCACAATATAAGCATGAGAATGATGACAATGATATAAGCATTAATCAAACGAAAACAAGGATAAATTTTAAAGACTTTAAATTTATCCAAATATTATCAATCACTTAATAAACTCATAATCTAATATTATTAATATTATAACAATATTTTAATCACTTCTTAAACTTATAAACAATTTATTTTAATTGTTTATACTTTAACAAATAATGCATTTAATCATTCCCAAATGCCATACTCCTAAGATTTCATCACCAATGATCAAATCCCTTATCAAAAATCTGTATATACCCTATATAGGATAACCAAGCCATAAAATTCTATTTTTCAATTTTGTTACTTCACATAACATATTTAACTCATAGGTTCATAACTAAACTATTTTCATGAAAAATTACCAAATCAACTTGTTATTTTTCTATCCTTTGCCAAAACATATATACATATATTTCATACACAGTATTTTTTTATAATTTTTCAACTCCCTTAAATATTTTTCAAAAATTAATTTCTAATTAATTCCTTAAGAAATTAGCTACCTCAAGTTTAACTCCAGAAATTTCCAAATCTTGACAGGATCTTACACATGTTAATGTGAGCTTCCAGTTTAAATTTCATGGTCATCGGAGTTATAGAACTCCGGTTATGGCATTTTTCGTCGGAAAAACCTAAATATTGAAATAGTCATAACTTGCTCATTTTAAGTCGGAATGAGCTCATTTTTGGACAGGAGGTACTTTATACCATATATTTTCATGTCCCAAAAGGTCAAAATTTATTTCACAAGCTAAGTGGCCAAAAATGTCCTTTTAAACTTCTGGGTAATAGCCTTTTTGGTAATTTATAGTTTTTGACTCCTTTGCTAAAATCAGTCCACACGAAAATCTACAACACATTTTCTAGTGATTCCACTTGGATAAGTTAGAAAACTCATAGATCTAACTCTAGAACTTGACCACACTCAAAAATTCGAAATGTAATAGGAGATATGGTCAATTGAATTTCATACTCTATTTTTACCAAAATCTGATTTTTAACCCTTTATGATTTCTAAGAAACTTCCATGTTTTCACATAATAACCAACATAGCACATCATGACAATGACCTAATAATTTAATAAAACAAGTTCAAGAATAAGTTTTATAGATTTATAAGTTAATTTATCCTGAACTCAATAATGTCCAAATTGTCAACATGATACTGCTTTGTGGAGAAAAATTCAAGAATGCTCAGAAGAATATTTACACGAAAAGATACTGGATGAAGAGCAAATATCCAGGATATTCCACTAATTTCAAGGAATATAGAAGCCAAAACTTTAACCAACTGAGTATAATAGAATGTATGACACTGCAAATAGATTTTCACTCGCCATGCTGTAATTCACGTATACAGATCATTTCCACCATTTAATAAGGAATGAATACAAAGGATCATTCACCATGCATGTGGTAATCCACATAGACATGTTATTCCAACAGAATAATAAAGAATGGAATAACAGAAGGATTCACCATGCGTGCGATAGACTGCACAGACAAGTTATTCCCAACAAAATAATAAATAATGGAACCAGGTCATGCGTAAATGCACAGACAGGATATTCTGACAGAATAATAAATAATGGAACCAAGTCCGGTGTAAACGCACATACATGATATACTGACAGAATAATAAAGAACGGAATAATAGAAGAATTTCACCATGTATGTGGTACTTCGCATAAACAGGTTATTCCAACATAATAATGAGGAATGGAATAACAAAAGAATTTCACCATGTATACGGTAGTCCACATATACAGGTTATTCCAACAGAATAATAAGAATGAATAATAGAAGTTCTCTTCATGAATACAAAAGAAATAATACCCTTACCTTAGAAGAAACTGGATATTGGAAAAGTGAAGTAGCAAAATACTTTTCTTCTTTTTCTCTATAGTTTCTCTCTCTAGAGTTTCAATGAATTCGTAAGAAATAATGAAGGAATGAGCTTCTATTTATAGGAGAATGGACTGAATAGTAACTAATTCATGAACGGTCCAGATTGATTTACTTTTAAACGGACGGTCCATATTGATTTACTATTAAAACTTAAAGCAACGGTCCATACTGATTTACTATTAAAACTTTAAATCAGCAATCCATATTGATTTACTATTATAACTTTCCACCAGTGGTCCATATTGATTTACTATTATATCTTCAACCAACGATCCATATTGATTTACTAGTATAACTTCAACCAACGGTCTGAAAAATTAACACATCTCCTCATGGAATAATATTGTACCCAAAAATGATTTGGACAAAAAAAAAATATATTTTTAGGTGAATAGTACCCCATGAATAGTAACTCATAAATAGTAACTCGTGAATAGTACACCAACACAAAAAGTGCTCCGAATACCTGATTAAACAATATAACCTCCAGACATCAATTATTATCGAAATAAATGTCGATTTCCACTAACACCAACAATTTCAACACAATGGAACTATCAAATTCATCATTAATCAACACGAACTTATTCATCATTAATATTATAACTCACAATATTTAACAACCAGGTCGTTCCCAGGAATGAGGGGGCTTTCCATTAAGGATTTCTCCTTATTGGCGCGCAATTAGGTGACCAAACCTCTCCTTGACAGAACTTCTAGACATTGTCAATATTGTAAATAATAATATGAATAACTTTGCCGTCTCAATTATTGATTTAATAATATATCATATTATACAGATGATACTGTGATAATAATTGAATCAATAATATGAGAGATATGATGCATCAATTACTATAGCAATAATTGAGTATAATTGAGTGACTTCTTATGTAAGCATCATAAATCAATACCGTGTGCTACTATGCAACCACGTATAACTGTACTTTTACTACTGGGTAGTTTAACAGTTTTAACGGTAACACTTTCGCCGTTATTTTTATAAAAAGATAATTCTGTCATTTTCTAACTACGACAATACTTCCATTGTGGGGTCCACCAATGATTGTGCCATCGTACGGATATTTTCCGACAAAAAGAATATTCCCCGACCAAACGAATATTTTATAACAACTTGCATACTTTGCAAAATTTGTAAATATCACCCACAACTATAATATTATATCAAATCCATACCATAATATTAAAAAAATATTTCGAGAAGTTTAAATCTTAATTCATAAAATTTGGGGTCTCACAATCCCCGCTATACCAGTTGGAGTACTCTTCTTTTCAAGGTAAGGGATGTTATTTTTGTTCAATATTCGCTTGAAATAATATTTTCTTCCATACTCTGTAGTATGTAAGTAATATTATTTCGTTTCAGATTTCGAATTCTATACTCGTTTTGTTAAAATTTTGGCTTCTATACTCCATGAAATTAGTAAAATATCCTTGATATTTGCGCTTCATCCAGTATCTTTTCATGAAAATATTATTCTGAGCATTCTTGATAAGTTTTTAACTTTTTCATGCTGGAGTACTATTCACGGGGTTACTATTCCGGAAGTACTATTTACGGGGTACTATTCACTCAAGTACTATTCACCCGGGGTACTATTCATGATAAAAATTGATTCGTTTTCGGTCCAAATTATTTTTGGTACAATATTATTCTTGAATTTTACTCCACAAAGCAGTATCATGTTGACAATTTGGACGTTATTGATTTTGGGATAAATTAAATTATAAATCTTTAAAAATTTATTCTTGAACTTGTTTTATTGAATTCTTATATCATTGTCATCATCCTCATATTTATATTATGTTGAAAGTCATCTGCGGCCTATAGTGCATAGATGGACTTGGTATGATTATGACCAGGGATTATTCGGTATAATCATGACCGTAATGTTACAAGTGATGTGGTAAAAGTCCTCATTGGCCCGTAATGCATTGATGGACAGTTGTTGGCATGATCATGATCATTGATTAATACACGAATATCCTTGGCCCGTAGTGCATGGATAATGTGTGGTCGTGATACTAATGAATATCCTTGGCCGTAGTGCAGGGATGATGTGGATTATTTATTAAGATGAGTCTCAGCGATAAAAGTGATGAAAAACCTTTTAAATCATAGAAGATAGTAGATTTTATTCTCTACTTGACTCTTTTAATGGATTGCTTGTTTCGCTACAGTTAAACTTGATGTTTGTTATATTTTATCAGTTTAACACTGTTGAAGGCTAACGATAAATTATTCTGCATTATCTTGTCATAATATTTCTTACTGGGCTAGTTGAGCTCACCTTTTTGCTTTCATTGTTCTCTTTAGGAAATGAGAACGTAGCCGGGACTAGTCGGAAAACAGAGTGACGGTCCAGATGATAGCATTAGTAGTTATCACTATTCTGTGAAATAGTGTGATAATAAATGTATTGAGGACTTATTTTGAGTTTTAATACTGTCTAGAAGATAATATTTGTATTAAAACTCACAGCTCATGTTGTATATTTAAGTTTGTATTTGTATTCTGTACCATGTATTTGGCGACTCAAAATGGGTGATGTATACCTATTTTGGGGGCGTCACATTATGTGTGGATGTTGCATTTACATTTATGATGAATGTGTATGAATGCATATCTTTACTGCAATTAATGTTTTACAGTATATCTGCCTGTGATATTAGTGCTTCGCAAATGTCATCATTTTCATAAACGGTGAGACACGTTGTATGTGAATGTATGTTGTGTAGTTCCTCCACCAGGAGGCTATCCTGTCGGTGTTTGATTACGGGACTCGTAGGAAGACTAATTCCAATGAGGCTCAGGAAAGGCACCACCCAAATTCGCTCCAGTTGAAAGACCGGATTAACTTCTCCTTGAGTAAATTGCGATGATTTGGGAACCTTCATGCCAAAAAGCCGCGAGAGTAACCTAAGATAGGTCAGCCTCTGATAAACCGAACGTGGAGGAAAGTCTCTTCATGCTTTCTCATTTCAAATTACTCGTAAAGTCAATTACTTGTAATTTACATTCCATATTCATCTCCATGTAATGAGAAATATGAAGAAATATGTGCATATACAAATTAACATGCTATCCTGTATCACGAACAACTAACATCCATTTTGCAGGACATAATTCCTAAAACGAACACATCACATACCATGTTAACATTTATATCATCCCTAAAACTAAACTATGCCAGTTTTGTTGCAGGGAAGTATTCGGACCTATTACCCGGTCAAAGTCCAAAAAGGCCACAGGCCTACAGCCAATCATGTATGCATCTGACCAGTCTAATCCAGTTTCTCAAGAAGAATTTGACGGATTAAGTAAACAAATTACAGATTTGGCTATTCTACTTAAAGAGCTACATCAATCTACTCAGGGTCCAAAGATACCCATACATGCTGAATTCTCCACACAAGGGGGAACTCAAAGTTCTGATAAAGCCATTACAGTACCTGAACTACCGTTGGATACAACCAACAAAAGTCATGATGCCGACCATCTCACAAGAGATCTAGACACCGGTGACATCAAGAAGAAAGTTCTTCAAATGGAAGAAACCCTTCGCGCTATCAAAGAAATTGGAGCACATGGGAGTGTTTCATATGCCGACCTTTGTATATTCCCTGGTGTTCATTATCCAGAAAAGTTCAAAACTCCTGACTTCGAAAAGTATGACGGGTTAGGAGATCCTTACACACATTTGAAGGTGTTCATTGGAGAACTTGGATCTTATGCAGAGGATGAGAAGCTCAGAATGCAGCTATTCCAAAAGAGTCTGACTGGAGAAGCCAGTTCATGGTATACCAGATTAGACAACTTAAAGATCCATAGTTGGGAAGAGCTAGCTCACACCTTCCTCACCCAATACAGCTTTCAATCTCAAATGGCTCCTGACCGGTACCAGATTACCAAAGTCAAGAAACAGTCTAATGAGTCTTTTAGAGAATATGCTCAAAGGTGGAGGCGCCTTGCTGCTCAAGTAACTCCTTCTATAACCGAGTCAGAGATGGTCATGACCTTTATCGATATACAAGAAGCTCCTTTCTATGAGAGAGTCTTAGCTAGCATCGGTAAACCATTTTCTGAAATGATTAAACATGGGGAGATGGCTGAAATGGGATTGAAGTCAGAAAAGATTCAAGACTTATCTGCCCTTAAAGCTGTTGCTGAGCACATCCAATCCGAAAATTATGAAACAACCCCCGGAGGGTCCATAAAAAGAAAGAAGAGGATGTTTCCCTGATACTATAGGGTCAAAAGGGCAATCAGAACATGCCTATCCAGAGGAGAAATTACAACCCCTTTCAAGCACCGTTTTCAAACCCTCCAATACCAAAAGGTGGAGAAGTCAAACGCCCTCGAGTGTTTACGCCCTTAGGGGACTCGCTCGAGAATATTCTCACTCTTCTGACTACGCAGAAGAAAATCACGCATCTTCTTCAACCAGCCAGTCCTAATGGACGTGGTTTTAATGCTACTCAGAAATGTGCTTATCATGCCAGGGCACCTGGACATGATACTCAAGATTGTTGGACCTTGAAGAACAAGATCCAAGATTTGATAGATAACAGTGAGATTGTGGTCACCAAACCAGATCAACCTCACGTGCAAGACAACCCTCTTCCTCCCCACAAAGAGGAAGAGGTCAACATGATTAATTGGAGTACTGCATAAAGTTCTAATTTTAACTGCGAAGCATCCCCGATCATCAAAGATGATGTTGACAAATGGGATTATGCAAAGTTCCAGTTTACGATGGAATGAAAGATGAAAGCTCTATGCAAGCAAATTGAGCAATTGGCCGAACTTGTGACCTATCAGCTTCAAGTCACACGCCAATTAGTCAGCCAGGAGCATGCTAGTCTCCTCCCATTGATTATGAATACTCCATCATCACCTTCAAAATATGAAACAATGGAGGACAAAGTGATGAAAAAGAGCGACTGCCAAAGCCTATCGAGATTTTGCCAATAGAAGGGAATTCACCTACCTGGGTCAACCTATGGAGGAAATACTTCAGATGTTAATCAATGAAGGAAGAATTACTTCCCTCCTACCTCCAACTAATCCCCATTCAGGACGGTTCAATCCTGATGGAGTATGTCAGTATCACTCCCATTCTCGCGGTCACAGCACTGAAGAATGCTGGGCACTCCGCCACCCTATTCAAAACTTAATCGATAGCGGTGTCCTGCAACTGGAAGACAATGATACTATGCTATTTGAGAGTGAAAATACTTATCCTGCCAAATGGAAGGGTCTGGTAGCAATTATATCCTCTGAGGCTGATGAGACTGTTAAACCACTCACAATTTAACTCAAGGAAGTTAACAATCCTTTGAAAGTGGCTGCTCCAGAGCCCATCATGTTGCCATTCAGACCACAATATGCTGTTGTCAGCTTATAGAAAGTTCCCTGGAATTATGGAGAAGCTGAAGGATCCACTTGTCATACAACTGCTGCAGTGTCGAAGGAGAATCTATTGTATCTTCCCCAACGGGTGATGAAGCCTGCTGTTAAATTAAAGGGGAAAATTCCCATAGAGAAGATTGAAAAATTCGTCCGTGCTATGGGTCATAATGAAGCCAAGGTGGTTTTAAGCTTAAGAGAAGCTCCACATCAAATTTCAATATTAGACTTGGTCTTAACTTCCGATGATCACAGGAAGATTCTACTAAAGGTTTTGGAAGAAGCCTACCTGCCAAAATCAGTGGATATGGAAAAATTTCAACATCTGGCTGATCACATTTTCAACAACAATGTGATCTCTTTCACTGATGATGACATACTGCCCGACGGGACTGGTCATTGTAAGCCATTGTACATTGCGGTTTTGTCCTCTGAATACATGTTAGCTGGAGTCTTGATTGACGGAGGTTCGTTTTTGAATATCTGTCCTTATGCCACGTTGCTGAAAATGAATGTTAATCTCAAGAGAATCCGAAGTAGCCATACGATCATCAAAGCTTTTGATGGATCTCGCCCGAATTCAGTTGGAGAGATTGAGCTGCCAATTGAGATTGGTCCCCATATATTTTGCGTATCTTTTCACGTGCTTAAAATAGATACAGGATATAACCTACTTCTGTGGAGACCGTGGATTCATATGGCGGGGGCAGTCCCCTCTACTCTTCATCAGCAACTTAAATACATTATTAACAATAGCCTAGTCACAGTCAACGCTGAACTGGAATGCCCTCAACCAGGTGACATACCGCTCATCAGTTTCAATTCTGATGTTGAGCCGGTCAGTTTCCACACTTTGGAAGTAAGCAACCCTCAATATCATGCCATTGGGACGCCATTTCCCATACCCAAGATTTCTACCGAAGTGATGGCAGCTACTCAAGAAATGATGTCATTGGGACACCAGCCTGGATAAGGACTGGGAAAAAATCATCAGGGTATTAAGCACCCTATCCAAGTGCCCAGTCAAACTGGGACAGCCAGACTAGGCTATACTTTCAGTACCAGTTCTAGGAATCCACATAAGAATAAGCAGATTCCTTCCACTTTGGCCACACGACTATTATCTCCACCTGTACATCCAGAGTCCTCACAAGGTCCGGTAAAGGTTCCAGCTAATGTAATGGCTATGTTATTTCCTAAGCCGATACCAGTAAAGGAGAAGGATGTCTTTGTTCCAGATCCCAAGGTGGAAGAAGAGGAACGAAGAATTAAACAAGACATCGTCAGAATGATGTCAGGTGTACGCATCATTGTCCATGATGAACATACTAACAGATATACCCCAGACGATGATTGCCCAGACGTAATGGTCATCATTCGGGAGAAGGAGGACGATGACAACCCCTCCATTATTGCAGTCCCCCAGGACTTTGCCCTTGCCAATTGGAACAACACTCCTTGCATTAGTCGACAAGGGTAAAATGGGCAGGACTTTTTTCTGCCCTGTAGATATCATAACTGCTTACTTTTTTTTGTACAGTATTAGCAGTTGTTTTGTCCGTACATGCTAACACTTTGTATGATTAAACAGTTTCATATATATTAAGTGAAAGCATATTTTGTTTCAGGACTCTGAACTTAGATGTGCATGTACTTGCTGATAAGATGCCTCTTCTCCACGAGGATTGTCACTTTGATGAAAAGTTGGACTCAGACTTCCTGGAAATACAAGAGGACATTGAGGTGCCTCCGGAGATCAAAGAATTGGTCGAAGACAAACCTAAACCCAACCTTGATCAAACTACCTCCCTCAATCTTGGAACCTTAGAAAACCCTAAGTTAATCTAGGTCAGTTCAGACCTTACCCCAAACCAGAGGAATGACATGGTTACACTGCTAACCCAGTTCCAGGATGTGTTTGCATGGTCTCATGAAGACATAGTGGGTTTGTCCACTGACATTGTTCTTCATCGCCTTCCCATCAAAGAGGGATTCAAGCCAGTCAAGCAGAAACTTATGCGATTGAAACCTGAGTGGAGTTTAAAGGTGAAAGAAGAAATTGTGAAACAATTTCAAGCTGGTATTATCATGGTATCCACATATCCCGAATGGATATCCAACATCGTGCCCGTGCCTAAGCCTGGAGGAAAGGTGTGAGTCTGCGTAGATTATCGGGATCTGAACAAAGCTTTCCTTAAGGATAGCTTTGCCGTACCTTTTATCCACATTCTCATTGACAATACTGCTCAATATGGTATGTACTCCTTCGCTAATTGCTTTGCGGGGTACCATCAGATCATGGTTGCTGAGGAGGATCATGAGAAAACTGCTTTCATCACGCTTTGGGGAACCTTTTGCTACAGACGGTTATCTTTCGGTCTCATCAATGCCGGAGCTACTTATCAGAGAGCTATGATGGCTCTTTTCCACGATTTAATGCACAAAGAGATCGAGATCTACGTGGATGACATCATTGTCAAGTCCCGAAAGGAGGAGGACCACTTAGACCATCTCAAAAAGCTTTTCAACAGGTTGCGTAAGTACAACTTAAAGTTGAATCCATCCAAGTGCGCCTTTGGCGTTAAATCAGGCAAGTTGCTAGGATTTCTAGTCAGCCATAAAGGGATCAAGCTGGACCCCACCAAAATCCAAGCCATTACGAAAATGCCCATTCCTCAGACAGAGAAGGAAATAGTAGGATTTTTCGGAAGAGTCAACTTCATTAGTAGGTTCATTTCTCAACTCACAGCAACCTGTGAGCCTATCTTCAAGCTGTTAAGGAAGAACTCCTCCATGAAATGGAATGATGAGTGCCCGAAAGCCTTACTTACCATCAAAGAGCAGCTAGTCAAAGCTCCTATTTTGGTACCACCCAGGGATGATGTTCCCCTGTTCATGTACCTGTCCATAAGTAACAATGCCATGGGTTGCATGTTGGGTCAGAAAGACGATAGAGGTCGAGAATGAGCTATCTATTATCTCAGCAAAAGATTCAGTAGCAGTGAACACAAGTACACTCTAATTAAGAAGACTTGTTGTGCTTTAGCATGGGCCGCCATGAGGTTACAACATTACCTTCATGGGTACACAACCCATCTCATATCCCGCGTGGATCCTCTCAAGTATGTGTTCAGTAAACCCATACTGAATTGTCGGCTGTCCAGATGGCAACTAATTTTTCAACAATTTGACATTATTTACGTGACACAAAAGTCCATTAAAGGTCAAGGAATTGCGTATCAACTGGCCGCTGCACCTTCAGGGGACTTCAAACCCTTGGAAACATACTTCCCCGATGAAGGGGTAATGGCAATTCAGCAACACCATCAGTACAATGCATGTAACACGAGGAACATATATTTTGATGGAGCTGTTAATATGGAAATTTCTGGAGCTGGAGCAGTTCTGGTATCCGGTATGGGGGAGCAGTATCCCATCGCTGTCAAATTGCAGTTTATTAGCACCAACAACACAAATGAGTATAAAGGTTGTATCATGGGGCTAAAACTTGCCCATTCAATGGGTATCAGACGATTAACTGTCTTTGGGGATTCAAAGTTGGTAGTTGAACAATCCACAGAAATCTATCAAACCAAAGAGCTACGTTTTCTACCTTACCATTGGCAAGTTTTACATATGGCTTCGGAGTTCGAAGAGATCTCCTTTCTACACATTCCTCGTAATAGGAATGATTTCGCAGATGTATTAGCAACGTTGGCCTCCTTGATACACATACCTGACAAGGAACACATGCCAAGCGTCACATATGCCCTGCAAAAGGCACCAGCCTATGGGAATTATGTTGGAGAAGTATCGGATGAGCTACCTCCCATCCAACAGCCTTGGTACCAGCATATCAAGGAGTACTTGAGAGATGGATCTACACCCGCTGAGGTAAGCCTGACTGGGCAAAGGCGGATTCATCGACTTGCTATAAAATTCTACTTGAGCGGAGATGCACTCTACAAGAGAGATGCAGGCCTAGGTCTCCTCAAATGCCTGGATAAGGATCAAGCTCAGAGACTCATGGATGAGGTCCATGGTGGAGTATGTGGCCCACACATGAGTGGCTCCCTCCTTGTTAAGAAGATCCTCAAGACAGGACATTACTGGCTATCTCTGAAGGCTGACTGCAATGACCATGCCAGGAGATGTTATCAATGCCAAATTCATGGGAATGCTATCCACGCCCCTCCACGGGAGCTCCATAATATGAGTTCACCTTGGCCCTTCGCAATGTGGGGAATGGACGTGATCAGGCTCATCGAGCCCAAAGCCAGTAATGGACATCGCTTTATCTTCACCATGATCGACCACTTTACCAAGTGGGTATAAGCAGCCTCCTTCCCTAGGGTTACCAAAGAAGTCATCATTGCTTTCATCCGAAATAATGTCATTTGTCGATATGGACAACCAGAGGTGATTGTATCAGATAATGCTAAGAACCTCAACAACAAAATGATGGAGGAGTTATGCAGTAAATTCCACATCAAACATCTTAACTCCGTCATCTACCGTCCAAAGATGAATGGTGCTATTGAAGCGGCTAATAAAAACATCAAGAAGATCATGCAAAAGATGTCTTCCAACCACAAAGGATGGCCTGACTTATTGCCTCTTACTCTGTTAGCCTATAGACATCAATGCACACTTCAACTGGGGCAACCCCCTACACATTAACCTATGGGATGGAAGCAGTACTCCCCATAGAAGTAGAAATGGAATCCCTCAGAGTGTTGATGGACGCTTAGCTAGATGAAGACCAACTAGAAGGGGCCCGCCCTGGCGGGGGTGCACACTACAAAAACTACTCTAGTTTACTTCTTGCTCGCTTCATGCGACCAACCATTAGTCTTTTAAGATCATGCAATGCAATAAAAGATCAATGCGAGTAGATCATCAAGAACATTCAATATACTAACTACTTAATGCACTTATTATAAATTACTAATTATGCTAAACTATAATCTAACAGTTATGATTAAAAATATGAAAAATTAAAGTACTATTGGGTTGCATCCCAATTAGCGCTTGATTTTAAGTCATTCAGCTTGACTACTCCCTGTTTCATCCCGGATCGGTTGGGCTGTCCGTGACATGATATTTATTTATCGCATAACACCAACACTATTGTATTGCATGTCCGTTCACTTGTATAATGGGTAATGAATTTGACTTTTTGTCCTGAATTAATGCCTTAAGACCACTATCCTCTTTGCAATCCCGAAACTTCACACGTGTAGATTTCTTGATCCACTTGCATTCTTCCTTGTCAGTCGGGATTGGGATTTCCTTGAACACCTTCACCTTTACTACTTGATCAAACACTTGCATAATTAGTTCTCCATTAGGCACGTCAATCAGTGTTCGTCCAATCGCCAGGAATGGTCGTCCCAAAATGATAGGTATGTTCTAATCTTCCTCAAAATCTAGTACCACAAAATCAGCCGAAAAAATCAATGAATCGACCTTGACCAATACATCTTCAACTATTCCTAATTTGTATGTTAATGATCTATCTGCAAGTTATAGACTAATGTTGGTTGGTCTTGCGTCCTTTAATCCCGGCTTCCGGTAAATGGACAATGGCATCAGATTTATACTCGCTCTTAGATCACATAGAGCTCTCCCCACATCTTGATTCCCAATAGCACACGAAATTGTGAAACTCCCCGGATCTTTTAATTTAGGAGGAAGCTTTTTCTGCAGTATTGCACTGCATTCTTCGATTAATGCCACTGTTTTGAAATGCTGGAGCTTACGTTTCTTCGACAGTATATCTTTCATGAACTTAATGTAACGCGGCATCTGCTCAAGTGCTTCGGCAAATGGAATATTAATATGTAACTATTTGAATATATCCATAAACCTAGAAAATTGGTTCCTTAACTTGTCACTTTTTGGCCTGTGAGGGAAGGGTGCAACTGGTGTAACTTTAATTTGTTTATCTTGCTTTAATTTTTCCACCGCTTTCTCTGTAGATTTCTTTTCCAATTCCTTCCCTTCATCTCCTGTATTGGCTTTCTTATCGAAAATAGAAACTAACTCCTTACCACTCCTCAGAGTAATAGAATTACACTGCTCGTGATTTCCCTTTAGATTTTTTTCTGTGTCTCTCGGCAGCGTTCGTTGAGGCCTGTTGTTTAAAGCCAAAGCTATCTGTCCCATCTGATTTTCTAAATTCTTGTTAGCTATTTCTTGGTTTTTCATGGCTACCTCGTTGCTCGTTATATATCTTGAGAACATCTCCTCTAATTCTGATTTCCTCTCTTGATGTTGAGCTGGTTGTTGTTGATTCTGAAATCCCGAGGGATACGACGGTCGTGGAGCTTGATTCAGATTATTATTCCACGACAAATTCTTATTCCCCTGATTATATGCATTCGGGTACGTATTCTGAGGAATTTTGTTATAGCTACTCAAAAATTGTACTGACTCTGGGTTGATTGCGCATTGATCCGTAGTATGTTCACCCACGTACAATTCACAAATAACTACAACTTGTTGTGTCTGTCCCCTTGACCAAGCGTTAAACTTCTTAGAGAGTGCTGAAATTTGTGTTGTTATTGTTGTCACTCCATCCAATTCTAACACTCCAACGACTGTAGGTTGTGTCATTCTTGCTGTGGGCTACTAGTAGATTTTAGCAGCCATTGTCTCTATCAACTGTTATGCCTCGTCGTAGTTCTTTGCCATAAACGCTCCCCCCGACGCTGCATCGATACTGGTCCTGAGATTTCCATGCAGTCCATTGTAAAAGGTATTCATCTGTAACTATTTAGGCAATCCGTGGTGTGGGCATTTTTTGAGCAATTCTTTGTATCTCTCGCATGCCTCGTACAATGACTCCCCATGTTGCTGATCAAACATGATAATCTCATTCCTCATCTTTGCAGTCTTCGCTGGCGAGAAGAATTTTGCTAGAAATTTATGAGCCAAGTCATCCCATGTTGTTATCGAACCCGTTGGTAGAGAGTGTAACCAACTCTTCACCTTGTCCCACAGAGTGAATGGGAACAAGCGAAGTCTAACTGCTTCATCCGACACCCCATTGTACTTGAAAGTGTCGCAAATTTCCAGAAAACTGATCAAATGCTCGTTAGGGTCGTCATTTGCAAGCCCTCCAAACTGAATCGAGTTCTGTATCATCTGAATCGTCCCAGGCTTATTCTCGAATGTGTTCACAGCTATAGCAGGCCTGGTGATACTCGACTGCAGCTCAGTCACCTTGGGTGTAGCAAAATCTCTCAACGCTTTCTGGTCTTCGACAGCCATTGCTTCTTCTTTATCAGAGTTTTCTAAGTCGTCACTTGTCTCCTTGATCCACTTACTTAACTTCTGAAACTTTCTCTCAATGTCGTCTTCAAAAGGAAGCAAGTCTGGATTTTTGGATCGAGTTTGCATAAACCAACTTCGAAAACCTGAAATAAGATGAACAAAATAAAAACAAAAAGTGTTTAAGTAAAACTGGACTAATTAAACTGATATTGCAAAATAGTAAAATATATACTAAAGTCACTGGAAACGACGCCAAAAACTTGTTGGGTAAAATCTAGTTACGCACAGCACGCAAGTATACGTGGTCAACAAGTAATAAAGTGAAAGTAGAGTATCGTTCCCTCAGAGACTTAGCAAGAATTTAACTTCATAATTACCAATTTCCTATTAATCCTATTTTTATTAAACTAATCAATTTTCATTTTATAACTAACAGCATTAAACAATTAAAATCACCACACAATAAATTAACGCTAAAAACTAAATTTTCAAACAAATAATGGAGAATTAGGCTTTCAACTTCACTTTAAGCATCACTCAGATTAGTACAACTTTATTCTAGTTTAACTCAATATCCCAGTTTATTAATCAAGAACACATAAGTAGTACTAACCACCTCTGGATGCACTAGCACCGTGTTAACCCAAATCCACAATTAAGATAGATTTACGTTAAACACCTTAATTAACTAACTCACTATATCTCTATGTGAATTACAATTAAAGAAGGTTGAAGTTCAAGCCCTTTATCTAATTACATGCGATGTCAAGCATATCTATACCCTAACATTCATTAAGATTCTGTTCATTCACATAAATCAAGAAGACATGCTATATCAACTAAGTCTAAAGTGTATTTCATCTCTTGAGTTCATACAAGTCCACAAAGAATCGTTGATCAGGAAATTCATAAATTCACGCTCAAATTAATATAGATAAACTGGGTAATAGCTTATTAAACTGAAATCAAAGATTACATAACCATAGTCCACTTAAAGATCCGTCTCAAGCCTAAAAAGTAATTAGTTCATAATGAATGAAATAAAAATCGAATAAATCAAAGACATCATCTTTTCAATTACAGAAATAAACTAAAGTAGAAGAAATAACGCAGAATGCCTATCACTCTAGTCTCAATTTGTAAACGATACGATCGTTCTTCAAAATATCCACTCCGTTGCTCGCTATGAAAGTCTGTGATTAATCTTCGTTAATTGCTTTGTCTCCTCCCTCATTTTGTTGTTAGTTGAGTCATATATATCCAGCATACCAGTCTTAGTCAAAATCCCATGCTAAACAGAGTCCATATGCTATCTAAGTGCTAATTTCCATGTCCTAGCAAAGTTCAAGGTAAGATAGGAGAGTCCAGCTTTGGCACCCCCCCGCCCCGGCGGGGGTATAAGCATATAAAATGCCCGCCCCGGCGGGTATGGCTACTGCAAACTAAATATGAATACACTCTGCCCGGACGGGGGTGTTAGGCTTATTTAGGCCCGCCCCGGTGGGCATGGGTTCTGCTCCCTGGCTTGGCTTGAACTTCAAACTTGCTCCAAAATAGCTTCAAATGCTTTCCTATTTCAATCGTGCACCACACCAACCACCATACACACGAAATAACAAGAAACAAATAAGAATAAACATGAATGCAAAGAATTAACAACGATTATGCTTAAAATGGACATCGATTCATGGATATAAAATCCACTTATCAGGCATGAATAACATTCCCATGAATCTGGCATTGGTAACATCTCTTTACGTGATCATCACAGTCAGCTTTAAGAGAGAGCCAGTAAAGCCCTATTCTTAGGATCTTTTTAACAAGTAGAGGGCCGCTCATGTGTGGGCCACAACTCCACCATGGATTTCATCCATGAGCCTCTGAGCTTGGTCCTTGTCCAGATATTTGAGGAGACCTAGTCCTGCATCTCTTTTGTAGAGTGCATATCCGCTCAGGTAGAATTTCATAGCCAGTCGATTGATCCGCCTTCTTTCAATCGAGCTCGCCTCAGCGGGTATAGATCCATCTTGTAAGTACTCCTTGATATGCTGATACCAAGGGTGTTGGATGGGAGACAGCTCATCCGATACTTCTCCAACGTAATTCCCATAGGTTGGTGCCTTTTGTTGGAAAACTGTGAGGGTTAGCATATTTTCCTTGTCCAGTATGTTAATCAAGGAGGCCAAGGTTGCTAGCGCATCCGCAAAATCATTCCTATTCTGAGAAATATGGATGAAGGATATTTCTTTAAACTACGAAGCCATCTATAGAACCTACTGATGGTAAGGAAGCAAGTGTAGACATTAGGTGTGATAGATACCTGTGGTTTGTCTGATTACCAACTCTGAGTCTCCAAAGATAGTTAACTGTCTGATGCCAATTGATTGAGCAAGCTTTAGCCCCATGAATTCATACTCAGTTGTATTATTGGTGTTGGCAAACTACAATCTGAAGGCGACGGGATGCTGCTCCCCCCTAACGGATACTAGAACTGCTCCACCCCCATAACCTTCCATGTTTACAGCTCCATCAAAATACGTCTTCCATGTTTGGTGTGCATCGTACTGATGGTGTTGTTGAACTGTCATTACCCCTTTATTAGGGAAGTATGTTTCCAAGGGTTTGAAATCCCCTGAAGGTGCGGCGGCCAGTTGATCTACAATTCCTTGACCGTTAATAGACTTTTGCGTTACGTATACAATATCAAACTGCTGTAGAATCAACTACCATCTGGACAGTCTATAATTTAACATGGGTTTATTGAACACGTACTTGAGAGGATCCATGTGGGATATGAGATGGTTTGTGTGACCACGGAGGTAATGTTGTAACCTCATGGAAGCCAATGCTAAAGCACAACAAGTTTTCTTGATCAGAGTGTACTTGTATTCGTTGCTACTGAATCTTTTGTTGAGGTAGTAGATAGCTCGCTCTTGGCCTCTGTCATCTTTCTATCCCAGCATGAAGCCCTTGGCATCGTCACTTATGGATAGGTACATGAATAGGGAAACATCATCCCTGGGTGGTACCAAAATAGGAGCTTTGACTAGCTGCTCTTTGATTGTAAGGAAGGCCTTCTGGCACTCATCATTCCACTTCATGGAGGAGTTCTTCCTTAACAAATTGAAAATAGGCTCACAGGTTACTGTGAGTTGGGATATGAATCTGCTATTGAAGTTGATTCTTCCCAAAAATCCTCGTATTTATTTCTCTGTCTGAGGAATGGGAATTTTTGTAATGGCCTGGATTTTGGTGGGATCCAGCTCAATCCTCTTGTGGCTGACTAGGAATCCTAGCAACTTGCCTGATTTAACGCCAAATGCATACTTGGCTGGATTCAACTTTAAGTTGTACTTACGGAACCTGTTTAAGAGCTTTCTGAGATGGTCTAAGTGTTGTTCCTCCCTTTGAGATTTGATAATGATGTCATCCATATAGATCTCTATCTCCTTATCCATTAAATTATGGAAAAGAGCCATCATGGCTCGCTGGTAGGTAGCTCCGGCATTGATGAGGCCGAATGACAACCGTCTGTAGTAAAAGGTTCCCCAAGGCGTGATGAATTCCATTTTCTCATGATCCTCTTCAGCAACCATAATTTGATGGTACCCCGCGAAGCAATCAGCAAAGGAGTACATGTCATATTGAGTAGTATTGGCAATGAGAATGTGGATAAATGGCACGGGAAAGTTATCTTTAAGGAAAGCTTTATTTAGATCCCGATAATCCACGCAGACTCGCACCTTTCCCCCTTGTTTAGGCACGAGGACTATGATAGCCATTCAGGATATGTGGACACCATGATGATGCCTGCTTGAAATTATTTCACAATTTCTTCTTTAACCTTTAAATTCTACTCAGGTTTTAATCGCCTAAGCTTCTGCTTGACTGGCTTGAATCCTTCTTAAATGGGAAGGCGATGAATGACTATGTCCATGGACAAACCCACCATATCTTCATGAGACCATGCAAACATATCCTGGAATTGGGTTAATAGTGTAACTATGTCATTCCTTTGGTTTTAAGTAAGGTCCGTACCAATCTAGATTAGCTTAGGGCTTTCTAAGGTTCCGAGATTGAATGAAGTGGTTTGATCAAGGTTTGATTTGGGTTTGTCTTCGACCCATTCTTTGATCTCCTGAGGTATCTCAATGTCCTCTTATATTTCCATCAAGTTTGAGTCCAACTTTTCATCAAAGTTACAATCCTTATGGAGAAAAGGCACCTCATCAGCAAGTATGGGCACATCTAAATTCAGAGTCCTGAAACAAAATATGATTTCACTTAATATATGAAACTGTTCAATCATACAAAGTGTTAGCATGTACTGACAAAATAATTGCTAATACTTTACAAAAAAGTAAGCAGTTATTGTTATCTACAGGGCAGAGGGAGTTTCTGCCCGTTTTACCCTTGTCGACCAATAAAAGGAGTGTTGCTCCAATTGTCAAGGGTGAAGTCCTGGTGGAAAGTAGTGATGAAGGGGTTGTTATCGTCCTCCTTCTCCCAAATGATGACCATGATATCTGGACAATCATCGTCTGGGGTGACCCTGTTTGTACTGTCTGTGTGGACTATGATGCACATGTTTGATAAGCGTCTGGCAATGTCCTGCTTACTCCTCCGGTCCTTTTCCTCTGCCTCCAGATCCGGTATCAATACATCTTTTCCTTTGATCGGTATCGTCTTAGGAAATAACATAGTCATTACATGTGCAAGAACCTTTACTGAAGTTTGTATAAGCTCAGCCTCTGTAAGTTTGAGTAATCATCATGTGGCTGAGGTTGAAGGAACCTGTTTGTGGTTATGAGGATTTTTGTGTCTGGAACTAGCAGAATAGCCTAGTCTGGATGTCCTTGTTTGAGTGGGAACTTGAATTGGGCGCTTGATGCCCTGATAGTCTTTACCCAACCCTTGTCCAGGTTGATAGCCCGAAGATAACATTTCTTGGCTTGCCGACATTACTTCGGCAGAAATTATGAGAACCAAAGGTGGCACCCTAAGGGGATGGTAATGATTGTTGCTCACTTCCAGGGCTTGAAAACTGATAGGCTCAACTTCGTTGAAACTGATGAGCGGGTGTCACCTTGTATAGGACATGATGGCTCAGCATTAACAGTGACTAGGCTGTTGTTAATGATGTATTTAAGTTATTGGTGAAGAGTGGATAGGACAACTCCAGCCATATGAATCCACGGTCTCCCTAAGAGCAAGTTATATCCTGTGGCTATTCTGAGCACATGAAAGGATACATTGAATGTATGTGGACTAATTTCCACAAGTAGTTCAATTTCTCCGACAGCATTTCATCGGGATCCGTCAAAAGCTTTGATAACCGTTTGGCTGTTTTGGATTCTCTTGAGATTGATATTAATCATTTCCAAAGTGGCATAAGGGTAGATATTCAAGGATGATACTCCACCAATCAATACTCCTGTGACAAAGTATTCGGAGGACATTAGCGCTATGTGCAACAACTTACAATGGCTCGTCCCTTCAGGAGGTATATCATCGTCAGTGAAAGATATCACATTATTATTAAAAATGTGATCCACCAGATGCTAGAATTTTTTTACATCTACTGACTTAGGCAATTGGACTTCTTCCAAAACCCTGAGCAAGACCTTCCTGTGATCTTCGGAAGAGAAAACCAAGTCCAGTATAAAAATTTGTTGTGGAGCTTCTCTTAAGCTTGAAATCACCTTGGCTTTAATGTGGCCCATAGTACGGAGAAATTCTTCCACTTTTTCCATGGGAATCTTCCCCTTTGTCTTGATAGTAGGCTTCATCACCAGTTGGGGAAGATACAGTGGATTTACTGTCAACACTACAGCAGTTGTGTGGGATGTGGATCCTTCAACCTCTCCAAAATTCTATGGAACTTTTCGTAGGCTAACAACAGGATATTTGTGGTCTGAATGGTAAGATGATTGGCTCTGGCGCAACCATTTTCAAAGGAGTTTCAATACCCTTGAGATAAATAGGTTGCATTATATGTGAGGGGGTAGTTGAATCTGTCTCAGAAGATATGACTGCTACGACTTCCTTCCACTTTGTAGGAAATGCATCCCCACTCTCCAGTAAAATAGTGTCATTGTCTGCCAACTACAGGACACCTGTGAGACCCTAGATTTTTTGAATAAAGGTTTAAATTTCTTGAAATATTTTTTTGAATATTATGGTGTAGATTTGATATAATATTATAGTTGTGAGTAGTATTTATAAATTTTACAAAGTATGCAAGTTGTTGTATAATATTCGATTGGTCGGGGAATATTCTTTTTGTCGGGGAATATTCGTACAATGGCGCAATCATTGGTGGACCCCACAACAGAATTATTGTCTGATTGAGAAAACGACAAAAATATTTTATAAAAATAACAGCGGAAGTTTTACCGTTAATACTTTTGAACTACTCGGTAGTAAAAATACAGTAATACGCGTGGTTGCATAGTAGCACACGGTATTGATTATTGATGCTTACGTGAGAAGTCACTCAGTTTTGTACAATTATTGCTACAGTAATTGCTGCATAGTTATCTCATATATATATATATAAGTTTATATTATATATATAGTAATAGTGGGTGTGTCCAGTATTGTGTATGATTGTGTGTATACGTGTGGGAGAGGGAAAGTGTGGTTGATGGCATAAAGTTGGGTGGAGTAGTGTTGATATTGTAGATATACATATATATATATATATATATATAATAGATATTGCATGTGGAGATTGACTAATGGGGGAAGTAATATTTGGATTCACGGAAGGAAAGATAAGTTAGTGGAGGGAGTATAGTGATTAAATGTCACAAAGTCTTGGGTGGATGTTGATGGATGTTGGTTTTGGTGGAAAAAAATGCCATATAAGGCATGTGTTGAATATATATATGTATATTAAATGTGTGAGTGGGTTTTTATGGAGGAGGTTTTCAGCAAAATCAAGTGGATGATTAGTAAGCCTTTGCCGAAAGCCAAATGTTATATATATATATATATATATATATATATATATATATATATATATATATATATTATAAGTTTTGTTTTTTTTTGAAAAATAGAATATATTATATTTTATTTAAAAGATTTTGCTTTAAATATGGACCGTCAGATTAAAGTAAATCAATCTGGACCGTTCATGGGTTAGTTACTATGCATTCCATTCTTCTATAAATAGAAGCTCATTCCTTCATAATTCTTACGAATTCATTGAAACTCTAGAGAGAGAAACTATAGAGAGAAAGAAGAAAAGTATTATGCTACTTCACTACTTCTTTAATTAGTTCTTCTTTATACGGTAAGGGGTGTTATTCTTTCTTATTCATGAAGAGAACTGTTGTTATTCCATTGCTTATTATTCTGTTGGAATAACCTGTATACGCGGTCTACCCTATACTTGGTGACATTCTTCTATTATTCTGTTGGAACATCATGTCTGTGTGTTTTACACCGGACCTGGTTCCGTCTTTATTATTATTCTATTGGAACATCCTATCTGTGCATTTTACGTCGGACCTGGTTCTGTCTTTATTATTATTCTGTTGGAATATCCTGTCTGTGCATTTTACGCCGGACCTGGTTCTGTCTTTATTATTATTCTGTTGGAATATCTTGTCTGTGAGTTTTACGCCGGACCTGGTTCCGTCTTTATTAGTACTCTGTTGTAATAACCTGTCTATGCGAAGTACTGCATGCATGGTGATTTCTTTTGTTGTTCCATTCTTTATTATACTCAGTTGGTTAAAGTTTTGACTTCTATACTCCATGAAATTAGTGGAATATCCTTGATATTTGCGCTTTATCCAGTATCTTTGCATGGAAATATTATTCTGAGCATTCTTGAATTTTACTCTACAAAGTAGTATCATGTTGACAATTTGGACATTATTAGTTCCTGGATAAATTAATTCTTGAACTTGTTTTATTGAATTCTTATATCATTGTCATCATCCTCATGTTTATATTTTGTTGAAAGTCATCTATGGCCTGTAGTGCATAGATGGACTTGGTATGATTATGACCAGGGATTATTCGGTGTAATCATGATGTGAAAAAAGTCCTCATTGGCCCGTAGTGCATTGATGTACAGTTTTTGGTATGATTATGGCTATGGATTCTCTTTGGTCGTAGTGCAAAGATGAATTGTTTTATGGCATGATCAGGACCATTGATGAAAACATGATTATCTTTAGCCGTAGTGCATGGATAATTCGTGGTCGTGATACTAAAGAATATCCTTGGTCATAGTGCAGGGGTGATTCGATGATGTGAATTATTTATTAAGCTGAGTCCCAGCGATAAAAGTCATGAAAAATTTTTTAAATCATAAAAGATAGTAGATTTTATTTTCTACTTGACTCTTTTAATGGATTGTTGGTTCCGCTGCAGTTAAACTTGATGTCTATTATATTTTATCAGTTTAACATTGTTGAAGACTAATGATAATTTATTTTGCATTATCTTAGTCATAATATTTCTTACTGGGCTAGTTGAGCTCACCCTTTCTTTCGCTGTTCTCTTCAGGAAATGAGAATATAGTTTAGACGAGTCGGGAAACAGAGTGATGGACCAGATGATAGCAATAGTAGTCCTCACTATTCTATGTAATAGTGTGATAATAATTATAATGAGGACTCCTTTTGAGTATGAATACTCTCTAGAAGACAATATTTGTATTCAAACTCACAGTTTATGTTATGTCGTATTGTACACGACAGTTGTATTATTAAGTTGTATTTGAATTCTGTACCATGTATCTGGCGACTCAAGATGGGTGATGTATACCTATTTTGGGGGCGTCACAGTTGGTATCAAAGCTTAGGGATATGATCCCTGGCTAGGATGTGAGAATAAAACTAGGAGGGGAGAGACGTGGTATTCCTTCGCTAGTATGACCTACCTAAGTTTATTTGGTATTTAATTGGTCGGTCAGAATATAGGGATAATATGTTACATGTCAATTAACCTTTGTTTTGTGGCAGTATTTGAAAATGACATCCGAGAATGTTGAGAATAGCAATGGAGCACAGGAGACCGTTGATTCTCCACAGATCAATAATCAGGACAATGTGCAACAGGATGACGATAATCCTCCTGTAAACAACAACACTGATCAATTGACGAACGACGGTAAGTTTAGGAGTTTTTTAGAATTCATGCAATATCAGGCGAAGGCGGCTCCTGTTCATAATGCAGGTAAAAATAATGGCAACCCACGGTTGGTCACCGTTAAGCAATTCAAGGAGTTGGGACCACCGGAGTTTTTGGGAAAGCCAGAACCACTTAAGGCGGAGACGTGGTTAAAGAAGATCACTAAGATATTTTATGTCTTGGGATGTTCCGAGGAGCAAAAGGTTCCCTTTGCCACCTTTATGTTGCGTGAAGAGGTAGATCACTGGTGGGAATCTATAAAACGTACCCAGCCTGACGCACTCAAGATGTCTTGGGAGAAGTTCCAAGTGCTGTTCAATGACAAGTACTTTCCTGAAAGCATTCGTCACATGAAGGAGGTGGAATTTATCAAGTTGGAGCAAAACAACATGACCGTGTCGCAGTACGAAGCCAAGTTTGCTGAGTTGTCCCGATTTGCGTCCCACTTGGTTGATAATGAAGAGAGAATGACGCGGATGTTTTTAAAAGGTTTGAAGCCAGAGATACGTTAATATCTTATTTCTCATAAACTGTGTTTGTATTCAGATATTGTAAATAGGGCTCAGTTAGTGGAGCGCGATAACGAGTCAACGCAACTAAAAGAGAGCAGCCGGTAAAATGATAATACCGGTGATAACAGTCATCAAAGCGGTGACAATAAACATGGAGGGAATCAACATGCCAGAAATTGTAACCACTTCGGTGGTAATCATGGTCAAAACAATAAGAATGGACATTTCAAGAAGAGGAGATTCAACAATGACGGAAAGACGTCAGCACCAGTATCCGTTGTTAAGGAAGGAGAATGACCACCTATCATATGCTTCAAATGCGGAGGGGAGGGACACATCAGTCCAAACTGCGTGATGCCGTCAAAAGCATGTTATAATTGTGGAAGAGAAGGTCACTTAGCCCGATTTTATCATTCACCGAAGATAAGTTCAGCTAAGATGGAGGCACCAAAGACCGTCCCAGAAAAGTCAAAGCCGGTAGTTTAAGAGAGAGCATTTTTTTTTCGTGACAAGGAACCTGAATAAAATTATCATGGGTATGTTAGTCATAAACTCTTGTGAAGTCTATACCGTGTTAGATACTAGTTCTACTCACTCTTTTATTTCACCTAGTTGTGTTCAATGTTTGAAGTTAACTCCGGAGAAGTTAGACTTTGATATATCTGTTTAAACTCAGTTGGGAGAAACCTTCGTTACCTCCACTATTTATAAATCTTGTTCAAATCAACACTTTCACGTTACCTGTCGATCTTATCTCTTTGAAAATACTTGACATTGATGAGATTTTAGGAATCGACTGGTTAACTACTCATCATGTTTTTTGTAAGGTTGTTAGCTTTCATACTCCTAACAAACCTGTTATGCGAATTCAAGTAACCAAACCACTAAAGTCAATCATTGTCATATCAAGCCATAAATAAAAAGCCCCGATCCTTTCATTGTTGACTTTCTTGTGTGGAATGCACTGAAGCCAGACTTTTTGTAGGCAACGTCGTGAATGACGATGACAAGTTTATAGGTATCAATGTGACATGTTATCCAAGTCTTGGATGAGAGTAACAATTTTGAATGGTATTTCTATTGTTAATAAATTTTCTGACGTATTCTTGAAGACTTCTTAGCCTACCCTAGAGCGTGAAATTGAATTTTGTATTGACCCCAGTACAAAACCCATTTCTAAAAACCCTTAAACATTTATTCAACTAAAGCGAACGTAACATGCGCCAAAAACGTTGGCTCGAGCTGTTGAAGATTACGATCGTACCATGCAATATCATCGTGAAAGTGCGAATATGGTAGCTGACGCGTTGAGTAGAAGATCGTATGCGGTTACAAGTATGAATATACAAACCCATGTGAAGATAACGAATATATGATTAGAATCGACTTTAATCGATAAAGTTAAAGCCGCTCAAGTTACATACTCAGAGCTGATGAATGTGAAGAAGAAGGTTCAAAAGGGCATTATTCTAGAAGCAAGAATCGACGAAGAGAGGAAATCTCAACCCTTGATTTAATTGGCCCATTTGAAATTCTCGATCGAGTAGGAACTGTGGCTTATAAACTCGTTTTACCGCCAAGTATGTCGCGTGTTCATAATATTTTTAACGTATCGATGTTACGTAAATATGTGGACGACCCGAACCACCTTATTGATTTAAAAAGAAGAAGAGGTTAACATGTTCCCATTCTATTTCTCTCTCAGGGCATTAATTTTCCATTCTGTCTTAAACTGGAACTTTGCATAGTCCCACTTGTCAGCACTACCTTTGCTGGTTTGGGAAGATCAACCAATAGAATGGGAAGTCTGTCCATTACTCTAATTAATCATGTTAACCTCTTCTTCTTTTTGTTGAGGAAGAAGGTTGTCTTAAACATGGGGTTGGTCGGGTTTAGCTACCACGATCTCACCATTATCAATCAAATCCTGGATCTTGTGTTTCAAGGCCCAACAATCTTCAGTATCATGTCTTGGAGCTCCAACATGATAAGCACATTTCCGACTAGCATTGAAACCCTTCCCATTCGGGTTAGCTGATGGAAGAAGATGGATAATTTTCTTCTGAGTTGTCAGAAGATTTAGAATGTTCTCGAGTGAGTCCCCTAAGGGTATGAACACTCGAGTGCATCTGACTTCTCCATTCTTTGGTAATGGAGGGTTTGAAGACAGCGCTTGAAAGGGGGAGTAATTTCTCCTCTGGATAGGCATACTCTAACTGCCTTTCTGGCCTTGTAGTATCAAGGAAACATCCTCCTCTTTCTTTTTATGGACCCTTTGGGGGTTGTTTCCATAATTTCCGGACTGGATGTGTTCAGCAACAGCTTTAAGGGCAGCTAGGTCTTGAATTTTTCCTAACTTCAATCCCATCTTAGCCATCTCCCCATGCTTAATCTTTTCAAAAAATGGTTTGCCAATACTAGCTAAGACTCTCTCACAGAAAGGAGCTTCTTGTATGTCTATGAAGGTCATCACTATCTCAAACACATTCATAGAGGGAACAACTTGAGCAGCAAGGAGCCTCCACCTTTGAGCATACTCTCTGAAAGATTCATTGGTTTGTTTCCTGACTTTAGTAATTTGGTATCGGTCAGGGGCCATTTGAGTTTGAAAACTATATTGGCTGAGAAAAGCATGTGCTAATTCTTCCCAGCTATGAATCTTGGAATTGTCCAATCTGGTATACCATGACCTAGCTTCACCAGTTAGACTCTTTTCAAATAGCTGAATTCGGAGCTTTTCGTCTTCGACATAAGATCCGAGCTCTCCAATAAAGACTTCAAAATGTGTGTAAGGATCTCCCAACCCATTGTACTTTTCAAAGTCGGGAGTCTTGAACTTCTCTGGATAATGAACACAAGGGAATATACAAAGGTCTGTATATGAAACACTCCCATGTACTCCAATCCCTTTGATAGACCAAATGGTCTCTTCCATCTATAGGACCTTTTTTCTGATATCACCGGTGTCTGGATCTTCTTTGAGATGGGTGTTTTCTGGATTTTTATTGGTTGTATCCAACTCAGGTGTGGGAACTTCTTTGTCTGTTCCCTGAGTTCCTCCCTGTGTAGAGGATTATGTGTGTATGGGCATTTGAGGATCCTGAGCAGATTGGTGTAGTTCTTTCAGTAGAACAACTAACTCTGTAATTTGGTGGCTTAATCCTTCGAACTCCTAACGGGAGACAGGAGTAGGATTAGACTGGCCATATGACACCATGCTTGGTTGTAGGCTTGTTACCTTTTTGGATTTTGATCGGGTAACATGTCCAATTGTTTCCCTACAAAAAAACATATGTAGTTTAGTCTTAGGGAATATGGAAATGCTTACATGCTATGTGATGTATCCATTTTAGGAGTATTATACTACAAAATGGATGTTAGTTGTTTGTATGACAATATAGCATGTCAGGTTTTGATATAAAAGGGAATGTATGTGCACATGTTCCTTCATATTTCCATTACATTGAGTTTGACATGGAAATGAAATTACAAGTAATTGAAATGGAAAGTATGAAGAGACTTTCCTCCACATTTGGTTAATCAGAGGCTGACCTATCTTAGTCTACTCTCGCGGCTTTTTGGTATGAAGGTTCCCAAATCAACACAATTTACTCAACGGGAAGTTAATCTCGTCTTTCAACTGTAGTGAATTTAGGTGGTGCCTTTCCTGAGCCTCGCTGGAATTAGTCTTCATACGAGTCTAGTAATCAAACACCGACAGGATAGCCTCCTGGTGGAGAGAGCACACAACATACATTCACATACAACGTGTATCACCATTTATGAAAATGATGACATGTGCGAAGCACTAATATCACAAGTAGATATAGTGTAAAGCATTAAGTACAGTAGGTAAATGCATTCGTACACATCCATCAAATGTAAATACAACATCCACACACAAGCATATAATAGTTTTGAAAAGCTTGTAATAGCGGCTTAAGCCCTCTTACTAGATGTCCCCAGCAGAGTCGCCACCTGTCGATGTCGGGAATTTTATTTGTACCTTTTTTGTTCTTGTCATTTGGTGTTCTCATGTTATGTGATATTTGTTTGAAAAAATAAGTAGTGAAAAGGTCTGGCATGTATATGTCGAAGATTGGACTATAAGAGTCACCAGTTGGTTTTTTAAATGGTTGTACCAACACAACTGAGAAAAGATTTGCACATTGACCCAGTGATGTGACACTGCTTAACGGGTCTGTGAAACCGAGATTTGTTAGGGTCCGGGAACTTGGTTATGCGGAGGGAAGGTGTTAGGCACACCCCCGACATCCGTGTTGCCACAGTGACCGACACTTTTTAATTAAACTGTTATATGAATGTGTGTGTGTGGATCAATGTGCAATTATTTGGAAGTAGTGCTATGCCTCGTTTGCACCTATATACAAAGGGTTTGAATTTTGTATAAAAGTTCAGTTTTAACAAGATATAGCAATGATGTTTTATAAAAGAGGTTTCTCAAACCCTTATGCTCAATAGTAATTGAGGCCTTTGATACTTCCATTTTATTATGGGTTCGGCTGGATTGCTTTTATTTTCGAGATGCGAGGCAACTTCGAGAAAATAATATAAAAAAGAAGTGTTGAATTCCTTATGGGCATGAAAGCCATCCAAGGAAATTCAAACACTGTGAATACTTTACAAGCCATGTACAGCTAAAAATGTCCATCACGGGAACCGAATCTAGATTCAGGAGACTGAATCTGTGATCATATGATTCCTAGGCTCACATGATGTAGCAATTTGTATGAAAGATGTAAATAGTTATATATATAAAAACTGTAAATATATATATACAAACGATCAACCATTACGAAGCACCTCCATGGGGGATTGGAAAGGTAAATATATATATAAACGATCAACCACCACGAAGCACCTCCATGGGGGATTAGAAATGTAAAGAAAGCAGTAAAAGTAATCAACCACCGTGAAGTAAACTCCAGGCGGGACGAAATGTAAATAAAGCTGTAAAAGCGATCAACCGCCACGAAGTAAACTCCAGGTGGGACAAAATATAAATAAAGTTGTAAAAGGCCACAAAGTGAACTCCAGGCCTGACATAAATATATATATATATATATATATATATATATATATATATATATATGTATGTATGTATGTATGTATGTATGTATGTATAAAAGCGGTAAACGCACTGGATGTGTAATCCAGGCTCAATCAAACAGAGTTTGATGATAACAACATATATATAAGTATTTATATATATATATATATATATATATATATATATATATATATATATATATAGAAGCAGTAAATGCTCCGGATATAAATCCAGGCACATTGAACAGAGTTCGACAATAGTTAATATATATATATATATATATATATATATATATATATATATATATATAAGCAATAAACGCTCTTGATGTAAATATGGTCTCAATCGAGGCATAACTCAATAATGTTAGTACAAATATATACACACACACACAAAAGAAATAGAAAGCCACAGACTGAAGTCCGGGCATACGCACACAACACGACTCTCAACGCGAACAACTATGTGTGCAATAAGTGTGGAAAAGGCTTTAAATGATGTAAGAAGGCTTATAGTGAACTGCTAAAGAAGACTCCAATAGCTTTAAATGGATGAACACTCGGCTCCCACCAGTAAAAAAGTATCCAAATATAAGCTCACAAGTGTTTGAAATGAGAAAGCACTCAATATATGGTGTGTATAGAGCAAATTGGACAGGGCTTCCTCGCCTATTCTCTATGCAAAATGGTTGCCCCATGCCCTCTATTTATAGAGGGGGGAGCCGTAGGTGTACCTGCGGCAGTCGTAGAAGCACCTGTAGCTGCCCGGGTTACCCCGAGCTCCGCGAGTCCCGCCGTCTCAAAGTGCGTGCACACGTGCAACGTGTTATCCGCTCGAACTTTTAGAACTTCAATCTGGGCATCCGATCGAGGTGTATAAGATATTTTACGACATGATGTTATCGAGAGCTACACAATGACATCGGATTAGCGGTTGTACGAAGTCAGGAAGATGGGACCATGCTCTTGGTCTTCAGGCTTCAAATTCTATCCGGTGTGTTGTCTTGTGTAGTAGTCACTCGGGATTGGAGCTCTTTGATTCCTTTAGGACATTACTATGTATGTTTGAATACTATTGAGACGGCGCAATATGGGATCGAGATGGCAAAATAATGATTTTAGCCCTCACCGGGGTTATCTTCGGTTTGACCTGATTTAGCGGTCGTTACTCAGGGTTATCTCTGAGATTGGACTGCGGCAAGTATTTACCATCATCAGGGTTGTCTTTGAGGTGTGCCTGACCTCCCGGGGTTATCTCCAGGCTTATGGAATTAGTGCCTCAGAGCTATCGTCGAGTGTTGAATTTAACTGCTGGGAGTGGAAAAGAGCATTTTCGAGGTTATCTCCGTAATTGTAACTGCATTCATCGGGGTTGTCTCTGAGGTTAAACTGAAGATCCCAGGATTGTCTCCAGGATTAGGACTGAATATCTCAGGGTATGTCTCCGAGATGGCAAATTTTTTCGGTGTTGTCTCCGGACCTATGACTACAGTCCTCGGGGTTATCTCCGAGGTTAAACTGAAGATCCCGGGGTTATCTCCGGGACTGTGATAGAATATCTCGGGGTTATATCTGAGATGGCAAATAGTGAGTATCCCAGGGTTGTCTTTAGGACTGAGTTGAGCTGTCCTCCAAGGTTATCTCTGAAAGACGATTCTGCCCTCCTGCAATGTTAGTAACAGGAATGCAAAATTTCGAGTGTCTACAACTGAGAAGAACAACCTTTTATATAAATGGAACCTTGTGGTCGTATATTCGGCCGTTGCACGCGTGTAAGTATTATGCATAATATAGGTTATAATAAAGCTGATCACTTTATATACTTGCTGGGGGGTATGATTTAATCTTTATGGTTATCTGATACACCTGGGTGTATCAAAGTAGATCTTTGATAGTTACTCGAGAAGAGAAGTTCAAGATAAAATGGATCGCTCAGCATAAATCTGGAAAAATGTTTCATTCGGTTATTGTGTAGAATTAATTTTGACTATTCAATAGAATATAGTAGAAACTTTGAAAGTGTTGTACTCTTTAATTATCAAATTATTTTGTTGCATAGAATGTGAGAAAACTTGTCAGTGATTAAAGAATTGTTTAGCTATTTCAAAGTTCTCCGAACTTTGGTGTCATTCTATCGAAATAAATAGTTTGTTATTCTTGATTCTTATACATTTATTGTATATCTTAACTTGCGGGGCAAACTTGTTGCTCACCCTTGCTAAATAAAATATTTCAGCTAGGAACGAAGAAGCCGGAGGGGCAGAGAAGAACAAGGGCAAAAGGTGTTTTGTTGGAGTAGTTATGTTGAACAATATTATATTATGTTGTATTTATAAACCCTTTTTGTATATTTAAAGGGTATGTTTGTAAAGTTATGGTTAGATAACCTGGGACAATACATTAACTATATCAGTTAATGAATGTATGTTACTATTCATAATTAAATGGGTAGTTAGATGTTATTTATATTGTGGATCGTGAGCACCAAACTCAGGGGTCAGGTAACCCGGATTTGGGGGCGTCATAGGTTGGTATCAAAGCTGTAGGTTATAAACCTTAAGTGGGGTGGGGAAACCCTAGGATTATAACCATACGCGAGAAAGAAAATACTCATTTAGAGTACTAAGTGAGGGATTGACGAAGTGCATCGATAGTGAGATGTGTAGAAATCGTGTGTATTAAGTTTGTACTGGTGAAGTACTTATCAAGTTGTTTACACTGACTGTAGGATGTCAGGAGAAAATGAAATGAGTACAGAAGTGCTAGCGGCTGTTGCACCAGTGCCAGTAGCCGAGGTGCCAGCGCAGAGCGAGTCAGTGGAAGAAGTGGAAAAAGATGAACCCATGGTGAATTTGATGCGTGAACATGATGATTATCCTGAGATGTATCTGAGTGAAGATGAAGAGGTAGAGTCCGAAGAAGCTAAGGTGAAGTTAGGGAATAAGACAAAAGTGGGAGAAAAAGATCAGGTATCTACAGAAGTTCAAGAACTCCGTAGTAAAGTATTTCTCTTGGAGGAGTTGTGGAAGACTGAGAGAGCGTTACGCGAGATGACCGAATAACGAAACGAACTGAAGACACAAGTAGAAAGAATGAAGGCTGAAGGTGGTGGATCGTCTGAGGGAACAATCAAGCAGAAGAAGAGTAAGAATAAGAGAAAGAAGGACAACGACGGTGATAATAACTCTGAAAATTCAAACCTGAAGAAGAAGCAAGTATGTGGCAACTGTGGAAAGACTCATTTGGGAGAGTGTATGATGTGGAAGAATGTGTGTTTCAACTACAAATAGGAAGGACATATTTTCCTACATTGTCCTAAGCCGAATATGAGAAAGTGTTTTTCATGTGGAAGAATGGGTCACGGATTCAACAAGTGTCCCATTAAGAAGAAGACTGGTGAAGGGAGTGGACGGTAGACAGCTTAAGTATAAGCGATAGTATCTTTTGATAGTATGTGATATTAAAGATTGTAATATTGAGAATGATGTGTGAACATATGTAAATATATATATGTTTGTATAAATCTTTATTTTCTATACTAATATAACACTAAGTTGCGAGTTCTTAAAACTCATACTTATGGTAAGTTCGTGACTCATAATTATATGAAATATTTTTGAATCCCTTAGCGAATGGACGCCAATGGTCTGACTAGGATAAGTTCATAAACTGATATAATTGTTGTAAGTTCATGAACTTATAAGTGTGGTATGTTTGACAAACTGGGAATACCTATGTGTGAATGGAGAATTATAACTTTTTGTGTAAAGTTGGAGAATTGCAACTTTTTGTGTAAAGTTGGAGAATTGCAACTTTTTGTGTAAAGTTATGTTGTTAAAGAACATGTCGGTATCAGAATACGCTGCGAAATTCAATGAGTTAGCAAGATTTGCACCTTATGAGATGGACACAGAGGCAAGAAAAGTAAGAAGGTTTGAGAATGGGTTGAAGCCTGGGATATTCAACAAAGTAGTTGTAGTGCAAATTAATACATTTGCGGTTTTAATGGAAAAAGTCATAATTGCTGAAGGAGGAACCGAAGCTGCATCTCGATTTCACCAGGAGAAGAAGAAGAAGACGAATGATGGAGGTAGCAGTGGTGGTAGTAATCCAAACAAGACAAAGTGGAGCAAGAATACCCAGTCGGGTAACAAGTCAGAGGAGAAGAAGAAGGTAGGTGAACCATATACAAGTTGTGGGAAGAATCATACAGGAGTTTATTTGAAGAGAAGGGGAGTTTGTTATAACTATGGACAAGAGGGACACATGCCACCCAATTGCCCCAGTCCAAAGAAGATACAAGGTTGTTATGCATGTGGATGAACTGATCATCTGGTTCGGAATTGTCCGAAGAAAAATGTGGAGAAGGGAAGTGTCAACAAGGAACCTGGTAGCGAAACCCTAGCAATAAGAGGACCTGCTCAGCTAGGAAGACCAACAACCCGTACATTCAACATGATGCCGCAAGATGCATTAACTGCCCAGGAAGTGGCGACAGGGAACGATTTCGTTTAGAAATTTAATAACGCGAGAAATATTGGAATAGATATTGTTGTGAATTGTTTTCTTTTATTGAGCCAAGTCAAAGGTTAGAATATGAGACACAAATTAATATTGTGTTGTTAAGAATGAATTGATGATACAACTTTAAAAGATTGTAGGGAGTAAGGAAACGGTGATTCCGAGGACGGAATCCTTATAAGGAGGTGATAACCCAGGATTTCAAATAATTCGAATTTTTTTGAATAATTTTTTATATTATTTAATATTGATATTGACTATCATTATTATGTTGTGTATTTGTGATACGAGTTTAGAGAAGTAGTCAATTTTTGTATTGACTGAGAAATAAGAGTAGAGTTGTGCTTAATAGAGAATAGAAATCCTAACCCTAGTTACGGATAGTGATTTAATAGAAATTACAGTTATAATAAATATAACATTGAGTATGTGTTTGTACTATATAGAATTTGTGATTAGTGATTGATCGGATAGGGTACAAACTTAGTAAACTCTAATAAGGGATTAGAAACCCTAATCTTATATTAAGAAACCCTAACGCACAGTTAGAAATCCTAATCGAATGACGAAAAACCCTAATTTTAAATTCGAGAATCCTAAACCCTAATTAGGGAACCCTATTTGAGATTACCAAACCCTAATGGTGAGAATAAGGAGAATGATGTTAATTGACTAGAATACCCTTAAATTTATAAGGAAAATTATGAAAATACCCTTTTAGGGACGAAAAGACCAAAATACCCCTTTACTAAAGTTTTAAGTAAAGAGATATGGCCAAATATTGCGAGTCATCACATTAGGTAAGACCATGTGCCTTAAAATCTCAGCCATAATCTGATCTAGAGTGCCACCTTGCATTACACACATGCATTATATCTAATCTAAGAGATAAAGAGAGAGAAAGTTCACAAAAGTATTTCATTTGCTCTTAAGCTATCAACCAACCCTCTCTCTCTCCTAATCCATGAAATATCTAAGTGTATCAGTCACTAACCAAGCCTCTAAAACATCAATATCAGTGGAGAAGAGCCAAGATCAAAGCTTGGACAAGAAAAGGGTAAAACCCTAAACTCACCTTTGATCTTGTATGCTGAGAAAGAATTCATGTATGTGTTTAGATACATGCTAGGAGATGTTTTATGATGATCTATGATGATATAGCATAGATCCATGGCATCAAAGTGGTTAAAAACTAAGTTTTCAAAACTGCCTATGAACCCTAATTTATTAACTGACAAGCATATGTCAGAGGCCGCAGATCTTTTCCTGTTAATGATTTGTGGTGTTTTATGTTTTTGACTTATAGTATGTTGTGAGGACTGTAATCTGGAAGTGGAATCATGGCTATTCCATGTCTAGATTACAAGTTATTGATGGTCAAAGTGAGTTGACCGAGCATGACCAAGAGTTTATAGGCAACCCAAAAACTCATTATCATGGCCTAACAAGATTTTGCTAGCTCGAGATCTGTCAGGTGTTATGTTGTTTAATGAGGTTGTTATATCTAGATTATAGTTTGTTATATGTACTTTAGATCCATGCCTTTAGGTCCTTTAAACAATCAATAGATCGACTATAGTGGATGGTCAAAGTGGGTTATCCGGTCACTGTTTGAGTTTCTGGAAATTCCCAGAAACAGTATGAACACAGTTTCTGACAAGGTTTGACCAAGCCAGATCCTGTGATTTTGATGTAGTTTTTCTACTTTAGTGTTAAGATGTTGTTCTATGACATGAGAACAACATATTTGAACCATAAGAACAACATGTTAATGACTAGAACTTGGAGAAAATTTAACCACAAAGTTGTACCTCGAGACTGTCTAGGTTTCTCGGTAACCCAGAAAACCCAGATGATGTCTGACAGTTACTTTGAAGCTCTGGATCTTATAGCTATGTTATTGTATGACCTAGATTGTAACGCCCTAGAAAATCGAGCAATATGTAAAATAATTTTATTTTATTTAATAATGAATAAAATTATATTATATGTTATTATTATGTGTTAGCAAGATGAATGTCATTCTATAACCTAGATATGTTGGAATGTCGTAGTATTTTGGCAATGTGAAGGAATTAAAATTTTTGAATTTCTAAGACGAAAAAAAAAATTCGAGAAATTTTTTGAAAAATACTATTCATAGATTTTTGCTCGGGAATTATTTTTGAATTTTTGAGAAATACATAATGATAGAATATCATGGGAAGATGGATTATGTAATAATAATTCAAGTATGGAAAACGTAATTTTTCGCCTGCGGACTTAATTTGAGAACGTTAGGGAAAATAAGGCGTTAAGAAGTTAATGTAATGATCGTATAATACGTAGGTATTGTACGAGGTAATGAATACGAGTACGATACGAGGTATTATACGAATATGTACGAAGGATGGTATTTCATATATGATTGAATAAATATACGAGTGAGAATACGAGAATAATACGTAGAGTATACGTTCTAAGGCTTTAAGCCAAATGAAATGGACTTGTTGGATTGTATAGGAAGTGTATAGTTTAATTGGGATTGTGTTTAAGCCCAATGTAAACTATTGTTAAAGCCCTAGTGTTTGTTAATGTAAAGTCCAAAGTGAATTAAGGTAAGCCCAAAATCATAAGTAAGCTAATTGAACTTAAATTCAAAAGTAAGGATCCAATGGGTAAGCATGATCCATGGGGCAACCCATAGGTGATCTTGATGCCTAAGTAATGGATAAGTGTTGTGATGACCAAGCAAAAAGTGTGATGGCCAAGTTAACTTAATAGCTAGGTAATGAATAGTAAAGAGGTGATTAAGGAGGTGGGATTTGGCTATTGACTAAATTACCCTAACCTTGGAAATTCTATAAATAGAGGACTTGCTAGCTCATTTATTACTTGTTCATTTCATCCAACACATTACAACTTATAAAGTACTTATTGGTTAGAGAGATTAAGTTAGAAAAGTTAGACTTTGAAGCAAGAGGTAAGAGCAAGAAAGATTCAAGTGATTATCAAGGGTAAGACTCTTGTCCATTAATATTCCAACTCTTTAATACTAGTTGATAGAGAAGTGTGGATTAGTGAAGTATGTATGTTAAGAAGTAAAGAAAATGGATAATAAATGGACCTAAGTCATAATAAGCCGTGAATAAGCACTTTGTTCATAGATAAGATATGAATTAAGAAAGAACTTGTAAGAACTTGTAACATGTTTACATGGATGAAGTTTGTATGATAAGAAGATGTAAGGATGATGGTTAAAAGACTTAATTCATTATAAGTTATGTAAAATGAAATCATAAGTACTTTATACTTTTATAAGTAATAAGCTCATGAAGAACAAGTAATAACTTATCATGTAAATAGGTTGATATAATATGTATGTTAAGATGTTAGTAGGATGGATAGAATCAATGTGAAATGATGATCAAATCATAAGTAACGAAGTTATGCCAGAATTCAGACGATTAGACGATAATCGTAGAATTCGTGAAATTCTCTGAATGGAAGTCGAATTTTGATATTAAGCTCGGAAACATTGGTTTTCGATGGAGTTAAGTCTTATTTGGCATTATTGAGTTGCGGACTCAAAAATGACCGAATTCTGACTTAGAACGACGAAACGAGCGTTGAACCTTCACGAACGTTAATCGTTTTCATTAAAAATGAACTCAAAGGTGAATTTCGAGTTAACGAAGTCGAAAATGTAAAATTCTTGAATGAACATGTAGAGTATGTGATATGTGAGCTATTGGCTTTTGAACGAGCCAATTCGGACTTAAAATGATCAAATTTAGAGTCCGGGAAGTTCACTAAGTAGAAAATCTATCAAATTTTTCTAAGGCACAGAGTTCGCGCCACAGCGTGACTCAAAGAAGAAAGGGCGGCTCCGCAGCGCGAGGCCAAACCATAGTACACTATTAGTTGGCACCGCACCGCGACACAGTGAAGAAAGAGTGGCGCAGTGGCGCCGCAGCGCCGAGGCCGGGGCTTGTGCACTACAAACCGGCGCCGCAGTGCTAGTCCAGGAAGGGAAGCCTGCGCCGCAGCGCCAGCACTAAACCAAGCATAGTAAAGAAGGCTTTTAAGCATAAAAAGGAAAAGTTGGTTAATAAGATAATGAACTAACACATTAATAAGGCTTAAATTAACATTATTTAAGACACTGTTAAACATTAAGTGTGATAACTAAAGGTTGAAGATAATCAATTGAACGTGAATGTGACGACGATGTAAACTATAACGGCAAGCCAAAACCAATACTAACAAATTTAATACATGATTAGATTGGGAAAAAAGGTAAGATTCATTAGGAACCATGTATGTTTATTCATGCCCTAATGTGTTACGTTATGTGGTACATATTGTAGAGACCTTAAAGACTTAAAGAGAAAGTGTAATAACCGTAGCAGAAGCTGAAGGCAAGTGTTCTAACCATTGTCTCAGTTCAATCTAGACAAGCTTTGTGATTCATGTATTCTTACGCATGAATTGATGTATGATGAAGTCAAAGCCAATTCTTTCGGCAAGACTTACGATATGTTGGATTTCTTATAATCTATCAAAGTATTGTCAAGGTTTTGCCAAATTATTTGGTGTGGTTTTCAAATGAAGACTGAGTATGCTAAACAAATGTTTTGTCGTCAAACGACATGCACGTGAGGTTGCCACAACTTAAACGTACATACATTTACAGAATGTAGTGTTGATCAACATAGAGTATTATAGGCTGATCACCTAGACGTGCTCGTAAGATATGCCGGACTTACAGACTTGATGCTGTAATAACCCGATATTTTCTATATAAACAAATCAAAAATTTTGCGTATAATTTTTTTTTTTTAATTTTTTTAAAGGCGAGGATATGTATAATATAAAGCGTATGTATTTATGTGATAAATAAAAATATATTTATTACATGAATAATTACAAATAATCTTATTTTATAATTATTGCTTATTATAAAGTATATTCTTATAATAATTAATTTTATAGTAGAAATATTTTTATTATTTATTTTCTATGAAAATATAATTATATATTATTTAAATAATATATGAAATGATTATAAAATTATTATAATAATTATTTTAGTTTATTATATGAATTTATTTCAGATTAATTAAGTTGATTATTTAACTTAATTAATAATGTTGTATATGCAAGATAAACTAAATATGGAATCCAAACCCTAATTTTGGTTTTGGAATAAGGAAAGAGAATATTAATATAATATTTATTATATTTCCGTGCTATAAATATGTACTGTATCTGTGGACTGATAATGGTTGGTCAATTATGTTGTATCATGACCAAATCCTAGCATTAATTTGTTTCACCCTATTTTTGAAATTCAAATGGGAAATTCAAGACTGTGTTGCAATTGTATTATATGAATTATGTCGTGTATTACAAAATTTAAAGTTAATTAGGAAAACCATAATTATAATTAGAAACCCTAAATTGTTAAATGGAAACCCTAATTGCTAATTTAGCTAGCTTAATGTTAATTAGTAAATTTTTAAACATAATTTCATGTCTAATGTAATTAGTAAATCTAAACTAATAACTACAAGAAAAATGTTTATCAGTGACCGCTCATCAGCGACCGTATATAGTCGCAGATAGATATCAGCGACCGCATACGGTCGCTAATCGGCGTCGCACAAAATTGGGTCGCTAAGGCACACATCAGCGACAATTATTAGCGACCGCCATATCTGCGACCGATAAGAGCGACCGAAATGATAAATTCGGTCGCTGATCTGAGTCAGCATGGACCATGAACAAAGCTGACGTGGTCCACATGGCAGCGGCCAGTATCAGCGACCGCATCCAGTCGTTGATAGTCTCAAATATAAATTCGGTCGCTAATAAGTATCAGCGACCACATGCGGGCGCTGATATGAAAAAAAATAAACAAATTTTTGCTGTTTTGCAAAATTCCCAAAAACATGTACCTGTTTTGTACCTACTTTATCCCAACACACATACACAACAAGATAAGCAGCATACACAATAAAATAAACATCCATTGTACCCACTAACACATACACCAAACTAGTTTAAATAACATAACTGAATATACAAGTTATGAACATACACATGCAATAAATAACGTTTCAAAACTTGTTTAAGTAACATACATACAAGTAAAGAAAAACTTGTAAAAGTACAAGCTTATACTATAACTATAAAAGTGATATATATATATAAAGCAGGTATGTCAAGATCATCGCCTCCTTGATCACCCTGTAATTAACAAAATATTAAAATAAGTTACAAATATATACTAACTATGTTAATAATGGTATATTACGACAATATATACAACAAATTGATTTTATACCTCGTCGCCATCCCCATGCTGTGATGTTGTTGCCGCCGCCACTGCTTTATCTAACTCCTCAGGATCTAGAGCCCCCAGATGCCCGCCCAGTATCGTTAGAAGATTTCGATCTTGACATATAGCTCTAACACAGTCAGCCGGAGTATGAACAGCTGGATGGCTCGACGACTGTGTAGACTGGGTAGAAGAGCAGCCTGAGCCACTGAAGGATGGGCGTCGTCGTTGTCCTTGACCTTTAATGTAGTTCTTCTTCATAACAGACGCCCTCTCCCACAACTCTTGATCAATAGACGGACGTGGAGTGCCTTCAGGATAGCGTTCATTCAATAAACACTTATAAGTGTCCTGTCATCATGTTAACAATTAAATAGTGAAAAATAAATTAATTCTGTAAGCATTGATAAACAAGATCAAGTTGTTAAAATTTATTACCGCTATCTGGATAGCCTCAGGCAGACCATCACGGGTGGCCATGTACACATCCAGCCAATGGATAGGTGTACCTTGAGACTGAGATTCCTATACAAAAAAAGCATAATATTACTAAGTAAAAATGTGATATATTTTCTACAATTCATGATTTTAAACATATTAAAACTTGTAATTAAATACGTACCCTGACAGTGATATGCTGCAAATGTGAAATATTACCGCCCTTGTATGTCCCTTTAGCCTTTTCACCTTCGGGTACACCTGAGGATCTGTTGCTGGCGGCAGTCTTTCGTCTTTTCAGCCAGCTCTCAGCCCTCCATTGGGCACACATTTCAGCCCATATGGCCTGGGTGTACCACCAGGGACTATGCTCGTGCATGTAATCTTCTCCCTGGCCTGGATGGTCGATCTCTGCATTGTGAAGGGCTTTTTGTCTTTCTTTATTCAAATTGTCTTTGGTGCGGACCGCGCACTTCTGCCAAAATAATGTCTGTATCATTGAAGCCTGCGCGTCCTCCCATCTATACCGTTTCAGCAAATAAAACAACAATAAAAACATTACTAAATAATTATCCTTCGAATACTAAATAATTATCCTTTGTCATAATTAAAAAAATATATCTGAAATTCTGCCCAAACAACATCCTTGTGGGCGATAGGTGTGCTCGCCCACGTAATCACATGTGTAGGCCAATTCTGTAAACACAGCTGTGATATACACTTGACGATCTTATTATCTAAAAAATCACTATAATATACAACATCAATTAGCATATATTAAAGCAAATTATATCTAAGTTATAATACTTATGAACATTTTTCAAACTTATACTTAAAAAAAATTCGCCAGAGTCTCCCCTGTAATATAGACTAGCCACATCCACGACGACATGCATATATGGACATTTCTAGGCACCCAATACACAAACCAAGAGAAATATACAAACTTTCAATACAATATATAAGACCAAAACAATAATGATTGAATGCAAATTAAAGTAGTAAAAAATTCAAACTCATATACATTATCAATATAATATCAATCAAAACATTACCAATATACAATAAATGGAATCTTAAAAGCTTATATATAAATGATATATGCGGGACGTACGTGCTATTCGGAGGAGGGCGAATCTGAATAAGAATCCAATCATCTGGATTACTAGGGGCCTTGGGCATATGATTAGGCCCCCTACCCAAGCCGCGCTTTTTCTGCGCTGCTTCAGAAGCCATCTGTATATTACAAATTTCAAGATGTTATTATGAGTCATGTTTGATTACATGTATATATGACAATAAACATGACAGTGATATAAACATTTATATATATGAATATAAAATGACAATAAACAAAAGTTGCATTTAAATAGTTTAGTACATAAACATGCATGACAGTGATATAAACATGTATATATATGAATATAAAAAAATGTAATGCTAAACATACATTTCAAGTGTCAGTGTCTGATTCAGAATTAATTTGTATACGTGTTGCAGATTCATAACCATCATCTACTTCAGATTCAGTGTCAGATTCAGTCAATAACTCTTCCTCCTCAGTATCAATGTCATCTGACACAAGTATTGACTCAGGATCTAATTCATGTGGTTCATCTCCACCATCTAACTGGATTACTTCATTGTCGTCCTCCACATGAACACATGACAGTCATGACTCTTCATCCCTTGCAATTTCCCACCCGTAACACACCTGGCAATGTTTGACGCATATCCATCTGGTAGTTTCAAAGACTTAACCCATGTGCACACATCTTCAACTTGCTTTTTGGACAATGTGTACCTTGCATGCGGTTTGACAATCTTACCATTAGGAAATTCATAAAGCTCTAATCTGGGACGCTTACAAATATCTTTCATGTCCAAACGTGCCTTATCATTATCTTTTGTCTTCCCCGTAACATTCATCACAGTATTAAACACATTGCCAAACACATTCTTCTCAATATGCATCACATCTAGATTATGACGATTCAAATTTGTAGACCAATAAGGCAGTTCCCAAAAGATGCTTCTTCGAACCCAGTTATGAGATTCGCCAAACCCATTGATTATGTTTGTGGCATCAACCTTACCAAATGGGATAACCGGCAATCTCATCACACGATCTCGCATCTCCATTCCCGACAATCGCAGTACAGGCATATTATTGTCTACTTTCCCTTTCCTGAAGTGTTCTCTATTTCTTCGAAACGGGTGATCTACTGGTAAGAACCGACGATGACAGTCAAACCAACAAGGCTTTCGACCTTTTGATAGATTAAACGACTTTGTATGCTCCATACAATACGGACAAGCCAACTTCCTGTGTGTACTCCATCCAGCTAACATACCATAAGCTGGGAAGTCACTTATAGTCCACATAACCGCTGCCCTAAGGTTGAAATTTGTTTTCATTGCAACATCCCAAGTCTGTACTCCATCCTCCCACAATACCTTCAACTCGTCTATAAGAGGTCTCAAGTAAACATCTAAGTTCTTTCCAGGACTCTTAGGACCAGGAACCACGAGTGAAAGAAACAAGTATGGTTGTTTCATACACATCCAAGGAGGCAAGTTGTACAGAGTAACAATCACAGGCCAACATGAGTACGGAACAGCTGAGTGGCCAAACGGATTGAAACCATCGGTGGACAATCTAAGCCTCACATTTCTAGGTTCCAATGCAAACCCAGGATGTGCTATGTTGAAATCTTTCCAAGCCTGCCCATCTGCGGGATGATTTAGTTCTCCATCTTTAGCTGGAGATTTCGCATGCCAACTCATATGTTCAGCTATTCTTGAAGACATGTACAATCTTTTTAGCCGATGTGTTATTGGAAAATACCTTAGAATCTTAAACGGTATACTTGATTTTTTTGTAGTCACACCCTCTTTATTAGGCCGAAACCGATTATGACTGCAAAACATGCACCTTGTCATCTGTTCATTTTCCTTATAAAACAGCATGCAATCGTTGGGACATGCATCGATCTTTTGGTATCCAAGACCCAACTTCTTTACCATTTTCTTACAAAAGTAATAGTTATCTGGCAATTTCTCACCGTCAGGCAACATACTCTTAATGGCCTTCAAGAGTGACTCAAAACACTCATGGCTCATGTTGTGATCAGCCTTGATGTTAAGTAATGTCGCCACTGCAGACAATGTAGTGTGTTTGGTGCAACCATGCCACAATGGCTCGCTACCCTCGTCTAACAACTTAAAGAAGTCTTTGGCATCAGAATTCATAGGTTGCTCTATGCCTTGTTCCCAATCAAAATCTGGCCCTGCAATATCATGAACCATTTCATTCATACGATGAGTACTACTGCCCGAAATGTGTACTTCTGTGATGCCACCACCTCTTCTCTGTCCATGTGCCCACCAGCATTCTTCGTAATTTCTCACAAACCCAGAAACAAGTAAATGATAGTTTATCACGTCTCTGTCCATATAATTTATATTCTTACACTTCAAATATGGACATCGTATCTGCGACTTACCATTCATACATTCCGGGTGACTATACGCATAATCCAAAAACACTTGGCAACCAGCTCTAAATTCAGCTGTAGCACCTATCTGGGCACTTGACTTTCGTCGTGCCATCCAACTACGGTCTGAATAGAGGTCCATGATTCCACGGTACCTACTACAGACAACATTATAAATGTTAACATATGACTTGAGCATACTTGTAAGCATGCATATGATTAACATTTAAGCATACTTGTAAGCATATGAGTTGAGCATACTTGTAATCACATGACTTAAGTATACTTGTAAGCATCTGATTAACATTTAAGCATACTTAATGTTAACGAATGATTAACGAACGAATGACTAACAGTCTCTTTATTGACCAAGTGTGTCTAGTTACCTTTTCTGTTGCACTATCAGTTCCCTAGCACTGCCTATTTTGGCTTAACAACCCCCTAATAGCTTACCATGCTAACAACCAAGCTTGGAGTGATAGTACAGTGTCGTATAATATATGGGTTAATGAGACTAGTCTTAGCTAGGAAGTCAAATGAACAAGGGTAGTTTAGCTGTCTTCATCAACAATTTATTTCTTTTTGGAAGTCTACGGAGTGGAGTTATAAAACTAGCAACTTTATATTGGCCCCATTTGCATTGGCATAGCCCGAGAGTTCATAATTGTACATTTTATGTCTAAACAATCCAGTAGTCATCATCATTGTACCATCACTTGGGCTTATTTACCCATAGTCTTCATCCTCTTTCTTCCTTCCTTATATATATATATATATATATATATATATATATATATATATATATATATATATAGAATGTTCTTGAGGTTAGTGTCAAATTCAAGCATTTATTATACCAGACCAGCTGCTGGACTTTGAGATTGTTGGTTCCTGCATGCTGATTCTAAGATAAGCTAAAAAAATAATATATGTTTTAACACACACTCCTATGTTATGGTGGTTTGAGCCTTTGTCGGGATGATAATATTTTAGTATTAAACTTCACGCTAACATTGGTAATATTACTTTTAATCACAAACCTCGCGGAACGTGAGAATCAACAGAATTAGTTACGCGTCATCTCAAGGACTGTTTCAAGACCTATTACTGTATTTGGAGAGGGAGGAAAATATGCTAATCCTTACATCTTGTCTTGGATAAAAGAGGTTATCCAATGAACTCTCCCAAACATACTGAATTTCTAATCGACTACAATTAAGTAACCCATAAATATAGCTCCTTATTAGGTGATACACAGACGCATAAGAAATCTTTGCTAAAATCAAGGTGAGTCTGAAGATACAACCCAATTTTGAATAACACACAAGGTTGAATAACACATATTCAATATATTCCCAATTTCAACACATATTAAAACACATATTCAGTATATTAAACACATATTAACCCTAAAAAAAATTTAACCTAAAAATTTCATTAATCTCATAAAACTCTTTGCAACAATTTCAGTATATTCCCAATTTCAATAAAAAGCTATAAATTTCAGTAATCCCAAATGCAATAATCCCAAATTCATACCACAATGAACTACTAGAATTCATACCCAAATTCATAGCTATAAATTAACTCTTAAAATAAAAATTCAGTAGCAATATAAGATAATTTATTGTATGAACTAGCTTTTCCTCAAACTATTGTACAAGAAATTCAGTAGCAATATAAGATAGTGCTTTCATAGTTAGGTTACCAATGGGCGGCGGCAGCAGCGATGGCAGTGGCGGCGGCGTTGGGTGCCGTGCGTGCGTCTTCTCCTTTTTCTTCTCTCCCTCTTCTCTCTAATCGATCTCCCTCTTTTTTTTCTTTCGTTTCTGTTTCTGCGAATGACTGAAACTGGGTAAATTAAGTTTGATCAGCGACTGTTATCCGCGACCGCATGCGGTCGCTACTTTTTAATGACATGGATTTATCAGCGACCGCATGCGATCGCTGATATTAATTGGTCGCACATACCCTTGACGCCAACATTTCGTGCCAAATTTTACGAGGGAAATGTGTGTTAGCGACCAGTCAGCGACCGCATGCGGTCGCTGAAATTAATTAGCGACTAGATTAATGTCTGGTCGCAGATATCGGTCGCTACTAGTTATATCAGCAACCGTAAAGACGGTCGCTGATATTGTTGGTTACTGTTAGACATTTTTCTTGTAGTGAATTTAGAAACCCTAAATTTGTAATTTAAAAATCTAATTATCTATTTTAGCCCTAATTGTCAAATTGAAAACCCTAAATTGCTAATTATAAGTTCTAATGATAATTAGTAAATCTATAACCCAATTTTCATGTTCTATGTAATTAGGAAGCTAAGTATGTTTACAAAATCCTAATTTGAAAATTTTAGAAACGAAATTTTCTATTTTTGGCCTAACTAGAAATCCTATAATTTTGTGTTAAACCTTAGGGTTAAACCCTAAGGGTCAAACCCTAAGGGTTTTCCATATGACCAAAGTGCCATTAAAATCCCAAGTCAATTAACCCAAATACCCTTTTGTCATATTTTTTTAATATGTTGCTTGCACATCTTACCATATATGTAGTAGTTGAACTACTTTTGACTTTGCATGGCCTAAAAAATCCAGCACATCAGCCCTTTTATCAGCCAATACATGCATCTAATACTTGTATATATAGAATAGGAGAGAGAAAAGTGCTCATTTTTGGTCATTTGATCACAACACTAATCTAGACCCTCTCTCTCTAAAACCCACGAAATTTAGTAGCATTTCATTTCCCAAATCAAGGCCCACGAACACCCTTAGCAAATCAGAAGCTTAGATTTAAGAATTTGTTCATAAAGGTATAAAACCCTATTCGAAAATCTGATCTTGTTTAAGATGTTAGATATGATGATTTTGTGTTTTAATATGTTGTATGGAGTCTAACTAAGTGATCTGGGTTGATAGATGTTAGATCCATAACATCTATAGGCTCAGATTTGATGTTTTGACAAATCTGGAAAATGTTGAAAATGATGTCTGACAATGAATGTCAGACCTCTTTAATCTTTTCATGTTATGTGTTTTTGTTGTTTAAAGGTTGATACTTGTAGTATGTTATATGTTCTATGATCTAGAACTTGAATCATGGTAAGATCTATCATATATTGTAAGATAATCGTGGTCAAACTACGTTGACCAACCATGACCATGCGAAATCTAGGCAGCCCAGAAACTGCCCAGAACGGTCTGACAACATGTTCGTGCGTTTAGATCTTGCTTGTTTTTGTTGTTTTGTTTTTTGTTGTTGTAACAAGGTTGTAGAATGGTATATGAACTACAGATTTAGGCCTATAGATCACCTAAATAACCAACAGACTGAAAGTAATCGATAGTCAAAGTAGCCTTCTCGACCTGATTTTAAGTTTCTGGAATTTCCAGAAATGGGAAGAACAGGCCTTCTGACAGGCTTTGACAGGCCCATATCTGCTTGATGTGTTGTTGTTATATGAGTTTTATGTAATAGATCTGTACCCCTACATGTTACCTACACAGTACAAGTCTTAAATCTCAAAACTAATGAACGAATTGCAAGTTGTGGAAGCCCAAAAGTGACTGCTCGAACTGTTCTTCATTTCTGGGTAACCGAGAAATGAAGAACAGCTCTGACAGCCACTTTACAAGCCCAGATCTCATTCTTTTTATGTTTAATGGTCATGATTATTGTTGTTTCATATAGTGTTACACTAGCACTACAATATCTAACCAATAACTGTCCCAAAAACACAACGAGCAAAGATTGAATCTTGGTCAAAGTAGTGCCCTCGAGCACCGAGTATGAGTACCTGGGTTTCCTCAAGAACACCTATAGCGACAGTTTCGTCGCTATAGAGCCCATTAGCGACAGATTAATTACTAAATTATTATTTTTATTAAATAATTAGTATTAAATAGTTTTTAATTATTAAAAATTCATAATAAATTTCCCAAAATTATTTTAAAGCCTAAAAATTAGTTTTTTATAATTTTGAATATATTTCATAAATATTTAATATTTTTGGAATATTAGAGGTATTTAATTTATTTAATTGTTATATTAAATATATTATTTAAAAATGATTTTATTACTTGAAGTTCTTCAGGAAATACATCAGGAAAGTTACTAACAACAGGAATATTATTCAAATTTGACGTGTCTTTATTCAAATCCATAACATGGGCTAAGAAAGCTTGACATCCGTTTTTCAATAAACGAATGGCTTTATGACTTGATATGACAGTGATTGATTTTAATGGCTTTGTTGCTTGAATTCGAACAACAGGTTGATTAGGAATATGAAAACTAATCACCTTATGAAAACAATCAATTTTGGCATGATGAGTAGTTAACCAATCAATTCCTAAAATCACGTCAAATGCAAGTATCTTTAAAGAGATAAGGTCAACAGGTAAGGTGATGGTGCCAACTTGGATCAAACAAGATTTATAAACAGTGGATGTGATGAAAGTTTCCCCTAATGGAGTCTCCACAGATAAATCAAAGTCTAATTTCTCCGGAGTCAAGTTTAAACGTTGAGCACAAGCAGGAGAAATAAATGAATGGGTAGCACCGGTATCTAGTAAGGTATAAACTTCACATGAATTTATGATTAGCTTACCCGTGATCACCTCGTTTGGGTTCCTCGCATGTTGACCAGTCACGACAAACGCTCTTCCAGGAACCGTTGACTTTGACTTTTCTGGGGCAGCCTTTTGAGTCACCGTCCCCGCTGAACTTGGTTTCGCTATCGTACAATCTCGAGCGATATGTCCTTCCTTTCCACAATTATAGTATACCTTGAACTGTTGTGGACAGTTTGGGCTGATATGTCCCTCTTTTCCACATTTATAGCATATGACCGGTGGTCGTTCTCCTCCCTTGGAACCAGTTGCTGCTGGTGCTGACGTCTTCGTATTGTCATTGTTGAATCTCCTCTTTTAAAAATCTCCTCCCGACTCGCTTCTTCTATTTTCATAGCCACGATTACCACCAGAGTGGTTGCCGTTCTTGTCTGTATTTTTCTTTCTCCGCTGGTTATCATTGTTCTGATGACTGTTGTCACCGATATGATCCTGGTTGTGGTCCCTCGGTTGACCGTACTCGTTATCTCGCTCTAATAATTGAGCCCTGTTAACAACATCTGAATAGAGAGAAAATTTATGAGAAATGAGATATTGACGTATGCCGGGTTTCAAACCTCTCAGAAACATCGGCGTCATACGTTCCTCATTCTCCACCAAATGAGGTGCAAACCTGGACAACTCCGCAAACTTCGCCTCGTACTTGGACACCGTCATGTTATTCTGCTCCAGTCTAATAAACTCTACCTCCTTCATATGACGAATACTTTCAGGAAAGTACTTGTCATTGAATAGCTTCTGAAATATCTCCCAAGACATGCTGAGTGCAGCTGGATGGGTACGCTTCACAGATTCTCACCAGTAGTCTGCCTCGCCACGGAACATAAAGGTGGCAAATGGAACCTTATGTTCCTCCGTGCATCCCAAGACATCAAATATCTTGGTAATTTGCTTGAACCATGTCTCCGCCTTAATCGGATCCGGCTTTCCCCAGAATTCTGGTGGTCCCAACTCTTTGAACTGCTTGGCTGTGACCAGCTGTGCGTTGCCATTGTTTCTTCTTATATTTTGAACAGGAATCTCCTTCGTCTGGTTTTGCATGAATCGCAAAAAACTTTTAAACATCTCATCGTTCACCGTCTGCTCAGTGGTGTTGTTCACAGGAGGAACATTGCCAGCCTGTTGCACGTTCTCCTCGTTGGTGAGTACAGGTGTCTCCACGGTTTTATTTACTCCACTATTAACATTCTCAGTCGACATTCTCAAATACTGCCATAAAACAAGGGTTAATTTAACAAATTAACAAATCACATAATATCCCTATATTATGACCAACCAACAAATAAGCTTAGGTAGGACACACTAGCGAAGGATTTACTCGTCTCTCCCCTCCTAGTTCTATTCCCCGATCTCCGCCAGAGATCATATCCCTAAGCTCTGATACCAACTGTGACGCCCCCAAAACAGGTATACAACACCCATTCTGAGTCGTCAATAACATGGTACAGAAACAACTACAACTTTATTAATACAACATAAAAACTGTGAGTGTAAATACAAATATTGTCATCTAGACAATATCCACACTCAAATAAGTCCTCATTACAATTATTGGTACAATACTTTATAAAAAAAATGGTGAGGACTACTAAAACAACTTCCTAGAACCTTCATTCCATACCCCGACTAGTACTTGCTACATTCTCGCCTCCTGAGAAGAAAATGGAACAACAAGGAAAATGGTGAGCTCAACTAGCCCAGTAAAGAATATTATGACTAAGATAATATACAACAAATTATCGTTAGTCTTCAACAGGGAAACATTTAATAGAATACAATAGACAACAAGTTTTAAATCAATATTCGCAGCGAAAAATAATAATTCATAGAGAAGTTACGTAAAGAATGAAATCTACGATTATCTATGAATTTAAAAGTTCATCATCAACATTTTATCCCTGTAATATCAATCAATAAATATCTTGAATCAAATAGTCATCTTTGCACTACAAGCCAAAGATATTCATCAGTTGGTCATGTTCACCTCAACGCCTGTTCATCTTTGCACTACGGGCCAAAGATATTCATCAGAAATCATTAATCTTTGCACTACAGGCCAAAGATATTCATTTATGTTATCATTTAGAATTGAGGATGATGAAAAATATTTTTTTAAGGAAACGAATCCAGTGAAACAAAATAATAAATGTTAAGGATTCGTATTTCAGCTATTCTATGTCCAAAAATACCTCATAAATAATCATAGTGGAGTAAAATTCAAGAATGATCAAAACATGGATACAACCAAAGCTAGTATCCAGAATAGATATTTTGGACGAAAAGAAGAAAATTTCATTTTTCGATGAATAGTAACTCGTGAATAGTAACTCGTGAATAGTAACTCATGAATAGTAACCCCGACATGAAAAGTTCCAAATTTGATAAAAAGTTCAGATCAATACTTCGGCATAATGATATTGAAGAAAATAATATCATTTAAGAAGAAATAACATCCCTTACCTCGGAAAGACGGTACTTCTGACTGGAATACTAGATATAGTGCTGAAGGAAACTTGCACCGTAAAGCAACACTCAAAGTATCAAATACTCACAAGAATACGCTCGTTATAGAGAGAGAAATAGAGAGAAACTTGTGTTTCTGGTGTGATTTCAATTCTAACCTAAGCACCCTATTTATAGGAAAATGCTTAGAATACCAAAGCAGAAAATTTAATATAATAATAATATATTTATCAAATTTTCCTTAGCCCACCTCTAGACATCTGATCTCAGCCCATTTATATCACATGTTAGCCCACTTAAATGCCAAAAAACGTTTTTCTTCAAAATAATAAATAAAACTTCCAAAAATCAATTATATCGGAACTTCAATAATTCATAATAAATAGCCTTTTTATCAGAAAATTCGAATCTCGCGTGTTTTTATAGGAAATTCAATTCTCTACAACTTTGCAGAAGAAAGTTTTTCCAAATTCCAAACAGAAGTTGACCGAAATTCACAAACGGACGATTTTACAGTCAATAATAAATTTTCGGTCAAGAATTGTGTCCACCAACACACAAAACATGTGTTAATCATTTAATGCCACAAAAATACTCTTCCTCCTCATATACTCATATATCCCACATTCATTGTAAAAATACCACCATCAATATATTATTAAAATAATATATTTAAATGAATTATTTTATCAGAAAAAGATAAAATATTAATTTTCAACAATTGTCACATTAAAATTTTTCTCTATCTATATCCACATAAAATCACTATTTTCCTCGTCATATAAATCAATAATTAATTATACACAAATAATATTACAGAATCACAGTACTAGCAACCAGGCCGTTCCCAGGAAAGAGGGGGCTTTCCAATAAGGATCTCTCCTTACTGGCGCGCAATTAGATGACCAAACCTCTCCTTAGACAGAACTTTCTAGACATTGCCAATAATGTTATCTAATAATATTATTCAGATAATATGAATTATTGCTCCGATAATGAAAAATACTGCGTAGTGACAATTATTGAAACAACAGTAATATAAAATATCAACGCAACAATTATTGAATCAATATAATATTGAACAGTAATTACTGTAATAATTATTGAGTAGTGCCTTCTTACGTAAGAATCAATAATTGGTGCAATACCGTGTGCTACGCGTATTACCGTGTTTTAACCACTGGGTATTCCAACAGTATTAATGGTAACAACTACGCCGTTATTTATAAACAACTTATTTTTGTCGTTTTCTTCATCCAATCGTTTTCTGTTATGGGGCCCACACAAGGCTGCGCCGTCGTACGAATATTCCCCGACAACAAGAATATTCCACGACCAAACAAATATTCCCCGACAACAATGAATATTTTATAACCACTTGCTTATTTAAAATATTTGCGCATTTTACCCATAACTAACCACATTAATCAAATCAACTCTTACTATTTCAGAATAATAAATAGAAGAAATTAAATTTTATTTATTAATAATTTGGGGTCTTACATATTATATCTGTAACGACCCCAAAAATTCATACAATATAATTCTCAACTTCGGTCGTTAATAACACATCTACCTTTTGATTTTACATCATTATTCAATGTTAAACTTTATAAAATGCGGAATAAATTTTTTTCCTTTCTTTCTTTCCATTCATTCATTCCCTGAATCGCAACCTTTACAATTCTTCTTTATACCAGAATCATATTTATTATATGATTTGTATAATATTTTGTGTAAACGTATTAAAAACTTAAGTCTTAATACTTCATATCTTTTCTATCGATGATTCATTTATTTTAGAATCATATCTATTCTCAATTCAGAATAAACATTCTTTATCCATTCAACATTTCAAACTATACATAACTGCCAATTACATTTGACAAAACTATCAATCATAGATTTATACCATTTCTAATTCAAGGAAATGTATTCATTTTGCACATCGTTCAATCTTCATCATCCGTATAGCAAGTAATATTGTCTAACATCATTAACCTGCAAAAAGTTTTGTGTTTGCAAGATTGAGCTCGACAGCCCAACAAATTTAACAGTCTATCATATTTCACATAGCACACAATTTCATATGCACTACATTTTCTTTACTATGCATATCCTACATGCATCAATAATTCCTTACAAATCATACATTCATGCATTATACATTTCTAATTTATCGAGTTACATCATACAACATGTGCTATCACATATCACATATAAATTGAGTTTCATAACCCAATTAACTTAGTCATATTTTGACTTTAACAATTCATAAAACATGATATGTAACTCACCACATAATCACATTTAATCCACAAACATAATAGAACTGAAAAACTTGCCTTGATTGGAGATTACCACAAAAGTTAACCTAGAGTTTCTCCACAATTCCTACATAATTATAATTACATGTACACATGTATTAGATAATTGAATATGTTACAAAACATGCATGTATATTCATCAATAATAATTATTAGTTTTATACAAACTAATATTATTTATTCTTACTCAAAATGAATATTAGTTTATTTAGAAACTTAATTTGTTTTAACCTTTTTACACCACATAAAGGTTCCTCATATTTTAGTTTATTAGTTTAATCATCCTAAAATTTTGTGTAGGCTAGAGGTGGTGCAGCCACGTATTAAAATACAATACCAATTGCAGCAATTACTCAAACTTGCTTATTGTCGCAGCGTTCCTAGTCTTGCTCACCCCATGCTCTGCCATTTTATATTTCCCATGACATTGATCCTTTATATGTCAAGTTTTGGATATAATATGGGTGGTATACCCACATATTTAAGTAAAATATTAGCTAAACATTTTGGGTACTTTAATTGAGAGCTTCAAAGGAGTCTCAGTCAACTGTTACAGAGCGTTGCTGGTGGGCAGCAGCCATCTTCGCGATGAAGCCACTTTGCGCTTTTGTAGTTTTTAATTCGTAAGTTAGTTTGCCGCAAAATTTGGATATGCTATAAACATCATAAGAGAATATATTTAGAAAATATATGTCACCCATTTTAGACATCATAGGCAGCCCAAATGAGAACTTAAAAATGCCCAATCATAACAGTTTTTAATTTTTTTCTCAACTTTACCATATCTCGCTAAAACAGTCATAACTAATTCGTTTTAAAATATTTTTGAGCGATTCTTGCCCCCACGCGAAGCTTTCTTCTGGGGCTACAACTTTCGTTCATGGACCATCTTCAAATTCCAAGCACAAAATTCCAGAAAATCCGTGCAAGGGGACTGCTCCGAATTTGTTGGACAGATTTGACGCTAACTACTTTGAAATGTCATAACTCCTTGCTCCGAAGTCAGAATTAGTCCGTTCCGGAGTCTATGGAAATCTTATTCAGTGTACTATAATAACCCAAAAGCCCACAAATTTTTGGAAACAGTAGCTAGCCCCGAATTTGTCCTTAGGGTCAGCAGTTCACAATTTTTTTCTGTTTCTAACATGTTTATTTCGCGACCGTATTGCTTTTAGCTCGTATACCAAATTAGAACAAATTTTAAATATGTTTTATATAGTATATGAGACTATATTTAAAAGTTATAAACTTCTAATTTCAAAATCTTTACGCTGCTCAAAACAGTGGTCAATAATGGCTTAACACACTTATTTCTAACTTTTCATTTTGGTTTAAAACGGCTTTTCGCTTTCATTTAATATGCACAAACTCTTTATTTATCTTCATATAGGATAAATATACCTTACTTTATCCATAGATTTACTTATTACTTGGTTTTTAACCAAAAAAAACTCACATAGGACTTTTATCGAACAAGTGGTGTGCGCTATTTTGGAACACTCATTTCATAGCCATTTATTTGTGCTATCATCCCATTTTAGCTTCCTTATATCACCACACAACCAAGCATATCCCCTTGTTTCTAATTCAAGCCATAACAGTTTAATATGCAAACAATTAAGCATAGCCGAGTCATTAACAAACTAACTAGTTTTCTCTTTTTTTTCTTTTTTTTTTAATTCAATCTGTTTGAAATCCCATTCTTTTGATCATGAAATATTTCAAGTCTTTGTTAATTAGTACAGCTACAATTAACTAATATCATTACAATGAACCATTCATAACTAAAATCAGTTTATAGTGCTAACTGTAATCATTTTATTACCAAATAAACCACCTTGTTTGAACTTTACTTTCATATCAATTATAAAGATAGATTGTAATACCTTCTATTAGCTTCACTTATGATCTCTTGCTAGCTCCCAAACTGAAACCTCACTGCTCCAACGAGTTTTGAAAGCTCAAATTCATACTTCTCTCCCCTTGTGTTAGCCGAATAAATGCACTAGACAATGAGATGGAAAGGGGCGGGTATAACAGGATAGGAGGAGTCAAGAGAAACTGAATAAGGAATAGGGAGCTTTGGCTTTTATTAAGTAACTCATCCTTGCCAGTTTCTTCTTCTCTCCAAACCTCCTCTGTATTTCTATATTGTCTAGCCTTAGGGAAAAATAAGAAGCGTAAAAATAAACTGACTCCCACTCCCCCACTAACGTCAAGTACAAAATCAAAAAGTTTGCATCAGTTGAAAAAAACCAAAGGCCACAAGGCCTTGTTTGGCTAACACATAACTCCCAACTAGATTATTTTAATAACCTTATATTATATAGATTCATGTCACACCTTTAGTTGATTAATTTAAATAACTTTAGTTTAGTTAATTTAAATAACTTATAATAATAATAATAATAATCTTATTATCATTATACTTATAATTAATAAATAATTATATATCTAATTTAATTAATAAATTAGAAACGTCACTTTATTTAATTTATTTATTTCCAAATAAATTAAACAATTCATTTAATTTAATTATTTTCTTAAATATTGAGCAATTGATTTAATTTAATTATTTATTTAAATTAAATCCTTCAGATAAAATTATCATTACTCAATTTAATTTACATTAATCAATTTAGTTACTAAATTAATTCTCCACAATTTATCAATTATTTATTTCCTCAATAAATAAATTAATTAAAATATTTATTTAATTCAATAAATATTTAAAATTGATTACTAAATTCATTTAATTCCTTCAATAGTTAACTTAACTATTAAACCTCACTTTCCCATATATGAATATATTTCTCTTCACACTAGATCATATATTTCAACATCTTTAGCACGTATATATACATACTCAAACTCAAAACATCTCATAATAAGAATTTTAGTTATTAAATTCCTATTTTAATAATTTATAAAAATTCGGGTTGTCACATCTTTCCCTCCTTATAAGGATTCCGTTCTCGGAATCACCGAAACCCTACCTTGCTCAGGTTTTCATCAAATCTCTTCGTTGAATAACTTCAACACATTACATTAATATATGTTTTATATTTTCTACTCTCACCATTCTTGATAATAAATTCTTATAAGTTTTATTTTATAACATTTACTTAGACTCAATTATATTTGAGTATTACATATTCTTTGACCCGTTCATTATCTTTCTCTAAGGATCATTATCATATACTATATGATCAAACTTTCGGGACATTACAATATCCAATCATTGTTTATCAACACAGTACTATATTATAATTCATATATTTATTTTGTTCGTTAATTTCTAAATATGGTTATACAAGTGTCCTCACTTGGATAATCATTGTATTTAATCACATGTTGATACATATTTATAAACTTCCAGTATGTATATGTTAACTTAAGAGCCATCTAAGCTATTTGCTTTGGCTAGACACGAACTTATAAATATTGTTGAACAAGATAAAACCTTATTATTATCCGACCAAATTGTTTTGGTTCGGATTCCCGACTAAGTATAAATATACCGTACCTGAGAAAACTTTTTGTGCGCCAAAGGCGGATAGATGAATGATAATATCGTTCTTGCATGTAGTATTAATCAATACAGGGCATAACGGGTCGATCACCCCCCGTGCCTGTAAGTTATGATAGTTTGCAGATAAAGTTCTGTTTAACCTTTTCGAAAATAGAAAATAATGTTCAGAGTCTGTCGACTAATCTCAAGTTATAGTCTAAAAATTTGATATAGAATTAATATATTATTATTATTAGTTTAGCTTACTTCACAACTATTGATTAGTTGTAGAAGTGTTGTACAAAGAAAACATTTAATCCTTTCAGCTAATATTTATAATTTCTATTACTTGCTGGGCACCCAAATGCTCATTCTTGTTTAATTTAAAATATTTTTAGCTAAGTGTGAACAACCAGAAGGCTCGGCTAAGAACAAGGGAAAAGGAAAGGTTGCAGGATAAGTTGGTGATATAATATGTAATAGTTTAACTTTAGTAAGACACTAATATTAATTATCTATCATGTATTGTATTGAATATTTAAAGGCCGCGTACCTGGGAGTAGACTCTGATGCATATGTAAATTAAGTTTGGTATCTATATTATTATTATTATTAGTATTATTTCACTCATAGAAATGGTATCGTGAAGCACCGAGTTCGGGTTGCAAGTACCTGAATTTGGGGGTGTCACAGGTGCCGAGTCGTCCTTTTCAAAGAAGTTATGAAATGCTCATGGTCTTGGACCGGAATTGATGCTTTACTGAATATTATTCGTAGTGAAACGTTTTGAAGGAAAAGAAGTGTTGTTTTGAATTATCAATAGTACTTCATAACTATTGTTCAGTTATTGAAGATATACTATTCCTATGTTTTAAGCATGTCATTTAAATGGAATTGTTGTACTTGCTGAGTTAGTTATGCTCACTCTTGCTTGAACCATACGAATGCAGCTAAGACCGAACGAACCGAAGGATTCGATAAAGATAAGGGAAAGGCTAAGGCAGACCATTGAACTGTCTATATAATAGTATAGGTTTAATATTGTAATGTATTTGATATTATGACAAAGAACTTATGTATTGGTTATAAAGAACCTAGGAAGGGAATATTGTTTGGAATATATATAAGATATATTCGTTCTTCTGAGGAATTTCAATTGAATGTATGTGTGAACTGTAGCACTGTGTAGCACCATATGTCGGGTTGGAATATATCCGAATTTGGGGGCGTCACAGGTTGGTATCAGAGTCTTTGGTTATAAAACTTAAGGGGGGAATTAGAACCTTAAGTCATAACCTTAAGAAGAGTCAAAGAAGTAAAAGATGGAAATTAACCCTATAAAAATGCATTGTATATGTTATGTGTTTTTATTATTCTACTGTCGTGTACTAATCAAACTATTTTTTTTGTTGTAGATGTCAGGAGAAAATGAAATTTATAGAGATGTACAAGTAGAAAGTGAAGATTCGGTTAATCAAATAGAGATCATACCGAACCCAATAGCAGCAGAGCCTGAAGTGGTGATAGTTGAGTCTAGAGACTCTGAAAGCCTGGACTTCATGTCTATGTTTGATGGCATGTTGGAAGAAGAGGTGGAGGTAGTGTCCTTTAACCCAGTAGCAATTGCAGCAGAGATGGCTGCGGGGGAGTCAATGATGTCATTGTTTATGACAGTGTTGTATAGAAATCTCCATTACTGTTAGGAGGTGAATGAGCTAAAAGAAGAACTCCATGCTGTCTTGGAAGATAAGACAAACATGGAGTCTATGTGGGAGTAGGAACATAACGAGCGAGTTTTAGAAAAGGACAAGGTCCACGAGCTAAAACAAGAAGTCTTTGAGCTCGGGCAGGAGCTAAAGACCAAGAAACAGAAGATTGGGAGAATGTCCTATATACATAGGAGTTCTCATGCGGATTTTCAGCATCAAGTAGCTGGGTATCCGATAGAAGCGGGGAAGACTCAGTATACTAACAGCCGAGATATTATTGCCGGTCTTGCCAATGCAGATTTTGATAATGTCTTACGACAGGTGTAATCTAGTATTAGCTAGAGTAGAGTTAGATATATAAATATGATATATCTAGTAGTGACGTAAAACTCTCGTTTGTATATCAAAGGGTAGTCTTTTGTAAATCTCAATTTTTGGAAAGCAATTACGGGATAGTAATGCAATCAGCTTAGGCTGTGTAATGCGAATGATGTAGTATTATACTACAAGAAATGAAGCAATATAAGCCTTTTTATGGAACATGTTGAGTAATGAGTTGAAGTTATTATTTAATTATGAATAATAACTAACTAACGAGAAGTGATTAATAACGAAATATGTTGTTTATCTTAACATCAAAATGCCGCAAAGAAGGAGACAACGTAATCAAGTCGCTAATGTTAATCAACCAGAGGGAGGTCCGGTTAACCCGATGCAAGAGTTTGTTAACTTGTTAACGGCCGCGTTTAATAGGAATGGGGTGAATATACCCCTAAATCTGGGAGTAGTACGAGCTACTACTTTTAACGATTTCAAGAGTGTCGGTCCGCCAGAGTTCAAAGGAACTACAGACTCAATAGACGCCCAAATGTGGGTGAAAGAAATTGAGAAGGCATTTGCCATTGAAAATGTCGATGAGGGTCAAAAGGTTGCCTTTGCAACCTATATGATGAAGGGTGAGGCCAACTTTTAGTGGGAGGCGAACCAGGCTAGGGCTGGTATAGAGAACCTAATGTGGGTACGGTTCAAGGAGATTTTCTTCGAGAACTACTTTCCCACGAGTATACAGGGGAGCATAGAAATGTAGTTTCTGGAATTAAATCAAGGGGAGATGACGGTTCCCCAATACGCTGTCAAGTTCAATGAACTGGTGAGGTTTGCTCCACACCAAGTGGACATGGAGGTTAGGAAGGATAGGAGATTTGAGCAGGGCTTGAAACCCTGGCTTTATAACCGGATAACTATGTTCCAAAGTACTTCCTTTGGGACTATACTAGAGGAGGTGATAATCGCCGAAAGTGGGAGTGAGGCTCTAAGCCAATACTGCAAGGAAAAGAAAAAAAAGGAAAGGTTGATGGGGGAGTGAAAGTCAAGGGAGCCAGCGGGAGTGGCGAAGGACATAAGAGGAAAGGGTTTAACTCTGAGAATACCAGAGTGAAGCAAGGAGATCCGAAGGGGAGGATGGAGGCCTGCAAGACCTGTGGGAAGACTCACTTAGGAGTTTGTCTCAAGGGGAAGGTCGTATGCTACAACTGTGGACAGGAGGGGCACATTTTGCCTAACTGTCCAAGTCTGAAGAAAAACCACAGATGCTTTGTATTTGGGTCAACTAACCACATAGCAAAGAGCTGCTCAAAGAAGGGGACGAACAGGAATAAGAGCGCTAATAGCAGTAAGTTAGCTATTGGTGGTCCAGTAACAACGGGTAGGCCGATGGCTTGTACCTTTAACATGACAGTCCAAGATACAGTTGCATCAGAGGACGTAGTTGCAGGTATTATTCCGATCAATGGCATTAATACTTACGCGCTGTTTGATTTAGGTGCTACTTGTTCGTTTATAGCGTGCGATTTTGCTAGACGTTTAGGATTACTTCCTAAAAGATTACCTGTATCTTTGAATATTAAGGTAGCGAACGAAGAGATAATTCCTGTTGAAGATATTTATAGGAGTTGTTGTGTAGATATATAGGGGTATAAATTATCGAAAGATTTGATACCGATTGAGCTGGGAGAATTCGATGTAATTCTCGGGATGGATTGGTTGGTTAACCATGGGGCAATTATAGATTATCAAAAGAAATGTGTGAATATTAGAACATTGAGACAACATCAGGTAGTATTTTACGGTAATAAATCATCGCGACGTTTGTGTTGTCTTACAATGACACAAACTAGAAAATTATTGAGGAAGGGATGTATAGGTTATCTGTGCCATGTTAATGATATCCAGAGAGTGGGAAAGACCATGGAACAAATACCTATAGTTAAAGAATTCATGGATGTATTTCCAAGCGAATTGCCGGGTCTTCCACCGGATAAGGAAACCGAGTTCGTAATAGACATTGTGCCTGGTGCGGTACCAATTTTAAGGGCACCGTATCATATGGCGCCAGTAGAAATGAAGGAGCTAATGGTTCAATTACAAGAACTGTTAGATAGAAAGTACATTCAACCGAGTGTTTCAGCGTGGGGAGCACTGGTACTGTTTGTCAAGAAGGACGGATCGTTAAGTCTTTGTATCGACTATCAAGAGTTGAACAAGTTAACAATAAAGAATAAATACCCATTGCCCATGATCGATGAAATAACCCGGGTTAAATCCTGAGTCTGGCATAAATCTTGGGTCAAATCCCAAGTCCGAATCGAATCAAATCTATAAAATAAGGCCTCAATCCTACTGGCCCAATAGTATCTTATTGGGTTAACTTAGCCCACCACAGGCTCACCCAAAAGGTCATGACATAAAGATACTATTGGTAATAACTTATTTATTTATATGCAGATAATTTTTTCCCCCATCTTTCGATGTGGGACCGGGATAGTACAAACTCTCCCACTTAAATTTCTGACGTTCCTGTCAGAACCGATCACACACACAACCCAAAGATCTTTGCCTCTCTAGCCATTGTGGGATAATACCGACTGGTTTCGTGTCCCCACCTCCGGACCTCCATCTCTCCATTGTGGGATAATACCACCAGCCTTCGTGTCCCCACCTCCGGCAACCCGATCGGATGTCCCAACCCAAGCTTTTGAGAGTCAGCTCTGATACCATATGAAACAACCCGGGTCAAATCCCGAGTCAGAACAAATCTTGGGTCAAATCCCAAGTCCGAATCGAATCAAATCTATCAAAATAAGGCCTCAAACTACTGGCCCAATAGTATCTTCTTGGGTCAACTTAGCCCACCACAGGCTCACCCAAAAGGTCATAACATAAAGGTACTATTGGTAGTAACTTATTTCTTTATATGCAGACAAATTTTCCCCCCATCTTTCGATGTAGGACTGGGGTATTACAATCGATGATCTTTTTGATCAGTTGAAAGGGGCAAAGTATTTTTCTAAAATAGATTTGTGGATGGCGTATCATCAGTTGAAGGTTAGGAAGAAGGATATACCAAAGACAACATTTAGGACTCGTTATGGTCATTACGAATTTCTGGTGATGTCATTTGGGTTGACAAATGCACCAGCTGCATCTATGGATATGATGAACAGAGTGTTCAAATAATATTTGGACAAGTTCGTCGTTGTGTTTATCGATGATATTCTAGTCTATTCTAAGATGTTAGAAGATCATGCTGAACACCAAAGAATAGTGTTTGAAACACTAAGGAAGGAAAAATTGTATGTGAAATTCACTAAGTGTGAATTTTGGCTGGAAAGGGTATAATTTTTGGGTCATGTTATCGACCGTGAGGGGATTTCAGTAGACCCAGCGAAGGTAGAAGCAGTGATGAATTGGGAACAACCGAAAACGCATATTGAGCTGCGGAGTTTCCTAGAATTAGCGGGATACTATCGGAGATTCATCCAGGATTTTTTGAAGATAGCTATTCCGTTGACTAATTTGACAAGGAAGACGGTAAAATACGTATGGACTGAGAAATACATAGACAGATTTCAAGAACCGAAGAAAAGGTTGAGTAAAGCACTTGTGTTGTCATTACCCGGTGACACCGAAAATTTTATAGTTTATAGCGATGCTTCGCATAGAGGACTTGGTTGCGTACTCATGCAACATGACAAGGTCATTGCGTATGCATCACGGCAGTTGAAGGATTATAAGAAAGTTTACCCTACTCATGATCTGGAATTGGCCGCTGTAGTTTTTGCCTTAAAGATATGGAGACATTATTTTTATGGAGAAAAAAGTGAGATATATACGGACCATAAGATTCTAAAGTAAATCTTCACACAGAAGGAGTTGAATATGAGACAAAGGAGATGTCTGGAGTTGATAAATGATTACGACTGTGAAATCCTGTATCATAGTGGAAAAGCCAATGTAGTGGCCGATGCCTTAAATAGAAAGGGTAGGAAAAAGTTGTCTATGTTAACGGCTCAAATTGAGATAATAACAGAGATGACTAGGATGGAGTTGGAGGTGAAGTTACCGAGTGAGTCGGAACATAGGCTGTTTACAATAGAGATTCAATCTACTATTGTAGAAAGAGTTAAGGAGGTGCAGCTCAAAACTGATGAGTGTGACCAGATGCAGAAGCAATTAACCGATGAAGAAAAAGATATTAAGTATAGTTTTGATAATGAGGGATTATTAAGATTTGAAGGAAGAATTTTGGTTCCAAATGAGACGGAATTAAAGGAGCAAGTGTTACAAGAAGCGCATAGTTCAAGGTACTCGATTCATCCTAGTAGCACTACGATGTATCAAGACCTTCGACAGAGTTTTTGGTGGCCGAACATGAAGAGAGAGATAGCCGAGTATATGAGTAGGTGCTTGACTTGTCAGAAAGTTAAGGCTGAACATCAATGACCAAGTGGCTTGTTACAGTCATTGGAGATTCTGGAGTGGAAGTGGGATCATGTCACGATGGACTTTGTGGTGGGACTTCCAATTACTCAGAATGGGTATGACACAATTTGGGTAATAGTAGACCGATTAACGAAGTCGGCTCACTTTTTGCCAATACGGGTTAAGTATAACTTAGACCAATTAGCTAAACTTTATGTTAAGGAAATTATTTCCAGACATGGAGTACCAGTTTTGATTATGTCAGATCGTGATCCACGATTCACATTGAACTTTTGGATGAGTCTGTAAGAGCAGTTGGGAACACAGTTGAAGCTGAGTACAACGTTTCATCCACAAACCGATGGACAGAGCGAGATAACAATTCAGACGTTAGAAGATATGCTAAGATCTTGCATTATGGATTTCAAGGGTAGTTGGGATGATCATCTACCAATAGTAGAGTTTGCGTATAACAATAGTTATCATGCAAGCATAGGTATGCCACCTTACGAAGCTTTGTACGAAAGAAGTGCAGAACACCATTGTATTGGGATGAAGTAGGAGAATGCTGAATGCTAGGACCTGAAATGGTGCAGCAAACAGCGGATGTCGTAAAGCTGATACGAATGCGATTGATAGCAGCTCAAGACAAACAAAGGAAGTTTACAGATTTGCATCGAGTAAATAGAGAGTTTGAAGTAGGCTCGTATGTATTTCTAAAGGTATCTCCTTAGAAAGGAATGATAAGCTTTGGAAAGAAGGGGAAGTTAAGTCCTAGGTTTATAGGACCTTTTGAGATATTAGAAAAGGTAGGGGGCATAGCTTACATGGTAGCATTACCTCCAGACCTAGAAAGAATACACAACGTGTTTCATGTTTCTGTATTACGTCCTTATAAGCCAGATTATAAGCATGTAATAGAGTATGAGCCTATTCATATCGAGAAGGACTTAACGTATGAGGAGATGCCGATTAAAATCGTTGATAGGAAAGAGCAAGTTCTGCGAAACAAAGTTATACCTTCCGTAAAGATGTTATGAAAGAACCACGATGCCGAAGAAGCAACGTGAGAACTTGAAGAAAAGATGAAAAAGAATTACCCTCATTTGTTTGCTTAATTTTTTTTAGCAAGATTATGGGGACAGAATCCTTATAAGGGGGAGAGTATGTAACGCCCCAGAAAATTGAGCAATATGTAAAATAATTTTATTTGATTTAATAATGAATAAAATTATATTATATGTTATTATTATGTTTTAGCAAGATGAATGTCATTCTATAACCTAGATATGTCGGAACGTCGTAGTATTTTGGCTACGTGAAGGAATTAAAGTGTTTGAAATTCCAAGACGAAAATAAAAGTTTTTCGAGAAATTTTCTAAAAAATACTATTCACGAATTTCGGCTAGGGAATTATTTTTGAATTTTCGAGAAATATGTAATGATAGAATATCAAGGGAAAATGCATTATGTAATAATAATTCAAGTATGAAAAACGTAATTTTTCGCCTGCGAACGTAATTTGAGAACGTTAGGGAAAATAAGGCGTTACGAAGTTAATGTAATGATCGTATAATACGTAGGTATTGTACGAGGTAATGAATACGAGTACGATACGAGGTATTATACGAATATGTACGGAAGGATGGTATGTCGTATATGATTGAATAAATATACGAGTGAGAATACGAGAATAATACGTAGAGTATACGTTCTAAGACTTTAAGCCAAATGAAATGGACTTGTTGGATTATATAAGAAGTGTATAGTTTAATTGGGATTGTGTTTAAGCCCAATGTAAATTATTGTTAAAACCCAAGTGCTTGTTAATGTAAAGTCCAAAGTTAATTAAGGTAAGCCCAAAAGCATAAGTAAGCTAATTGAACTTAAAGCCCAAAGTATGGATCCAATGGGTAAGCACGATCCATGGGGCAACCTATAGGTGTAACGCCCGAGAAAATCGGATTTTTATTACAATTAAATTTTTATTTGATTATGTGAATTAAATGAATTTAATTGAATTCTTTGTGAAATAAACTATGTGAAGGTCGTTCTATGACCTAGAATGTGCTAACGTGGTTAGTATTCTGGCTACGTGGTAGAAATAGTTGTTTGGAATTTCCAAGACAATAATAATTGTTTTCTGAGAAGTTTCCGTAAAAACACTATTCATCCGTTTCTGTCCGAGGAATTATTTTGAAATTCTGAGAAACGCGTAATGATAGAATATCGTGATGAGATGAAATATCTGATAATATTTTATTTATGGCAAAAAACAAAGTTTTCGCCTGCGGACTTAAAACCTAAGGGTTGGGTATATTGATTTCCAAGAAGGAAATAATATGCGTAGAAGGAATGGCGTTAGGTTGAGTTCGAGTGTTATGCAATTAGTACCTATGTATAATACGTTAAGTAAATACGAGGTACAATACGATTATTGTACTTATGGTATATGAAAGGAATACGTGAATCCTACGTGTAGAATACGATACGTATTATAGAATTAAGTTATGACTTAATGAGTAATTCATTTGTATTGGATTATGAGTAGCCAATTAATTGAATGACTAAGCCCAATGAGATGATGGGTTAAGTCCAAGTCAAGGCCCAATGTTTAATTAGTTAAGCCCAATTCATTAAAACCGAACCGTGGGTCGAACCGGTGGGTCACCCCATGGGTAAAACCCATGGAGCAACCCATGGGATGTCATAAAGGGGAGGTGGGCCGGCCACCTTGAGGTGGACTCCAAGTATAAGACTTGGTCACCAAGTGTTTTACTTGGTGACCACACATGAATAGTAAGGAGGTGGGGGTATATTGACCATTAAGCCCTCCATTTTCACTTCCTATAAATAAGAAGCTAGGTTGTTGCATTTTAGAGTTTCAAAGTTGACAACCGAGATTATGTTGAGAGAGAAAAGAGAGCTAGACTTATAAGTCCTTCAAGGGAAGCTTTGACAATTATTCTTCCAAGAGATTTTCTTAAGGAACTTGAGGTAATACTTCTTGTTCTTCATTATTCATCTCTTTGATTTTCTTTTATCATGGAGAGTCACAAAGGGGTGGTATATGCCTTGTATGAGGGAGTAAAGATGACTTACCATAGATTCAATCTCTATAAGTCATAAGCTTTCAAAAATAATAAGGTTTAATATAGTTGTTAAACTATGAAAATATTAATTATGGAGGATCGATTGTTGATAAACGATTGAGCTCCATCAATACGATAGTTATGCATCTTGTTTGGTTAGGGGTTAGATATGAAATCCATGGAATATTCCATGTGATTTGGCTTAGAGAATGTTAGTAACGAAGTTATGGCGAATTTTACGGAATTAGACGTTAATCGTCGAAAACGTAGAAATTCCGGATGGGTAGTCAAAAGTTGCCGTGAGACTTGAAAATGTTGTTTTTCAATGTCAACACGTGAGATAGGGTGATTAAGAGTCGTGGGTTCGAGAATCGTCAGTTTTCGACTTAAAACGAAGAAAACGAGCATTGAACGCTCATTAACGTTTACGAACGTATATAAAATGAACTCAATAGTGAATTATGAGTTAACGGATTCGAAAGTGTCGAATTCTTATATGAACGCGTAAAGGATGTAATTCCTGACTTGTAGGAATTCGAATGGGTCAATTCGGATGTAAAACGAACAAATTAGGAAGCTGGGAGTTTCATTAGAAAATCAAAACTAGTTTGTCAAATGGTGCATAAGCTCGGCGCCGCAGTGGCAAAACCAGTACAAAATGGTGGCGCCGCAGCGCCAGACTTGGCCGAGCATTCTGTAAACTCGCGCCCCAACGCCAACGTGCTGCGCCCCAGCGCCCATGTTGTGCAAGTGTCGCGCCCCAGCGCCAATGTGCCGTGCCCCAGCGCCAATGTGCCGCGCCCCAGCGCCAAGGTGCCGCGCCGCAGCGCCGACAGTAAGAAAAAGTTGACCCAACTATGCTTTAGACTTTAGTCGGTTATGAATTAATCGGAGTTGAGTTTATATACTCAATAAATGTATAAAGACTAATCCTATACTACCTATACTAAGATATATGGTATGAAACTTAGGAGTCTAAGGTAAGTAAGAAAAATATGTAAAATGAATGAAGTTGGGTCCGGTTAGTAAAACGTCCATAGAGAGATAAACCGGGACGAAGGGTAATAAGTCAGGTTGACTTTAATAAAAATATTATGTTAACAAAGACATATAAGAGAAAGAAGCTGGTAGGAACAATGTGAATAGTTGTTTGATAGCTAATTACGGTGTGCTATGTGAATATATCTTGTAGATTCTGTAAAGGCTGTGGTCAGTCGAGTAAGTTATTGAAGACGCTGAAAGGCAAGTTTTCTTAACGCTTGTCTAACTTCCAAGTTAGCCAAGTTTTATGTGATTCATTGAATTGAATTGCAAGCTTTGTTGTAAAAGAAAGGGTCGATGCTAGATTTTAACTCGGCTAGACTATTCGTAAGATATAGATTGATGATTTTCCATATCATTCTATATAGAAATGTTAATGCTATCCTATGCCAAGTAATTGGTACGGATGTGAAGGTAAGGTTTGTCTATGAACAAACAAAAGTATTTTCATCGATATTTCGATGGGCACGCGAGTTTGCCAAAAATATTAAACGTAAATACGTTTAATGAATGTAGTGTTGATCAACATAGAGTACTATAGGCTGATCACCTAGAAGTGCTCGTAAGTTATACGGATGAACGACCTTAGTGCTGTGGACTCCTTTTCAAGTATGAAAACTTAAATTTACTGTTCATGGTCTATTTACCGGTTCAAAATTCCTAATCTATTCTATACATTGGGAATTGATGTTATAAACTGTTATGATATTATTGATTCATAATACTTCATAACTATTGTTCAGTTATGTTGGAATTGTTATATAATTCACGAATGTGGTATTCCTGTTATCCTTGATTAAACTTGCTGAGCTGTCATGCTCACTTCTTGCGTGAATTATATAACTGCAGTTAAAGGTGAACGTACTGAGAATGCCAAGAAAGATAAGGGCAAAGCTAAGATGGATGCTTAGGCATTGTGTAATAGTTTAGTAAGTCTGTATGTATTATACCTTATGAACAATGAACAATTTAACCGGTTTATGAACCTGGGAAGGATTATACTTTGATTTTAATAAGAATATAGTAATTACTCTCGTTTTGGTGTGTTTCAATGGAATGATGGTATTGATGTTAGTATAGTGGAGCACCATCTGTCGGGTTGGAAGATACCCGGATTTGGGGGCGTAACAATAGGTGATCTTGATGCCCAAGAAATGGATAAGTGTTGTGATGGCCAAGCAAAAAGTGTGATGGCCAAGTTAACTTAATAGCAAGGTAATGAATAGTAAGGAGGTGATTAAGGAGGTGGGATTTGGCTATTACCTAAATTACCCTAACCTTGGAAATCCTATAAATAGAAGACTTGCTAGCTCATTTGTTACTTGTTCATTTCATCCAACACATTACAACTTATAAAGTGCTTATTGGTTAGAGAGAAGAAGTTAGAAAAGTTAGACTTTGAAGCAAGAAGCATTCATTGTATCGACTGGAATGATACAAGTCATTACATCCGCTGATGCAACCGCATCTTGGACAATTCTATTAAAAGTATGGGCCATAGGTCTACCCGATTTCCCCTTCAGACAGACTCTTAAAGGAGTCTTTCCACATATCTTACATGCTTCCATCCTATGTTTAGGATCCCTTTGTTCCACTCTAGTATTCTCGGAGTTAAAATTTTTTTTTTTCGGCATATCGCCACTACCCCCGGCATTCTCTGCCTTAGTTCCTCCCTCTTTGTGGTATTGAGTCTACAACTCAATATCGCCTTATGCTACAATCAACTTCTCCAGAATAGTCCCATAAAAAACACTCTGGAATACCAAAATCCAACTATAGAGCCAGGGTTTCAGGCCTTGCTCAAACCTATGAGCCTTTCTCTTCTTAGTGTTTTCTTGGTGTGGAGCAAACCTTACCAATTCTTTAAATTTGGTTGCGTATTGGGGAACTGTCATGTCCCATTTCTTAGTTCTAAGAATTTAATCTTCATCTTCCTCTGCATACTTGTAGGGAAATAATTCTCGAAGACAACCTTCTTGAATTGTTCCCACGTTACCGCATCTGTTCTAGCCCCACCCTGGTGAGCCTCCCACCAAAAGTTGGCTTTTTTTATATATATATAGGTCGCAAAAGAAGTCTTTTGCGCCTCAGCTATGTTCGTAATAACAAACGCCTTCTCTATTTCTTTTACCCATGTCTGGGCTTCTAATGGTTCCGTCGTTCCTTTGAACTCTGGCGGACCAACGCTTTTAAATTCTTTAAGGGTAGTCATTCTGGCTACCCTAGGTTTCGTAGGTGCTCTACCCCCGGTTTTTTTCGTTAAATGTCGCCGTTAATAAATTAACGAACTCTTGCATAGGGTTGTTCTTACCCCCTTGGTTATCATTCCACAATAATAACGCATGCTACATCAAAGCACATTAAATAAGAACTTCATTATATTAATATGCTTCTTCATAGTTTGAAACTATTTACAATTTGCTTCCATAGCCAAAAGCTATTACATTTCTATCCCACAATTGAACTTCACAAAAGTTGGGATTTACAGAAAGACTACCCTTTTTACAAAAGAGGGTTTTACGTCACTACACACATGTTTAAAATTCTAAACTCCTAATAATGCGTAACTGCATCTTTGAGTTCATTTGCAATCATCACTATAGTATCCCGATTAATAGTATATCGAGTCTATCACGACTCAGTGGAATAACACGCAACTTTTGAAATCCCTATGAGCACTCTCATGGATGTAAGACATCCGTGCTATCTTCTGGTCTTTCTCAACCAGTTTCTTACGAAGCTCATCGGCCTCTTCCTTATAGTTCCTAGCCTGCTCTGTCATAAGCACATGCTTGTCGTGCTCTGACTCAAAATCTGCTTCTGCAGACATCTTAGCTTCATGGAGATAATCAATCTCTTCATTCTGGTTCTGCACAACTGTACTCAGTTGCACATTTCTGTCAAGCACTGCCAGATACAATGCTCTCATTGCATCTAGAGATGTGGACTCTAGTGTAGGTACCTCCGTAATAACCGAGGCTACCTCCATTCCCTCCTCCTCATAGACTATCATATCAAGGTATGATGTCAAAGCTACATCTCCCTCGGAGTAGTCTTCCTCAGAAAAGTACTCCTTTGGCTCCGACTCTTCTAGAGTTACTAATGGTACCTCCGCCATTGGCATGGTTACAAGCTCTACTCTGTTCACTGATTCCTCACTTATCATCTCCATGTTTCTAAACATCAAGCTATCGTTCGTCACCCTACAATAACCCATAACATGTTGATTAGTCCTTAACACATAATAGTATAAGCACAAATCACATTTAATTCCTTTAGGGTTATTTTTAATCTTTTAAATCTTTTGGTACTGAGTTTTCTCAATACCTTATTTACTCCTTCGACTTAAGTAAAGCTCGAGTTTACTTCCTTCGGATTTCTCTTCCTTAACGAGGTTATTAGCCTAAGGTTCTTCCCCCCCTTAAGTTTTATAACCTAATGCTTTGATACCAACCTGTGACGCCCCCAAATTCGGGTATCTTCTAACCCGACAGATGGTGCTCCACTGTACTAACATCCATACAATCATTCCATTGAATTACAATAAAATGTGAGTAATTACTATATTCTCATCAAAATCAAAGTATAATCCTTCCCAGGTTCATAAACCGGTTACATCGTTCATTGTTCATAATGTATAATACATACAAACTTACTAAACTATTACACAATGCCTAAGCATCCATCTTAGCCTTGCCTTTATCTCTCTTAGAACTCTCAGTTCGTTCGACTTTAGCTGCAAACATATGGTTTAAGCAAGAATGAGCATAACTAGCTCAGCAAGTCTTAACAACGAATCACATGACTATCACATGAACAATTTCATGCTTTATTCACATAAATGAACAATTAACTACGAAGCACTATGAAATATTTGACTAGTACCTCTCATGTCATAACAACAATTCCAAAGTATATATATAATAGCTTAGGAATTCTGAACCGGTCGATAGACCATGAACAGTAACTTTCAGTTTTCATACATGAAAAGGAGTCCACAGCACTTAGGCCGTTCATCCGTATAACTTACGAGTACATCTGGGTGATCAGCCCATAGTACCCTATGTTGATCAACACTACATTCATTAAACGTATTTACGTTTAATATTTTTGGCAAACTCGCGTGCCCATCAAATAATCGATGAAAAATCCTTTTGTTTGTTCATAGACAAACCTTACCTTCACGCCTGTACCAATTTCTTGGCATAGGATAGCGTTAACATTTCTATATAGAATGACATGTATGATAATCAATCTATATATTACGAATAGTCTAGCCGAGTTAAAAGTTGGCATCGACCCTTTCTTTGAAACAAGTCTTGCAATTCAGTTCAACGAATCACATAAAAACTTGGCTAACATGGAAGTTAGACAAGCGTTAAGAAGACTTGCCTTTCAGCGTCTTTAGATAACTTACTTAACTGACCACAGCCTTTACAGAATCTACATGATATATTCATATAGCACACTGTAATTCGCTATCAAATAACTATTCACATTGTTTCTATCACATAACATACCACATTAGGTCATGAGCGAACATACATGGTTCCTAATGAATCTTACCCTTCTTCTCAATCTAATTATTTATTAGATTGTTTATTATTGGTTCCGGCTTGCTGTTTATAACCAACTTCTTTCTCTTCTATGTTGTAAGTGGATTTACTTCATTAATACCACTCGTTTTGAGTTAATCACCTTTCCTCACGTCTTACCAACGTTCTTACATTATCAATCGAAATTCGATCGTTTATTGGCTAAGTATACTTATTGCATACCGTTCACATTCACGTAATATTCAACAACTTTTAGTTGTAACTCTCAACGTTATTGTCATCATCGAAGATGCTACTTTAAGTTAATTAATTCATCATCAATTAACTATCTTTCATCTGGTATACTTAATCATGCTCATTTCATTAATAAAGTCAAATCGACTTTCCATGCTTCGTTGCGGCTCATTAACGTTCTTACGTTTTTAACCAACTTTCGATCATCGTTGGTGAACTACCAACGTTGAACATCATTCACGGTTTCTTATTACCCTCTTACGTTCTTCATTTAATTATGGTTAAACCATACATAATCTTCTATCATTCTCTATTCGACTCACACTCGGACTTTCTTTAATCTCAATACCAGTTGTTACGGCTTTCCTTGATAATTCATATCTTACTTACTACCTTCGTCAACGTCTAAGTCATACACCTAGGGTATACTTAGAACGTTCGTCCAACACGAATACGATTCACGAGGATCGTTATGTATTTGGCATTAACCTGATCGTCTCTTAATCTTTCATTCAACCTTCACTCAAGGTTACAATCGTTTTCATCGTTTATTCAACCCATGAACCCCATGTTCATTATTCTTCCTTTTTGTCGAAGACATACCGTTTGTTGTATGCTAAGACCGATCGTTCATCGCAACAACATTGCGTTCACAGCGTCTAAACGCTTTACCTTCATCTCTCATTACTATGACATAACATCGGAATGTTATTCATTACCTTATCACTCAATGTCTAAGGAATTATAATCATAGCAATCCCTCATGTTCGTTTGTCACGACTACGGTCTCCGGATATCGGTTACGTAATCTAACGCTTACATTCTCCGTCTTTTAATCACGTTAAATCTTTTCGTTCAACATTTGCTAAAGGTTTAAAACACTTGACTAAGTGTTACATTACGTGAACTATATGTTCATACTTCTTTCTTGCACATCCCCCAGTATCTGAGAAATAAAATTCTCATTTCTGGGCATGGCCTTGCACCGGCGCTGCGGCGCCATCCTTCCCTCTCTCTCTCGCGCTGCGGCGCGACCTACTTCTATCTCCTCCCTTGGTCTGGTGTAGCGGCGCCAAACCCTTCATTATTTTTCGCGCTGCGGCGCCACTTAACAGCACCTGAAGCCCGAGTTCACACTGCGGCGCCACTTCTCGGCGCCGCAGCGCGAATCTTAAACCCTAGAAAATTTTTCTAAGTGTTGAATCAAGTTTTGAGATGCTTACTTTCCGATCTCATAACTCCTTCGTTATAACTCGGAACGAGGTCGTTCCAAAGCCATTCTCTTCGTGATCTCCCATACATTTATACCCATCGAGTAGAAATTCGATCTAAACTCATTAACGTGCCATTCAATTGGCTTAAACTTCACTCTTCGTTTATTTTACGCTTTTAACGTTCTTCGCTCGTTCGTCCGTAATTCGGTCATCCGAACTCGGAACTCGATCGTTCTTGAGTCCACGACTCAAGTTTTCTACGTTCTCTTACATTCTTATGAAACCCTACACGTCCGGGTTCATTTATTAGCTTTCAAATTCTCGCTCGTCTTTTACGAAAATTTTGCCATAACTTCGTTATAGCTCAATTTTAATCTGTTCTTCATGAACGTTTCTAACGCTCCTAACCAAGCAAGAAGCAACTAACTTATACACGATGGTTTTAAACTTGTCCATCAATAACATTTACACTACGATGGTTTTAAATTTGTCCATCAACAACATTCTACGTGTTCTTCGCGTTCTTCGTTCGTTCTTCGTTTTAATCGATATTTTGGATTACGATTCTACTTTTTCTTGGAATTTGATGTTATAGAACATCATTCCTGCTAATTTGACTTACTCATTCATAAGATTCATTCGGATCGCTCAAAATCCTTACGAATCTTATACATCCTTAAGAAATTTATAAACTACATTTCTTATTCTTATTTCTTTATTTTCTCATGATTTCAATCATATGAAATCATTCTTAACTTCTTTTACTTCTTATTCTCTTTAAGCTATATTTTAAACATAGAAAACTTAAAGAAAAATATTAGAAGAAATTAGGGTTCGGATTACCGTTCTTCGTTAATCCTCTTCCGTTATACAAAGCCGGCGATTCGCTAGCTATTCTATTTCACGATCACTTTTGATCCGATCGTTCAAGCTCACGCTCTTCCTCTTCTTCTCCTAACCGAGCTCTCTCTATCTCTCTTAAGTGTAGGATTTTCAAAATCCTAGAAAATGAAATTCTAGGTTTCTATTTATAGAAAAACCAAAGCTAGGGTAATTTGGTCATTCCGCCCTTAACCTCCTTACTATTCCAAGCTTTACCACCAAGTTTACTTGCTCTCCAAATAAATTACTTGGTCACCACATTAATTACTTGGTTGCTACTTAACTTAGCCATTAAGTATACTTGATTAGCACAACACTTGCTCATCACTTCATTATCTTGGTTACTAAGACTAACCACATGATCATGGGTTGCCCCATGGATCACCCTAACCCATTGAATTATAGCTTGGGCTTAGGTTTAATTAACCTACTTAATTACTTGGGCTTAACTTCACAAATCATTGGGCTTGACATAATCCAAGTCCAATTGGATTTTACAAAGTTCATGAACATAAAGTCCATTAAGACTTATCGCATTCTACGATCGTATTCTACGATCGTATTCTACACATTCCTTTCTCGTAATCGCCTCTTTTCTTCGTATATTATTCGTACGATATTCGTATTATAGGTCGTACTAATCTTCTTTCTATACTCGTATAATAACTAGTATCATACTCGTATTTCTCACGCATAATAACCCTAGTTATTATACATGCTCATTACATTCGCGGAACTCACTTTCCCTAACCCTTAGGTTTTGAGTCCGCAGGCGAAAACTTCGTTTTTGCCATAACTGAAATATTATTGAATATTCCATCACGTCTCAAGATTTCACGCAATCAATAACTTCTCGGAATTTCAAAATAAATCTCCGAGCAGAAACGGATGAATAGTGCCTATTTCGTCTTTTTTCCCAGAAATATTTTTGTTCCCAGAAAACTTTTATTTTCGTCCTGGAAATTCAAACACTTTAATTCTACCACGTAGCCAAAATACTATGATGTTCTGACATATCTAGGTCATATAACGACCTTCGATTAGCTTGCTCCATAAATAATCAATTAAATTCATTTAATAAAAATAAAAATTTAATTCTCAAAAATTCGATTTTCTCGGGCGTTACATTCTACCCCCCTTATAAGGATTCTGTCCCCAGAATCTTAGCTTATAATTACATACACTAAATGAGGAAAAAATTTCCATCATTTAAATCTCGAGTTCCCACAATGCTTCTTCGACATTGGGGTTCTTTCATTTCACCTTCAACAATTGTATTATCTTAATTCACATGACGTATCACTTCCTATCAATAAATCTGAGTTGGAAGTTAAACACTTATTAACACATTACATAATCTATATATCATCTCAGTTATCATTTTAACTTGAATTTATATGGAACTCAAATTCCTCCCTCAAAATAAGACTATACTTAGTCTTCTACTTATCCTGCATCATCTTCTGATGTCTTAGAAAGACTAGAATATCACCAATGATCATTACAACCTACTCGTCCAAATATTATTCGAACACTCTGTGACGCTAATGCTAATTCCAACCATAGCACCTTCACAAGAGTTCCTATCAGCGTACCACCGACTTGCTCGGCGCCCCTTAAAGAAAGTATAACTTCAATGCATTAGTCAACCCAAATGATATACCCAGAAACTCGTGATGACCATAACGAGTTCTGAACGTAGTTTTAGGTACCTCCTTCTTCCTTACTTTCAACCGATGATACCCCATACACAAATCTATCACGGAAAAATTTTACTTTGCCCTTTTCAATTGATCAAATAGATCATCGATCCTAGGAAATGGGTATTTATTCTTAACTGTTAACCAATTAGTCATATATTTGACCTACGCATTGGTTTACTTACTTTACTTCTTAGGGTTCGCGTTCTTTCAACCCAAGTTTACGCGACCTACTTTTATTACTGGTATACAGCTTCATGACATACGGAGATGTCTTACTTAATACGTTCATCATTCTTGATGATTTACATTATTATCTTCTTCTTATAACTTTTCTAGGATTCAGCACACATCGCTTCTCTGCTAGTAGTCCTTATGGTACTCTGAGTGATTTCCCATAAACAACCAAGAAACAAGTTCCCGTCTCATCTACACTGCCATCACAATGAGTTAGATCGGTTGCCAGTTTCGTATATTCCTTTGCTCTCTGAAGGAATTGTTTAGCCCAGTTCCCATATGTCAACCATCAAAGATTACGAGTGTACCACAACCTAAACTTATCTTAACATCCTTCTAGATTGCGTCTTGATTAGACAACAAGACTGTTTCGGTAATTAATTACCGTAACTTACTATCTTGGGTTTCTTAGAAAACCGAAGATTCATACTTTTCCTTAGACCATTTGTTAAGGTTTTATGGTTAATCAACCCATTCATACCGAGAATTACTTCAAATTCTCTCAACTATATCGGTTCTTATCTACCGATACTTACTTACTCTTTTATTCATGAAACAATTTTCACGAATATCATCAAAGAAAGTTATTTCTTTATTCTCTACCTTAACATTTAAAGGTATTTATAATCCTTTTCGGGAATGAACTTAATCACTTAGCAAATTCACATGCTATAAAAGATCAAGTAGCACTCCAATCAAATTGCACATAAGCATTCATTGTATCGACTGGAATGATACATGTCATTACATCCGCTGATGCAACCGCATCTTGGACAATTCTATTAAAAGTACGGGCCATAGGTCTACCCGATTTCCCCTTCAGACAGACTCTTAAAGGAGTCTTTCCACATATCTTACGTGCTTCCATCCTATGTTTAGGATCCCTTTGTTCCACTCTAGTATTCTCGGAGTTAAAATTCTTTCTTTTCGGCATATCGCCACTACCCCCGGCATTCTCTTCCTTAGTTCCTCCCTCTTTGTGGTATTGAGTCTACAACTCAATATCGCCTTATGCTACAATCAACTTCTCCAGAATAGTCCCATAGAAAACACTCTGGAATACCAAAATCCTACTATAGAGCCAGTGTTTCAGGCCCTGCTCAAACCTACGAGCCTTTCTCTTCTCAGTGTTTTCTTGGTGTGGAGCAAACCTTACCAATTCTTTAAATTTGGTTGCGTATTGGGGAACTGTCATGTCCCATTTCTTAGTTCTAAGAATTTAATCTTCATCTTCCTCTGCATACTTGTAGGGAAATAATTCTCGAAGACAACCTTCTTGAATTGTTCCCACGTTACCGCATCTGTTCTAGCCCCACCCTGGTGAGCCTCCCACCAAAAGTTGGCTTTTTTTATATATATAGGTCGCAAAAGAAGTCTTTTGCGCCTCAGCTATGTTCGTAATAACAAACGCCTTCTCTATTTCTTTTACCCATGTCTGGGCTTCTAATGGTTCCGTCGTTCCTTTGAACTCTGGCGGACCAACGCTTTTAAATTCTTTAAGGGTAGTCATTCTGGCTACCCTAGGTTCCATAGGTGCTCTACCCCCGGTTTTTTTCGTTAAATGCCGCCGTTAATAAATTAACGAACTCTTGCATAGGGTTATTCTTACCCCCTTGGTTATCATTCCACAATAATAACGCATGCTACATCGAAGCACATTAAATAAGAACTTCATTATATTAATATGCTTCTTCATAGTTTGAAACTATTTACAATTTGCTTCCATAGCCAAAAGCTACTACATTTCTATCCCACAATTGAACTTCACAAAAGTTGGGATTTACAAAAAGACTACCCTTTTTACAAAAGAGGGTTTTACGTCACTACACACATGTTTAAAATTCTAAACTCCTAATAATGTGTAACTGCATCTTTGAGTTCATTTGCAATCATCACTGTAGTATCCCAATTAATAGTATATCGAGTCTATCACGACTCAGTGGAATAACACGCAACTTTTGAAATCCCTATGAGCACTCTCATGGATGTAAGACATCCGTGCTATCTTCTGGTCTTTCTCAACCAATTTCTTATGAAGCTCATCGGCCTCTTCCTTATAGTTCCTAGCCTGCTCTGTCATAAGCACATTCTTGTCGTGCTCTGACTCAAAATCTGCTTCTGCAGACATCTTAGCTTTATGGAGATAATCAATCTCTTCATTCTGGTTCTGCACAACTGTACTCAGTTGCACATTTCTGTCAAGCATTGCCAGATACAATGCTCTCATTGCATCTAGAGATGTTGACTCTAGTGTAGGGACCTCCGTAATAACCGAGGCTACTTCCATTCCCTCCTCCTCATAGACCATCATATCAAGGTATGATGTCAAAGCTACATCTCCCTCGGAGTAGTCTTCCTCAGAAAAGTACTCCTTTGGCTCCGACTCTTCTAGAGTTACTAATGGTACCTCCGCCACTGGCATGGTTACAAGCTCTACTCTGTTCAGTGAGTCCTCACTTATCATCTCCACGTTTCTAAACATCAAGCTATTGTTCGTCACCCTACAATAACCCATAACATGTTGATTAGTCCTTAACACACAATAGTATAAGCACAAATCACATTTAATTCATTTAGGGTTATTTTTCATCTTTTAAATCTTTCGGTACTGAGTTTTCTCAATACTTTATTAACTCCTTCGACTTAAGTAAAGCTCGAGTTTACTCCCTTTGGATTTCTCTTCCTTAACGAGGTTATTAGCCTAAGGTTCTTCCCCCCTTAAGTTTTATAACCTAATGCTTTGATACCAACCTGTGACGCCCCCAAAATTGGGTATCTTCTAACCCGACAGATGGTGCTCCACTGTACTAACATCCATACAATCATTCCATTGAATTACAACAAAATGAGAGTAATTACTATATTCTCATCAAAATCAAAGTATAATCCTTCCCAGGTTCATAAACCGGTTACATCGTTCATTGTTCATAATGTATAATACATACAAACTTACTAAACTATTACACAATGCCTAAGCATCCATCTTAGCCTTGCCTTTATCTCTCTTAGAACTCTCAGTTCATTCGGCTTTAGCTGCAAACATATGGTTTAAGCAAGAATGAGCATAACTAGCTCAGCAAGTCTTAACAACGAATCACATGACTATCACATGAACAATTTCATGCTTTATTCACATAAATGAACAATTAACTACGAAGCACTATGAAATATTTGACTAGTACCTCTCATGTCATAACAACAATTCCAAAGTATATATATAATAGCTTAGGAATTCTGAACCGGTCGATAGATTATGAATAGTAACTTTCAGTTTTCATACTTGAAAAGGAGTCCACAGCACTTAGGCCGTTCATCCGTATAACTTACGAGTACATCTGGGTGATCAGCCCATAGTACCCTATGTTGATCAACACTACATTCATTAAACGTATTTACGTTTAATATTTTTGGCAAACTCGCGTGCCCATCGAATAATCGATGAAAAATTCTTTTGTTTGTTCATAGACAAACCTTACCTTCACGCCTGTACTAATTTCTTGGCATAGGATAGCGTTAACATTTCTATATAGAATGACATGTATGATAATCAATCTATATATTACGAATAGTCTAGCCGAGTTAAAAGTTGGCATCGACCCTTTCTTTGAAACAAGTCTTGCAATTCAGTTCAACGAATCACATAAAAACTTGGCTAACATGGAAGTTAGACAAGCGTTAAGAAGACTTGCCTTTCAGGGTCTTTAGATAACTTACTTGACTGACCACAGCCTTTACAAAATCTATGTGATATATTCATATAGCACACTGTAATTAGCCATCAAACAACTATTCACATTGTTTCTATCACATAACATACCACATTAGGTCATTAGCGAACATACATGGTTCCTAATGAATCTTACCCTTCTTCTCAATCTAATTATTTATTAGATTGTTTATTATTGGTTCCGGCTTGCTGTTCATAACCAACTTCTTTCTCTTCTATGTTGTAAGTGGATTTACTTCATTAATACCACTCGTTTTGAGTTAATCACCTTTCCTCACGCCTTACCAACGTTCTTACATTATCAATCGAAATTCGATCGTTTATTGGCTAAGTATACTTATTGCATACCGTTCACATTCACGTAATATTCAACAACTTTTAGTTGTAACTCTCAACGTTATTGTCATCATCGAAGATGCTACTTTAAGTTAATTAATTCATCATCAATTAACTATCTTTCATCTGGTATACTTAATCATGCTCATTTCATTAATAAAGTCAAATCGACTTTCCATGCTTCGTTGCGGCTCATTAACGTTCTTACGTTATTAACCAACTTTCGATCATCGTTGATGAACTACCAACGTTGAAAATCATTCACGGTTTCTTATTACCCTCTTACGTTCTTCATTTAATTATGGTTAAACCATACATAATCTTTTATCATTCTCTATCCGACTCACACTCGGACTTTCTTTAATCTCAATACCAGTTGTTACGGCTTTCCTTGATAATTCATATCTTACTTACTACCTTCGTCAACGTCTAATTCATACAACTAGGGTATACTTAGAACGTTCGTCCAACACGAATACGATTCACGAGGATCGTTATGTATTTGGCATTAACCTGATCGTCTCTTAATCTTTCATTCAACCTTCACTCAAGGTTTCAATCGTTTTCATCGTTTATTCAACCCATGAACCCCATGTTCATTATTCTTCCTTTTTGTCAAAGACATACCATTTGTTGTATGCTAAGACCGATCGTTCATCGCAACAACATTGCGTTCACAGCGTCTAAACGCTTTCCCTTCATCTCTCATTACTATGACATAACATCGGAATGTTATTCATTACCTTATCACTCAATGTCTAAGGAATTATAATCATAGCAATCCCTCATGTTCGTTTGTCGCGACTACGGTCTTCGGATATCGGTTACGTAATCTAACGCTTACATTCTCCGTCTTTTAATCACGTTAAATCTTTTCGTTCAACATTTGCTAAAGGTTTAAAACACTTGACTAAGTGTTACATTACGTGAACTATATGTTCATACTTCTTTCTTACACATCCCCCAGTATCTGAGAAATAAAATTCTCATTTCTGGGCATGGCCTTGCACCGGCGCTGTGGCGCCATCCTTCCCTCTCTCTCTCTCGCGCTGCGGCGCGACCTACTTCTATCTCCTCCCTTGGTCTGATGTAGCGGCGCCAAACCCTTCATTATTTTTCACGCTGCGGCGCCACTTAACAGCACCTGAAGCCTGAGTTCACGCTGCGGCGCCACTTCTCAGCGTTGCGGCGCGAATCTGAAACCCTAGAAAATTTTTCTAAGTGTTGAATCAAGTTTTGAGATGCTTACTTTACGATCTCAAAACTCCTTCGTTATAACTCGGAACGAGGTCGTTCCAAAGCCATTCTCTTCGTTATCTCCCATACTTTAATACCCATCAAGCAGAAATTTGATCTAAACTCATTAACATGCCATTCAATTGGCTTAAACTTCACTCTTCGTTCATTTTACGCTTTTAACGTTCTTCGCTCGTTCGTCCGTAATTCGGTCATCCAAACTCGGAACTCGATCGCTCTTGAGTCCACGACTCAAGTTTTCTACGTTCTCTTACATTCTTATGAAACCCTACACGTCCGGGTTCATTTACTAGCTTTCAAATTCTCACTCGTCTTTTACGAAAATTTTGCCATAACTTCGTTATAGCTCAATTTTAATCTGTTCTTCATGAACGTTTCTAACGCTCCTAACCAAGCAAGAAGCGACTAACTTATACACGATGGTTTTAAACTTGTCCATCAACAACATTTACACTACGATGGTTTTAAATTTGTCCATCAATAACATTCTATGTGTTCTTTGTGTTCTTCGTTCATTCTTCGTTTTAATCGATATTTTGGATTACGATTCTACTTTTTCTTGGAATTTGATGTTATAGAACATCATTCCTTACTAATTTGACATACTCATTCATAAGATTCATTCGGATCGCTCAAAATCCTTACGAATCTTATACATCCTTAAGAAATTTATAAACTACATTTCTTATTCTTATTTCTTTGTTTTCTCATGATTTCAATCATATGAAATCATTCTTAACTTCTTTTACTTCTTATTCTCTTTAAGCTATGATTTAAACATAAAAAACTTAAAAAAAATATTAGAAGAAGTTAGAGTTCGGATTACCGTTCTTCGTTAATCCTCTTCCGTTATACAAAGCTGGCGATTCGCTAGCTATTCTATTTCACGATCACTTTTGATCCGATCGTTCAAGCTCACGCTCTTCCTCTTCTTCTCCCAACCGATCTCTCTCTATCTCTCTCAAGTGTAGGATTTTCAAAATCTTAGAAAATGAAATTCTAGGTTTCTATTTATAGAAAAACCAAAGCTAGGGCAATTTGGTCATTCCGCCCTTAACCTCCTTACTATTCCAAGCTTTGCCACCAAGTTTACTTGCTCTCCAAATAAAATACTTGGTCACCACATTAATTACTTGGTTGCTACTTAACTTAGCCATTAAGTATACTTGATTAGCACAACACTTGCTCATCACTTCATTATCTTGGTTACTAAGACTAACCACATGATCATGGGTTGCCCCATGGATCACCCTAACCCATTGAATTATAGCTTGGGCTTAGGTTTAATTAACCTACTTAATTACTTGGGCTTAACTTCACAAATCATTGGGCTTGACATAATCCATGTCCAATTGGATTCTACAAAGTTCATGAACATAAAGTCCATTAAGACTTATCGCATTCTACGATCGTATTCTACACATTCCTTTCTCGTAATCGCGTCTTTTCTTCGTATATTATTCGTATGATATTCGTATTATAGGTCGTACTAATCTTCTTTCTATACTCGTATAATAACTAGTATCATACTCGTATTTCTCAAGCATAATAACCCTAGTTATTATACATGCTCATTACATTCGCGGAACTCACTTTCCCTAACCCTTAGGTTTTGAGTCCGCAGGCGAAAACTTCGTTTTTGCCATAACTTAAATATTATTGAATATTCCATCACGTCTCAAGATTTCACGCAATCAATAACTTTTCGGAATTTCAAAATAAATCTCCGAGCAGAAACGGGTGAATAGTGCCTATTTCGTCTTTTTCCCGGAAATATTTTTGTTCCCAAAAAACTTTTATTTTCGTCCTGGAAATTCAAACACTTTAATTCTACCACGTAGCCAAAATACTACGATGTTCTGACATATCTAGGTCATATAACGACCTTCGATTAGCTTGCTCCATAAATAATCAATTAAATTCATTTAATAAAAATAAAAATTTAATTCTCAAAAATCCGATTTTCTCGGGCGTTACATTCTACCCCCCTTATAAGGATTCTGTCCCCAGAATCTTAGCTTATAATTACATACACTAAATGAGGAAAAAATTTCCATCATTTAAATCTCGAGTTCCCACAATGCTTCTTCGACATTGGGGTTCTTTCATTTCACCTTCAACAATTGTATTATCTTAATTCACATGACGTATCACTTCCTATCAATAAATCCGAGTTGGAAGTTAAACACTTATTAACACATTACATAATCTATATATCATCTCAGTTATCCTTTTAACTTGAATTTATATGGAACTCAAATTCCTCCCTCAAAATAAGACTATACTTAGTCTTCTACTTATCCTGCATCATCTTCTAATGTCTTAGAAAGACTAGAATATCACCAATGATCATTACAACCCACTCGTCCAAATATTATTCGAACACTTTGTGTAACATTCCATAATTTTTTTTAAATGTAAGTTATAAATATTTATTGATTTATATAAATATTTATTGGATATGTTATTGTTGAATAAATAATTGTTCAATTTGAGTGATGTGGTTTATTTAATTATTTGTTGAATAAATAATTAAATATTAAATATTTATTGGCAATATTAAATATTTATTGAATTATATGGCAATTTGAGTTGATGTGATTTAATTAATTATTTGTTGAGTAAATAAGTAAGGAGCTAAATAAATTAATTATTATGAGATTTTATAATAATGGAGTTTAATTTAATAAGCTATAGAGCTTATAATGATTTTAAATAAATAATAATATTTAAATGAGAAATTGTAGTTTGAAATGTCAGTTGATTAAATGAAATTATAATTGTAAAAAGAATTATAATTGTTTATGTGTTAAAGTAATTTAATAGATTAGCGTTTAATTGATTTATTAATTTAATAAATGTGTGACTAATAACCTTGCTATATAGGAGTTACCAAAATAAATTAAAAGAGTTTAATGTGGTTTTACCAAACATGTCTTATGGCATAATAACTCTTTATCTAATTGAGTTTTACCAAACAAGGCATAAAGATTAATGAGTTATTTTATTTAGACTAACCAAACAAGCCTTATGGCTTTTGATTTTCAAAACCTTTAACTGATGTCAGTTATATATCTTATATTTATAATATACAATTATTATAATTATAATTATATACGTTATATTTTAGTACGTATGTTAGAGAGAGAAAAGAGTTCAGAAGAAGGAAAATAGAGAAAGAAAGAACTCAGAGGAAGAAGAGGAAGAAAAGAAGAAAAGTGAGAGAATTCTAGAGAGAATTGAGAGATTATTAACAGGTTTTGGAGAAAAGCTTGACAATCAAAGAGTTAGGACCATCATCTTCTTCATAATCCAAGGTAGGCCATCTTCTTCTTTACAAAACTCTAAAAGTTTTTTTTCCCCAAAAAGTTTCTGTGAAAAATTTATGAAAAGAAATTTTGGTTGTTTTGGTTATAAGTTTATATAATTAGCAATTGTAGATGTGTTTCATGAGTTATGCATGATTATATAGAGTTTAATTCATGTATGTATATATTTTATGAAGAAATTGTTTTACAGAGAATTTTATGAATGAGAATGGGTTATTTTTAAAATGGAAATTAAGGTTTAATTAGTTGTTGTATTGATAAATTGATTATAAGAATTGCTAGAGTGTAAAATCATAATCATGATGCTTGGAAATTTCTGTTTTGATTGAATAACAAAATCACAGTATTGGTTTTCATGAAAAATATCAAAATATAGAGTTTTGCCAAAAATATTAAAATTGGGTGTTGAATATTTGATGTTTGTGCTAATTGATGAGTAGAAACATGTTAGAAGTCGTTAGTATACGATTACATGATGTCTGTATGCGATTTATATGATAATCGACTTATTAGATTCGAGCTTTTTGGCCAAATTGGTTTTTCTGGTACTGTTGCCGAGGCTGTCGCCGGATTCTGGAGTCTGGCGCCGCGGCGCGACTCCAGTAGTACTTTAGTAGCGCCTTAGCGCCATGTCCGCGCCCCAGCGCCATGGTTCGCGCCCCAGCGCCGTGGCCCGCGCCCCAGCACAGTGGCCCGCGCCCCAGCGCAGTGGCCCGCGCTCCAGCGCTGTGGCCCGCGCCCCAGCGCCACTGTTCCGCGCCCCGGCGCCGGAAAAGTGGCCTAGTTGGGCAGTTTTGGCCTCCTGTAGTAAAACGGCCATAACGTTTTCATACGAACTCCGATTTAGGTAATTCAAGATGATTCGGAAAGAGGACGAGTAGACCTACAACTTTCATTCTTTAAGTGTTTTTATTTGAGGTCTGTAACAGTAGTCAAAATGGTCATCTTTATGACTGTTGTGTATTTAGAGCCAATCGGAGGGCGTCGGGATGCACGAATGCAAGTGCAACCCTTTGGGTATTAGTATAACTTAATGATAATATGTTGGACATGTATTAGGATGTTATATCAAGTTGTTAATGTACACGTGGTGTAATGGCATGATCATTTAGGTAGTTGTAATAAAGCTAAAATGTAATATTCATGAAAGATGTGCTGTGTTTAAACTTAAACTTAGTTAGTAGCTATACTAAGAGTAATAAAGGAACTCATAAAGGTAATGTTAGTGTAACTAATGTGTATTATCAATGCATATGATATGTGTAGGACTTGGGGTGAATGTGAATAGTAATTGTTTAACCTACACGCGAGGCAAGTTCCCTAACCTTTTCTACTTTATTATTCAGCAAGGTTACTTTTCACTGTTATGTTATACTTATGCAAGTTCTCTAACTCCAAACTTCATTGTGCAAGTTTGAATTCGTTAAACACATTATCGCTTTAATTCCATTTCAATTGTACAAATTGCTAACTTTACAATTTCGTAGAGTTAGATTGTTTATTGTTGATTAAGCTCGTGTATCTATTGGTTTATGAGGATGCATGTTATGATTATTCCATGATTATGCTATTAAATTATTCCTAAAGCATGATGTTAGTTTATAAATATCAATTCAACTATGATTATTCCATAGTATACAGTTATGTTGTTTGTAATCAACTAACCCTTAGTTGATTACCGTTAAATTCTAAATTACCCCATGATGTATCCAAACCAAACTCACTTTGGTACGGACTTGTATTCTAAATACTGAGAAGAACAACTCTTTTATAAGAGGTTACGCTTAGCGTTGAAATGATTGTGCACAATACATTGTACGAAGGGTTGATCCCCCTAAGTACGTGAAGTCCTTATAGTCTTATGACTGTTAAAGTTAAAGTTGAAAAATTACTTATAACTGTGGACATGATTCGTGGTCAATAGACCCTCAGTAATTGATTAAAGTTTTTAGAAAGTAATAGAATTTATTGTTCAGTTCTATTAAACCTAATGTTGGTACATGATGTAAAGTTAACTGATTTATTTATTATTATTTCAAGTGGGCCTTGTTTGCTCACTCTTGCCTGTAAAATTTCTTACAGCTAAGGTTGAAACTGGTGATGTACCTAGCACCAGTAAAGGGAAAGGAAAGATGAAACAATGCTGAAGACCTGTAATAGATTGAATAGTTTATTTTCAGACTTGTTTAAGGATTGTAATGAAGTTTATATTAATTTATTTTCCGCATGAATGAATGTTTGTAAAGGTTAGATAACCTGGGAGATTTTTATTTAAGTTTAATCCTGTATGGGCAGGTTTTATTTATTCAATTTTATCAATTGGGTAGTTAGTAATGAATGTTTTGATTACGTGAACACCAAATCTTGAGGAAATGAAGTACCAGGATTTGGGGGTGTCACAGGTTGGTATCAAAGCTTTACGTTATGAACCTTAGGTGGAGGAAAAAGCCTTAGGAAGTAACCTTTTGAAAAGATAGTGGAGTTAACTCTTATCGAGTTTTAAGAAAGAAGTAATAAAACACTTATGTGCTTATGTGTTTATAACTTATGTGCTCGCGAGTGTCAATTAGAATGATTAATAACTAAAACTTTAAAATTTTGTTGTCAGGATGACTAATGTCGGAGAATCTAGTCAGACTAGGGAGGAGGGACCTCTAATGCCTATAGAGGAGGAGCCTCGCGACATTCAGGTAGTTTGGGAACAACTACTACCACGGGAGTTAGCCCCGTTGGTCACAGTAGTTGAGGATGAGGATGATGATGTGGAGACAGACGAGGAGGATCCCGTGGAGTTACCACAGGAGGATGAGGATGACGAGGATGAGGAGGAAAGGATTCCGCTCAACTCGATTGCTGGACGTGTATACGATGAGGTGCATGACCGTAACGTGGAACTTCAGGATATAGTTGAGGAGTTACAGGAGATAGTAGCTGAACAACAGACTACAATTACACAAAAAGACAGCGAGATCCAGGATCGTGATGAACGACTGACAAACGCCGAGGAGAAGCTGACACAGACTGAAGGGGAGAAGGAACAACTGATCGAGACGGTCATGGAACTGAAGAAAAAGCTGAATGAAGAAGCTACCAAGAGGGCGAGAGCTGAAGACGCATACGAGGAAGCTTATCAACGAACTGGAAGAGCAGTAAGGGACGCACAAGCAAAGAGGATGAAGATGGAAGAGATGGATAAAGTATTCAATACCGTGATCAATCGAGCTCAAGATCGGGTCATGGGTTATCCAATTCAGTTCGAGACTCTGCCATCATACGTGTTAGATCGCCGAACCATATTCCGTGTTATGGAAGAAGAGCGTCAAAAGGCGACTGATTATCTTAATAGATCATCGTAGGAAATTTGTCTGTTTTGCAAATAATAAGTGTTAAATAATGTGTAAGTCCCGAGTGTTAAGTAACCATGGGATATGAGAATGATGATGTTGCCCTGAAACTTTTGTAGTTCAGGAAAGTAATGTAGATAGCAGAGATGCTATTGTGTTATGTTTTCAAAAGTTATGAATAAATAAAAGTTATTATTTTATTCAAAGTGTTATGTGCTATGTGATTATTTATTTGTTGAGGCAAATTAATTAGAAATACGTAAAGAAGTTGAGTAGTGGTCTAATAGATAATTTCTTTAACAGAAAATGCCTCCCAGACGTCAACCAACACGACAGAGAACCACCGAAGAAGCTAATGACAGTGTTGATGCGAATTCCGTTCAACAACTAGTGGCACTATTGACAGGAGCGTTGCAGAATCAACCTCAAAACCAAGGCACAACGTTTAAGGAGTTTAAGGCGGTCGGACCACCTGAATTTCGTGGGTCAATGAATCCGGTCGAGGCACAAACCTGGATTATGGAAATAGAGAAGGTGTTCGATGTCGCTAGGGTAGGGGATGAGCAGAAGACTGCTTTCGCAACTTTCATGTTGAAAGCAGAAGCTAGTTATTGGTGGCAAGCCAATAAAACTCGGGAAGGGCCAGGAGTGATGACCTGGGATAGGTTCAAGGAATTGTTCTTCGAGACCTATTTCCCGGAGAGTTCAAAGAGTCAGCTGGAAGTACAGTTTCTGGAGCTGAAGCAAGGGACGATGTCGGTATCCGAGTATGCCGCAAAATTCAACGAGTTGGCGAGGTTTGCGCCATATCAGGTTAGCACAGACGAACGCAAAGCGAAGAGGTTTGAACAGGGACTGAAGCCCTGGCTGTACAGTAGGGTTTTCCTGTTCCAGTTGAAGACATTTGCAGCAGTAATGGAGAAAGCAATACTCGCTGAAGGTGGAGGAGAGGTGGTGACCAAATTCAACCAGGAACAAAAGAAGAAGAAGAATGAGAATGAAATGAAGAATGGAGGTGGCAGCAGTGGAAATAACAACAACAACAGCAACAACAACAGCTTGAAGAGGAAGTGGAATGGGAGCGGGGGAGCTGGAAACCAGCAGGGTAACCATCAAAATAAAAAGTTTGAAGCATGTGCGATATGCGGGAAATTTCACAAGGGTGCGTGCTTGATGGGGAAACGAGTTTGCTACAATTGTGGCCAGGAGGGTCACATCGCCCCAAATTGCACTCAACCAAAGAAGAAGGCGTGCTTCACGTGCGGATCCAAGGATCATTTTGCTCGTGAATGCCCTAAGAAGAAGGAGGGAGGGACAACCAGAAACAATGGAGGAGGTAAAAATGGAGGTACGTGGGCTATTACAGGACCTGCAGCATCAAACAAACCCACAGCCAGAACCTTCAACATGACTGTGCAAGATACTGTGAAATCAAAAGATGTGGTGTCAGGTATTATCCCAATCAATGATATTAATGCATATGTATTATTTGATTCGGGTGCTACTTGCTTGTTTATATCTGATGAATTTGCCAAGAGGTTAGAATTGCCTAGAGAAGAACTGAATTTTCCTTTGAACATAAAAATTGCGAATAAGGAAATAATCCCTGTTAGGTTCGTTTACAAGAACTGTAGGGTAAACATTAAGGGGAATATCTTGTTAGTAGATTTGATTCCGATTAGACTCGGGGAATTTGATGTAATTTTGGGAATGGATTGGTTGTTCAATTATGGAGCAGTAATTGACTGCCAAAAGAAGTGTGTAAACCTTATGACTCCGTCAAAGGTAGTATTTTATGGTAGCAAGTCGCCAAGACAAATGAAATGTCTGACGACTATGCAGGCCAAGAAGTTATTGAGTCAAGGTTGTGTGGGCTATTTAGCTTACATAGTCGATACTCAGAAGAAAGGTGTGAAATTAGAAGAAATACCGGTAGTGAGAGAATTCGAAGACGTGTTTCCGGAAGATTTGCCAGGACTTCCGCCGGACAGAGAAATTGAATTCGTGATCGACTTAGTGCCGGGAACAGCACCGATATCAAAGGCTCCGTACAGAATGGCTCTGGTAGAAATGAAGGAACTGATGGTACAGTTGCAAGAACTGCTAGACAAGAAGTATATTCAACCAAGTGTATCGCCGTGGGGAGCGCCAGTTTTATTCGTGAAGAAGAAGGACGGGTCAATGCGTCTTTGCATTGATTACAGGGAGTTAAACAAAGTCACTATTAAAAACAAATACCCGTTGCCAAGAATAGATGACTTGTTTGACCAGTTGAAGGGTGCTAAATACTTTTCGAAAATTGATTTGAGAAGTGGGTATCACCAGTTGAAAGTAAGGAAGGAGGATATACCACGAACAGCATTCAGAACTCGGTATGGACATTACGAGTTTCTGGTGATGTCTTTTAGTTTAACAAATGCCCCTGCCGCGTTCATGGATTTGATGAACAGGGTATTTAAACCATTTTTAGACAAGTTCGTAGTGGTGTTTATCGACGACATTCTGGTGTATTCCAAAACTCAAGAAGAACACGTGGAACATTTACGTCTGACATTGGAGACACTAAGAAAGGAAAGGTTGTACGCGAAATTCACTAAGTGTGAATTTTGGCTCGACCGTGTACAATTTTTGGGTCATGTGATTGACAAAGATGGGATTTCAGTAGATCCATCGAAAGTGGAAGCTGTAATCAATTGGGAACAACTAAGAACACCTTCGGAGGTGAGGAGTTTCTTGGGGCTGGCCGGTTATTATAGAAGATTCATTCAAGATTTTTCTAAGATAGCCACTCCGTTAACAAATTTGACACGAAAAGCTGTGAAATTCGTTTGGACAGAAAAGTGTGAAGAGAGCTTCCAAGATTTGAAGAAAAAGCTAAGTATGACACCTGTGTTAACCCTACCAGATAATACAGGAAATTTTGTGGTGTATAATGATGCCTCACAAAAAGGGTTGGGTTGTGTTCTTATGCAGAACGGCAAAGTTATTGCCTATGCATCAAGACAATTGAAAGATTATGAGAAAGGGTATCCGACTCACGATTTGGAATTGGCTGCAGTGGTATTTGCTCTCAAGATATGGAGACACTATCTTTATGGAGAGAAATGTGAGATCTACACAGACCATAAAAGTCTGAAGTATATTTTCACTCAGAAAGATTTGAACCTGCGTCAGAGAAGGTGGATGGAACTGATAAAAGATTATGATTGTGAGATCTTTTATCATCCGGGCAAAGCGAATGTGGTTGCGGATGCTTTAAGTAGGAAAGGTCGGGAGAAATTAATGCTGCTAACAACTCAGGAGGAGCTCATTTCAGCAATGACAAAGTTAGAACTGGAAATCAAATTTCCACAGGAATCCGACGAACAATTATTTCAGATAGAAGCTGGTCCAACTTTAATGGACAAAGTGAAGAGTGCCCAACTACAAGACGAAGAGTGTGCAAAAATCAAAGAGAATTTGATTGAAGGCGGTGATGTAAAATACAAGATCGACACCGAAGGGTTACTACGGTTTGAGGGAAGGATCTGGGTTCCAGCAGCACCAGAACTGAAAGAAGAAATTTTGATCGAAGCTCATAGCTCAAAATATTCAATTCATCCAGGGAGCACGAAAATGTATCAAGATTTGCGCCGACATTTTTGGTGGCCAAATATGAAAAGGGATGTCGCGGAATGTGTAGCAAAGTGCTTAACATGTCAGAGAGTAAAAGCCGAACATCAAAGACCCAGCGGATTGCTTCAACCGTTGGAAATACCGGAATGGAAGTGGGAGCATATCACGATGGATTTTGTGGTGGGTCTTCCAACTACTCAGAAAGGATACGATGCGATTTGGGTAATAGTAGACAGACTGACAAAATCTGCACACTTTTTGCCAATAAAGATTAGATTCAATCTTGATCAGCTGGCAAAACTATATATTAAAGAGATCGTTGCAAGACATGGAGTTCCAGTGTCAATTGTGTCAGACAGAGATCCGAGGTTCACATCAAACTTCTGGAAGAGACTACAAGAATGCATGGGAACACAGTTGCGAACGAGTACGGCATATCATCCGCAAACAGATGGCCAAAGCGAACGAACGATCCAGACATTAGAAGATATGTTGAGAGCATGCGTCATGGATTTCAAAGGAAGCTGGGAAGAGCAATTACCGTTGGTGGAATTCGCCTACAATAATAGTTATCACGCGAGCATCGGCATGCCGCCTTACAAAGCGTTATACGGCAGAAAGTGCAGAACTCCACTGTACTGGGATGAAGTTGGAGAACGTCAACTGTTAGGACCAGAATTGGTGCAACAAACTGCTGAGGTTATCAAACTCATCAGGATAAGATTAGTAGCAGCTCAAGACCGACAGAAGAAGTATGCTGATCAACATAGGCAAGATCGTGCATTTGACGTAGGAAGCTATGTATTCCTAAAAGTTTCTCTTTGGAAGGAGAAAATTCGTTTCGGTAAAAAGGGAAAACTAAGCCCGAGGTTTATTGGACCCTTTGAAGTGCTGCGAAGAGTGGGAGAAGTGGCTTATGAGGTAGCTCTACCTCCAGAGTTGGAAAACATTCATAATATTTTTCATATTTCGGTGTTACGACCATATAAACCCAATTACAAGCACGTAATCGAGTACGAACCGTTGCAGTTCGAGAAAGATTTGTCTTATGAAGAGATTCCTATCCAGATAGTCGACAGGAAAGAACAAGTGCTCAGGAATAAAGTGATACCTTCTGTGAAGGTGATTTGGAGGAACCACAACGCTGAAGAAGCAACGTGGGAACTCGAAGAGAAAATGTTGAAAGAATACCCTGAGTTATTTGTTTAATCTGTGTCTTCGATTCTGAGGACAGAATCTTTGTAAGTAGGGAAGAATGTAGCGAATGTGTTGTTTGAGTTGTGATTCTGAGGACAGAATCCTTTTAAGAGGGGAATGATGTAACATTCCATAATTTTTTTTTAAATGTAAGTTATAAATATTTATTGGTTTATATAAATATTTATTAGATATGTTATTGTTAAATAAATAATTGTTCAATTTGAGTGATGTGGTTTATTTAATTATTTGTTGAATAAATAATTAAATATTAAATATTAAATATTTATTGGCAATATTAAATATTTATTGAATTATATGGCAATTTGAGTTGATGTGATTTAATTAATTATTTGTTGAGTAAATAAGTAAGGAGCTAAATAAATTAATTATTATGAGATTTTATAATAATGGAGTTTAATTTAATAAGCTAGAGAGCTTATAATGATTTTAAATAAATAATAATATTTAAATGAGAAATTGTAGTTTGAAATGTCAGTTGATTAAATGAAATTATAATTGTAAAAAGAATTATAATTGTTTATGTGTTAAAGTAATTTAATAGATTAGCGCTTAATTAATTTATTAATTTAATAAAGGTGTGACTAATAACCTTGCTATATAGGAGTTACCAAAATAAATTAAAAGAGTTTAATGTGGTTTTACCAAACATGTCTTATGGCATAATAACTCTTTATCTAATTGAGTTTTACCAAACAAGGCATAAAGATTAATGAGTTATTTTATTTAGACTAACCAAACAAGCCTTATGGCTTTTGATTTTCAAAACCTTTAACTGATGTCAGTTATATATCTTATATTTATAATATACAATTATTATAATTATAATTATATACGTTATATTTTAGTACGTATGTTAGAGAGAGAAAAGAGTTCAGAAGAAGGAAAATAGAGAAAGAAAGAACTCAGAGGAAGAAGAGGAAGAAAAGAAGAAAAGTGAGAGAATTCTAGAGAGAATTGAGAGATTATTAACAGGTTTTGGAGAAAAGCTTGACAATCAAAGAGTTAGGACCATCATCTTCTTCATAATCCAAGGTAGGCCATCTTCTTCTTTACAAAACTCTAAAAGTTTTTTTTTCCCAAAAAGTTTCTGTGAAAAATTTATGAAAAGAAATTTTGGTTGTTTTGGTTATAAGTTTATATACTTAGCAATTGTAGATGTGTTTCATGAGTTATGCATGATTATATAGAGTTTAATTCATGTATGTATATATTTTATGAAGAAATTGTTTTACAGAGAATTTTATGAATGAGAATGGGTTATTTTTAAAATGGAAATTAAGGTTTAATTAGTTGTTGTATTGATAAATTGATTATAAGAATTGCTAGAGTGTAAAATCATAATCATGATGCTTGAAAATTTCTGTTTTGATTGAATAACAAAATCACAGTATTGGTTTTCATGAAAAATATCAAAATATAGAGTTTTGCCAAAAATATTAAAATTGGGTGTTGAATATTTGATGTTTGTGCTAATTGATGAGTAGAAACATGTTAGAAGTCGTTAGTATACGATTATATGATGTCTGTATGCGATTTATATGATAATCGACTTATTAGATTCGAGCTTTTTGGCCAAATTGGTTTTTCTGGTACTGTTGCCGAGGCTGTCGCTGGATTCTGGAGTCTGGCGCCGCGGCGCGACTCCAGTAGTACTTTAGTGGCGCCTTAGCGCCATGTCCGCGCCCCAGCGCCATGGTTCGCGTCGCAGCACTATGTCCGCGCCCCAGCGCTGTGGCCCGTGCCCCAGCACCGTGTCCCGCTCCCCAGCGCCACTGTTCCGCGCCCCAGCGCCGGAAAAGTGGCCTAGTTGGGCAGTTTTGACCTCCTGTAGTAAAGCGGCCATAACTTTTTCATACGAACTCCGATTTAGGTAATTCAAGATGATTCGGAAAGAGGACGAGTAGACCTACAACTTTCATTCTTTAAGTTTTTTTATTTGAGGTCTGTAACAGTAGTCAAAATGGTCATCGTTATGACTGTTGTGTATTTGGAGCCAATCGGAGGGCGTCGGGATGCACGAATGCAAGTGCAACCCTTTGGGTATTAGTATAACTTAATGATAACATGTTGGACATGTATTAGGATGTTATATCAAGTTGTTAATGTACACGTGGTGTAATGGCGTGATCATTTAGGTAGTTGTAATAAAGCTAAAATGTAATATTCATGAAAGATGTGCTGTATTTAAACTTAAACTTAGTTAGTAGCTATACTAAGAGTAATAAAGGAACTCATAAAGGTAATGTTAGTGTAACTAATGTGTATTATCAATGCATATGATATGTGTAGGACTTGGGGTGAATGTGAATAGTAATTGTTTAACCTACACGCGAGGCAAGTTCCCTAACCTTTTCTACTTTATTATTCAGCAAGGTTACTTTTCACTGTTATGTTATACTTATGCAAGTTCTCTAACTCCAAACTTCATTGTGCAAGTTTGAATTCGTTAAACACATTATCGCTTTAATTCCATTTCAATTGTACAAATTGCTAACTTTACAATTTCGTAGAGTTAGATTGTTTATTGTTGATTAAGCTCGTGTATCTATTGGTTTATGAGGATGCATGTTATGATTATTCCATGATTATGCTATTAAATTATTCCTAAAGCATGATGTTAGTTTATAAATATCAATTCAACTATGATTATTCCATAGTATACAGTTATGTTGTTTGTAATCAACTAACCCTTAGTTGATTACCGTTAAATTCTAAATTACCCCATGATGTATCCAAACCAAACTCACTTTGGTACGAACTTGTATTCTAAATACTGAGAAGAACAACTCTTTTATAAGAGGTTACGCTTAGCGTTGAAATGATTGTGCACAATACATTGTACGAAGGGTTGATCCCCCTAAGTACGTGAAGTCCTTATAGTCTTATGACTGTTAAAGTTAAAGTTGAAAAATTACTTATAACTGTGGACATGATTCGTGGTCAATAGACCCTCAGTAATTGATTAAAGTTTTTAGAAAGTAATAGAATTTATTGTTCAGTTCTATTAAACCTAATGTTGGTACATGATGTAAAGTTAACTGATTTATTTATTATTATTTCAAGTGGGCCTTGTTTGCTCACTCTTGCCTGTAAAATTTCTTACAGCTAAGGTTGAAACTGGTGATGTACCTAGCACCAGTAAAGGGAAAGGAAAGATGAAACAATGCTGAAGACCTGTAATAGATTGAATAGTTTATTTTCAGACTTGTTTAAGGATTGTAATGAAGTTTATATTAATTTATTTTCCACATGAATGAATGTTTATAAAGGTTAGATAACCTGGGAGATTTTTATTTAAGTTTAATCCTGTATGGGCAGGTTTTATTTATTCAATTTTATCAATTGGGTAGTTAGTAATGAATGTTTTGATTACGTGAACACCAAATCTTGAGGAAATGAAGTACCAGGATTTGGGGGTGTCACAGTTTGGTATCAAAGCTTTAGGTTATGAACCTTAGGTGGGGGAAAAAGCCTTAGGAAGTAACCTTTTGAAAAGATAGTGGAGTTAACTCTTATCGAGTTTTAAGAAAGAAGTAATAAAACACTTATGTGCTTATGTGTTTATAACTTATGTGCTCGCGAGTGTCAATTAGAATGATTAATAACTAAAACTTTAAAATTTTGTTGTCAGGATGACTAATGTCAGAGAATCTAGTCAGACTAGGGAGGAGGGACCTCTAATGCCTATAGAGGAGGAGCCTCGCGACATTCAGGTAGTTTGGGAACAACTACTACCACGGGAGTCAGCCCCGTTGGTCACAGTAGTTGAGGATGAGGATGATGATGTGGAGACAGACGAGGAGGATCCCGTGGAGTTACCACAGGAGGATGAGGATGACGAGGATGAGGAGGAAAGGATTCCGCTCAACTCGATTGCTGGACGTGTATACGATGAGGTGCATGACCGTAACGTGGAACTTCAAGATATAGTTGAGGAGTTACAGGAGATAGTAGCTGAACAACAGACTACAATTACACAAAAAGACAGCGAGATCCAGGATCGTGATGAACGACTGACAAACGCCGAGGAGAAGCTGACACAGACTGAAGGGGAGAAGGAACAACTGATCGAGACGGTCGTGGAACTGAAGAAAAAGCTGAATGAAGAAGCTACCAAGAGGGCGAGAGCTGAAGACGCATACGAGGAAGCTTATCAACGAACTGGAAGAGCAGTAAGGGACGCACAAGCACATTAAATAAGAACTTCATTATATTAATATGCTTCTTCATAGTTTGAAACTATTTACAATTTGCTTCCATAGCCAAAAGCTATTACATTTCTATCCCACAATTGAACTTCACAAAAGTTGGGATTTACAAAAAGACTACCCTTTTTACAAAAGAGGGTTTTACGTCACTACACACATGTTTAAAATTCTAAACTCCTAATAATGCGTAACTGCATCTTTGAGTTCATTTGCAATCATCACTATAGTATCCCGATTAATAGTATATCGAGTCTATCATGACTCAGTGGAATAACACGCAACTTTTGAAATCCCTATGAGCACTCTCATGGATGTAAGACATCCGTGCTATCTTCTGGTCTTTCTCAACCAGTTTCTTACGAAGCTCATCGGCCTCTTCCTTATAGTTCCTAGCCTGCTCTATCATAAGCACATGGTTGTCATGCTCTGACTCAAAATCTGCTTCTGCAGACATCTTAGCTTCATGGAGATAATCAATCTCTTCATTCTGGTTCTGCACAACTGTACTCAGTTGCACATTTCTGTCAAGCACTGCCAGATACAATGCTCTCATTGCATCTAGAGATGTTGACTCTAGTGTAGGTACCTCCGTAATAACCTAGGCTACCTACATTCCCTCCTCCTCATAGACCATCATATCAAGGTATGATGTCAAAGCTACATCTCCCTCGGAGTAGTCTTCCTCAGAAAAGTACTCCTTTGGCTCCGACTCTTCTAGAGTTACTAATGGTACCTCCGCCACTGGCATGGTTACAAGCTCTACTCTGTTCACTGAGTCCTCACTTATCATCTCCACGTTTCTAAACATCAAGCTATCGTTTATCACCCTACAATAAACCATAACATGTTGATTAGTCCTTAACACACAATAGTATAAGCACAAATCACATTAAATTCATTTAGGGTTATTTTTCATCTTTTAAATCTTTTGGTACTGAGTTTCCTCAATACCTTATTAGCTCCTTCGACTTAAGTAAAGCTCGAGTTTACTTCCTTCGGATTTCTCTTCCTTAATGAGGTTATTAGCCTCAGGTTCTTCCCCCCCTTAAGTTCTATAACCTAATGCTTTGATACCAACCTGTGACGCCCCCAAATTCGGGTATCTTCTAACCCGACAGATGGTGCTCCACTGTACTAACATCCATAAAATCATTCCATTGAATTACAACAAAATGAGAGTAATTACTATATTCTCATTAAAATCAAAGTATAATCCTTCCCAGGTTCATAAATCGGTTACATCGTTCATTGTTCATAATGTATAATACATACAAACTTACTAAACTATTACACAATGCCTAAGCATCCATCTTAGCCTTGCCTTTATCTCTCTTAGAACTCTCAGTTCGTTCGGCTTTAGCTGCAAACATATAGTTTAAGCAAGAATGAGCATAACTAGCTCAGCAAGTCTTAACAACGAATCACATGAACAATTTCATGCTTTATTCACATAAATGAACAATTAACTACGAAACACTATGAAATATTTGACTAGTACCTCTCATGTCATAACAACAATTCCAAAGTATATATATAATTGCTTAGGAATTCTGAACCGGTCGATAGACCATGAACAGTAACTTTCAGTTTTCATACTTGAAAAGGAGTCCACAGCACTTAGGCCGTTAATCCGTATAACTTACGAGTACATCTGGGTGATCAGCCTATAGTACCCTATGTTGATCAACACTACATTCCTTAAACGTATTTACGTTTAATATTTTTGGCAAACTCGCGTTCCCATCGAATAATCGATGAAAAATCCTTTTGTTTGTTCATAGACAAACCTTACCTTCACGCCCGTACCAATTTCTTGGCATAGGATAGCGTTAACATTTCTATATAGAATGACATGTATGATAATCAATCTATATATTACGAATAGTCTAGCCGAGTTAAAAGTTGGCATCGACCCTTTCTTTGAAACAAGTCTTGCAATTCAGTTCAACGAATCACATAAAAACTTGGCTAACATGGAAGTTAGACAAGCGTTAAGAAGACTTGCCTTTCAGCGTCTTTAGATAACTTACTTGACTGACCACAGCCTTTACAGAATCTACATGATATATTCATATAGCAGACTGTAATTAGCTATCAAATAACTATTCACATTGTTTCTATCACATAACATACCACATTAGGTCATGAGCGAACATACATGGTTCCTAATGAATCTTACCCTTCTTCTCAATCTAATTATTTATTAGATTGTTTATTATTGGTTCTGGCTTGCTATTTATAACCAACTTCTTTCACTTCTATGTTGTAAGTGGATTTACTTCATTAATACCACTCGTTTTGAGTTAATCACCTTTCCTCACGTCTTACCAACGTTCTTACATTATCAATCAAAATTCGATTGTTTAGTGGCTAAGTATACTTATTGCATACCGTTCACATTCACGTAATATTCAACAACTTTTAGTTGTAACTCTCAACGTTATTGTCATCATCGAAGATGCTACTTTAAGTTAATTAATTCATCATCAATTAACTATCTTTCATCTGGTATACTTAATCATGCTCATTTCATTAATAAAGTCAAATCGACTTTCCATGCTTCGTTGCGGCTCATTAACGTTCTTACGTTATTAACCAACTTTCGATCATCGTTGGTGAACTACCAACGTTGAACATCATTCACGATTTCTTATTACCCTCTTACGTTCTTCATTTAATTATGGTTAAACCATACATAATCTTCTATCATTCTCTATCCGACTCACACTCGGACTTTCTTTAATCTCAATACCAGTTGTTACGGCTTTCCTTGATAATTCATATCTTACTTACTACCTTCGTCAACGTCTAAGTCATACACCTAGGGTATACTTAGAACGTTCGTCCAACACGAATACGATTCACGAGGATCGTTATGTATTTGGCATTAACCTGATCGTCTCTTAATCTTTCATTCAACCTTCACTCAAGGTTTCAATCGTTTTCATCGTTTATTCAACCCATGAACACCATGTTCATTATTCTGCCTTTTTGTCGAAGACATACCATTTGTTGTATGCTAAGACCGATTGTTCATCGCAACAACATTGCGTTCACAGCGTCTAAACGCTTTACCTTCATCTGTCATTACTATGACATAACATCGAAATGTTATTCATTACCTTATCACTCAATGTCTAAGGAATTACAATCATAGAAATCCCTCATGTTCATTTGTCGCGACTACGGTCTCCGGATATCGGTTACGTAATCTAACGCTTACATTCTCCGTCTTTTAATTACGTTAAATCTTTTCGTTCAACATTTGCTAAAGGTTTAAAACACTTGACTAAGTGTCACATTACGTGAACTATATGTTCATACTTCTTTCTTGCACATCCCCCAGTATCTGAGAAATAAAATTCTCATTTCTGGGCATGGCCTTGCACCGGCGCTGCGGCGCCATCCTTCCCTCTCTCTCTCGCGCTGCGGCGCGACCTACTTCTATCTCCTCCCTTGGTCTGGTGTTGCGGTGCCAAACCCTTCATTATTTTTCACGCTGTGGCGCCACTTAATAGCACCTGAAGCCCGAGTTCACGCTGTGGCGCCACTTCTCGGCGCTGCGGCGCGAATCTTAAACCCTAGAAAATTTTTCTAAGTGTTGAATCAAGTTTTGAGATGCTTACTTTGCGATCTCATAACTCCTTCGTTATAACTCGGAACGAGGTCGTTCCAAAGCCATTCTCTTCGTTATCTCCCATACTTTAACACCCATCGAGCAGAAATTCGATCTAAACTCATTAACGTGCCATTCAACTGGCTTAAACTTCACTCTTCGTTCATTTTACGCTTTTAACGTTCTTCGCTCGTTCGTCCGTAATTCGGTCATCCGAACTCGGAAGTCGATCGTTCTTGAGTCCATGACTCACGTTTTCTACGTTCTCTTACATTCTTATGAAACCCTACATGTCTGGGTTCATTTACTAGCTTTCAAATTCTCGCTCGTCTTTTACGAAAATTTTACCATAACTTCGTTATAGCTCAATTTTAATCTGTTCTTCATGAACGTTTCTAACTCTCCTAACCAAGCAAGAAGCAACTAACTTATACACGATGGTTTTAAACTTGTCCATCAACAACATTTACAGCACGATGGTTTTAAATTTGTCCATCAACAACATTCTACGTGTTCTTCGCGTTCTTCGTTCGTTCTTTGTTTTAATCGATATATTGGATTACGATTCTACTTTTTCTTGGAATTTGATGTTGTAGAACATCATTCCTTACAAATTTGACATACTCACTCATAAGATTCATTCGGATCGCTCAAAATCCTTACGAATCTTATACATCCTTAAGAAATTTATAAACTACATTTCTTATTCTTATTTCTTTGTTTTCTCATGATTTCAATCATATGAAATCATTCTTAACTTCTTTTACTTCTTATTCTCTTTAAGCTATATTTTAAACATAGAAAACTTAAAGAAAAATATTAGAAGAAATCAGGGTTCGGATTACCGTTCTTCGTTAATCCTCTTCCGTTATACAAAGCCGGCGATTCGCTAGCTATTCTATTTCACGATCACTTTTGAACCGATCGTTCAAGCTCACGCTCTTCCTCTTCTTCTCCCAACCGAGCTCTCTCTATCTCTCTCAAGTGTAGGATTTTCAAAATCCTAGAAAATGAAATTCTAGGTTTCTATTTAAAGAAAAACCAAAGCTAGGGCAATTTGGTCATTCCGCCCTTAACCTCCTTACTATTCCAAACTTTGCCACCAAGTTTACTTGCTCTCCAAATAAATTACTTGGTCACCACATTAATTACTTGGTTGCTACTTAACTTAGCCATTAAGTATACTTGATTAGCACAACACTTGCTCATCACTTCATTATCTTGGTTACTAAGATTAACCACATGATCATGGGTTGCCCCATGGATCACCCTAACCCATTGAATTATAGCTTGGGCTTAGGTTTAATTAACCTACTTAATTACTTGGGCTTAACTTCACAAATCATTGGGCTTGACATAATCCAAGTCCAATTGGATTCTACAAAGTTCATGAACATAAAGTCCATTAAGACTTATCGCATTCTACGATCGTATTCTACGATCGTATTCTACACATTCCTTTCTCGTAATCGCCTCTTTTCTTCGTATATTATTCGTACGATATTCGTATTATAGGTCGTACTAATCTTCTTTCTATACTCGTATAATAACTAGTATCATACTCGTATTTCTCACGCATAATAACCCTAGTTATTATACATGCTCATTACATTCGCGGAACTCACTTTCCCTAACCCTTAGGTTTTGAGTCCGCAGGCGAAAACTTCGTTTTTGCCATAACTTAAATATTATTGAATATTCCATCACGTCTCAAGATTTCACGCAATCAATAACTTCTCGGAATTTTAAAATAAATCTCCGAGCAGAAACGGGTGAATAGTCCCTATTTCGTCTTTTTTCCCGGAAATATTTTTGTTCCCAGAAAACTTTTATTTTCGTCTTGAAAATTCAAACACTTTAATTCTACCACGTAGCCAAAATACTACGATGTTCTGACATATCTAGGTCATATAACGACCTTCGATTAGCTTGCTCCATAAATAATCAATTAAATTCATTTAATAAAAATAAAAATTTAATTCTCAAAAATCCGATTTTCTCGGGCGTTACATTCTACCCCTCTTATAAGGATTCTGTCCACAGAATCTTAGCTTATAATTACATACACTAAATGAGGAAAAAATTTCCATCATTTAAATCTCGAGTTCCCACAATGCTTCTTCGACATTGGGGTTCTTTCATTTCACCTTCAACAATTGTATTATCTTAATTCACATGACGTATCACTTCCTATCAATAAATCTGAGTTGGAAGTTAAACACTTATTAAGACATTACATAATCTATATATCATCTCAGTTATCCTTTTAACTTGAATTTATATGGAACTCAAATTCCTCCCTCAAAATAAGACTATACTTAGTCTTCTACTTATCCTGCATCATCTTCTGATGTCTTAGAAAGACTAGAATATCACCAATGATCATTACAACCCACTCGTCCAAATATTATTCGAACACTCTGTGACGGTAATGCTAATTCCAACCATAGCACCTTCACAAGAGTTCCTATCAGCGTACCACCAACTTGCACGGCGCCCCTTAAAGAAAGTATAACTTCAATGCATTAGTCAACCCAAATGATATACCCAGAAACTCGTGATGACCATAACGAGTTCTGAACGTAGTTTTAGGTACCTCCTTCTTCCTTACTTTCAACCGATGATACCCCATACACAAATCTATCACGGAAAAATTTTACTTTGCCCTTTTCAATTGATCAAATAGATCATCGATCCTAGGAAATGGGTATTTATTCTTAACTGTTAACCAATTAGTCATATATTTGACCTACGCATTGGTTTACTTACTTTACTTCTTAGGGTTCGCGTTCTTTCAACCCAAGTTTACGCGACCTACTTTCATTATTGGTATACAGCTTCATGACATACGGAGATGTCTTACTTAATACGTTCATCATTCTTGATGATTTACATTATTATCTTCTTCTTACAACTTTTCTAGGATTCAGCACACATCGCTTCTCTGCTAGTAGTCCTTATGGTACTCTGAGTGGTTTCCCACAAACAAGCAACAAACAAGTTCCCGTCTCATCTACACTGCCATCACAATGAGATAGATCGGTTTCCAGTTTCGTATATACCTTTGATCTTTGAAGGAATTGTTTAGCCCAGTTCCCATATGTCAACCTTCAAAGATTACGATTGTACCACAATCTAAACTTATCTTAACATCCTTCTAGATTGCGTCTTGATTAGACAACAAGACTGTTTCGGTAATTAATTATCGTAACTTACTATCTTGGGTTTCTTAGAAAATCGAAGATTCATACTTTTCCTTAGACCATTTGTTAAGGTTTTATGGTTAATCAACCCATTCATACCAAGAATTACTTCAAATTCTCTCAACTTTATCGGTTCTTATCTACCGATACTTACTTACTCTTTTATTCATGAAACAATTTTCACGAATATCATCAAAGAAAGTTATTTCTTTATTCTCTACCTTAACATTTAAAGGTATTTATAATCCTTTTCAGGAATGAACTTAATCACTTAGCAAATTCACATGCTATAAAAGATCAAATAGTACTCCAATCAAATTGCACATAAGCATTCATTGTATCGACTGGAATGATACATGTCATTACATCCGCTGATGCAACCGCATCTTGGACAATTCTATTAAAAGTACGGGCCATAGGTCTACCCGATTTCCCCTTCAGACAGACTCTTAAAGGAGTCTTTCCACATATCTTACATGCTTCCATCCTATGTTTAGGATCCCTTTGTTCCACTCCAGTATTCCCGGAGTTAAAATTCTTTCTTTTCGGCATATCGCCACTACCCCCGGCATTCTCTGCCTTAGTTCCTCCCTCTTTGTGGTATTGAGTCTACAACTTAATATCGCCTTATGCTACAATCAACTTCTCCAGAATAGTCCCATAGAAAACACTCTGGAATACCAAAATCCTACTATAGAGCCAGGGATTTAGGCCCTGCTCAATCCTACGAGCCTTTCTCTTCTCAGTGTTTTCTTGGTGTGGAGCAAACCTTACCAATTCTTTAAATTTGGTTGCGTATTGGGGAACTGTCATGTCCCATTTCTTAGTTCTAAGAATTTAATCTTCATCTTCCTCTGCATACTTGTAGGGAAATAATTCTCGAAGACAACCTTCTTGAATTGTTCCCACGTTACCGCATCTGTTCTAGCCCCACCCTGGTGAGCCTCCCACCAAAAGTTGGCTTTTTTTTATATATATAGGTCGCAAAAGAAGTCTTTTGCGCCTCAGCTATGTTCGTAATAACAAACGCCTTCTCTATTTCTTTTACCCATGTCTGGGCTTCTAATGGTTCCGTCGTTCCTTTGAACTCTGGCGGACCAACGCTTTTAAATTCTTTAAGGGTAGTCATTCTGGCTACCCTAGGTTCCGTAGGTGCTCTACCCCCGGTTTTTTTCGTTAAATGCCGCCGTTAATAAATTAACGAACTCTTGCATAGGGTTGTTCTTACCCCCTTGGTTATCATTCCACAATAATAACGCATGCTACATCAAAGCACATTAAATAAGAACTTCATTATATTAATATGCTTCTTCATAGTTTGAAACTATTTACAATTTGCTTCCATAGCCAAAAGCTATTACATTTCTATCCCACAATTGAACTTCACAAAAGTTGGGATTTACAAAAAGACTACCCTTTTTACAAAAGAGGATTTTACGTCACTACACACATGTTTAAAATTCTAAACTCCTAATAATGCGTAACTGCATCTTTGAGTTCATTTGCAATCATCACTATAGTATCCCGATTAATAGTATATTGAGTCTATCACGACTCAGTGGAATAACACGCAACTTTTGAAATCCCTATGAGCACTCTCATGGATGTAAGACATCCGTGCTATCTTCTGGTCTTTCTCAACCAGTTTCTTACGAAGCTCATCGGCCTCTTCCTTATAGTTCCTAGCCTGCTCTGTCATAAGCACATGCTTGTCGTGCTCTGACTCAAAATCTGCTTCTGCAGACATCTTAGCTTCATGGAGATAATCAATCTCTTCATTCTGGTTCTGCACAACTGTACTCAGTTGCACATTTCTGTCAAGCACTGCCAGATACAATGCTCTCATTGCATCTAGAGATGTTGACTCTAGTGTAGGTACCTTCGTAATAACTGAGCCTACCTCCATTCCCTCCTCCTCATAGACCATCATATCAAGGTATGATGTCAAAGCTACATCTCCCTCGGAGTAGTCTTCCTCAGAAAAGTACTCCTTTGGCTCCGACTCTTCTAGAGTTACTAATGGTACCTCCGCCACTGGCATGGTTACAAGCTCTACTCTGTTCACTGAGTCCTCACTTATCATCTCCGCATTTCTAAACATCAAGCTATCGTTCATCACCCTACAATAACCCATAACATGTTGATTAGTCCTTAACACATAATAGCATAAGCACAAATCACATTTAATTCATTTAGGGTTATTTTTCATCTTTTAAATCTTTCGGTACTGAGTTTCCTCAATACCTTATTAACTCCTTCGACTTAAGTAAAGCTCGAGTTTACTTCCTTCAGATTTCTCTTCCTTAACGAGGTTATTAGCCTCAGGTTCTTCCCCCCCTTAAGTTTTATAACCTAATGCTTTGATACCAACCTGTAACGCCCCCAAATTCGGGTATCTTCTAACCCGACAGATGGTGCTCCACTGTACTAACATCCATACAATCATTCCATTGAATTACAACAAATTGAGAGTAATTACTATATTCTCATCAAAATCAAAGTATAATCCTTCCCAGGTTCATAAACCGGTTACATCGTTCATTGTTCATAATGTATAATACATACAAACTTACTAAACTATTACACAATGCCTAAGCATCCATCTTAGCCTTGCCTTTATCTCTCTTAGAACTCTCAGTTCGTTCGGCTTTAGCTGCAAACATATGGTTTAAGCAAGAATGAGCATAACTAGCTCAGCAAGTCTTAACAACAAATCACATGACTATCACATGAACAATTTCATGCTTTATTCACATAAATGAACAATTAACTACGAAGCACTGTGAAATATTTGACTAGTACCTCTCATGTCATAACAACAATTCCAAAGTATATATATAATAGCTTAGGAATTCTGAACCGGTCGATAGACCATGAATAGTAACTTTCAGTTTTCATACTTGAAAAGGAGTCCACAGCACTTAGGCCGTTCATCCGTATAACTTACGAGTACATCTGGGTGATCAGCCCATAGTACCCTATGTTGATCAACACTACATTCATTAAACGTATTTACGTTTAATATTTTTGGTAAACTCGCGTGCCCATCGAATAATCGATAAAAAATCCTTTTGTTTGTTCATAGACAAACCTTACCTTCACGCCTGTACCAATTTCTTGGCATAGGATAGCGTTAACATTTCTATATAGAATGACATGTATGATAATCAATCTATATATTACGAATAGTCTAGCCGAGTTAAAAGTTGGCATCGACCCTTTCTTTGAAACAAGTCTTGCAATTCAGTTCAACGAATCACATAAAAACTTGGCTAACATAGAAGTTAGACAAGCGTTAAGAAGACTTGCCTTTCAGCGTCTTTAGATAACTTACTTGACTGACCACAACCTTTACAGAATCTACATGATATATTCATATAGCACACTGTAATTAGCCATCAAACAACTATTCACATTGTTTCTATCACATAACATACCACATTAGGTCATGAGCGAACATACATGGTTCCTAATGAATCTTACCCTTCTTCTCAATCTAATTATTTATTAGATTGTTTATTATTGGTTCTGGCTTGCTGTTTATAACCAACTTCTTTCTCTTCTATGTTGTAAGTGGATTTACTTCATTAATACCACTCGTTTTGAGTTAATCACCTTTCCTCACGTCTTACCAACGTTCTTACATTATCAATAGAAATTCGATCGTTTATTGGCTAAGTATACTTATTGCATACCGTTCACATTCACATAATATTCAACAACTTTTAGTTGTAACTCTCAACGTTATTGTCATCATCGAAGATGCTACTTTAAGTTAATTAATTCATCATCAATTAACTATCTTTCATCTGGTATACTTAATCATGCTCATTTCATTAATAAAGTCAAATCGACTTTCCATGCTTCGTTGCGGCTCATTAACGTTCTTACGTTATTAACCAACTTTCGATCATCGTTGGTGAACTACCAACGTTAAACATCATTCACGGTTTCTTATTACCCTCTTACGTTCTTCATTTAATTATGGTTAAACCATACATAATCTTCTATCATTCTCTATCCGACTCACACTCGGACTTTCTTTAATCTCAATACTAGTTGTTACGGCTTTCCTTGATAATTCATATCTTACTTACTATCTTCGTCAATGTCTAAGTCATACAACTAGGGTATACTTAGAACGTTCGTCCAACACGAATACGATTCACGAGGATCGTTATGTATTTGGCATTAACCTGATCGCCTCTTAATCTTTCATTCAACCTTCACTCAAGGTTTTGATGAGTGAGTTTTATACACATGAATTGGATACATTCGGGCTTAATTTATTATTGTTCTCAAGTCTTTTAGAATAGTTTTAAGTGTTTGTGTCCATTTATGCATTTTCTACATTGTTTTGTAGGATTTAGGACAAAAGTTACTCGGATCGACGTTCGGGGTGACTAGATTCGCGTTTTCGGCTTGCCATTTACACAGTAGTCACTTCAGAGCCAATTTTAGAATTTCTCAGGACCTTATTTCGAAAAACTTAAAGAATGAAAGTTGTAGATCTACTTCTCCTCTTTCCGGAACATCTTGAATCATCAAAATCGGAGTTCGGACGAAGAAGTTATGGCCATTTTCCCAAAAGACGTCGGAGCAAAAAATTTCAAAAAAAAAAGCACTAGCGCCGGGGCGCTAATTTCAAGGTATTTCCAGAGCCGGGGTGCTATAAGGCAAACTTTGAGCGTCAAGCCCAGCGCTGGGGCGCTGGGGGAAGAGGTTGGTGCGGCCTGGATGCGTTTTGGGCGAATTTTGACACCTTTTTGACTCCAAATTGGATTGTGTTTGTTCCTAACCTAAAAATTTGACTTGTAACCTATAAATACATGATGGGAGGCATAAAATAAAGGGGAATTACATAACTTAGATTAGATTAAACACTCCATTAGATTAGACATTAACCCTAGTTCTTATTAGTTTAGGAGATTGAAGCAACTTGGAGAACATTGAAGATCAAGAACAGGAGCAAGAGGGGAGCATCAGATTTGCTGACAACAGATTCTATTGTCTTCTCTTATCATACTTTTATCTTTTAATATCTATTCAATTGTGGATTCTTGGTTTTAATTCATTAATTATGAACTAACTATGTTATTAAGATTTCAATTGAACTTTTTATGGTTTTGAATTGATTATTTAATTTATTCTAATTATTTGTGTTGAAGTGAATTGTTCATCTTGCTTTGAGCTTATTGATTAATTATCTGATCAATAATTACCTTGTTACTCTAGAAGGAATTGGGAAAGGAATTCTAGGATTAGAACTGGGCTTGGTGACATGTGACTTAGTTATTTGCACAGTGAATAATTAGGTTTGTGAATAGAATGATAATATCTATTTGTCGCATGTAACATATAAGGAATTGGGTTTGTAACGAGTTTAATTCAATTATTTTGCATAGAGATATAGCAAAATTAATATGGGTTAAATAGAAGGCAATTGATCACTCGAGAGAGGGCTTTTGGCATTTGAGAATTCCTGTTAACAATTCAGTAGATATAATAATTGAGATAGTTGAATAATTGATTTATAATTCATAATTAGGCAATTGGAGTCTTAATTCTTATTTATCTGAATTTCATCAATTTTTAGTTATTTATTTTCTTTCTTTTAGAATAATCTTTTTGTTTTGTTTAATTTAGTTTTCTTAAATCTAGAAATCACAATTATTGGTTGTTTAAATAAAATTGATTTGGTTAAAAATTAGTATTTGGTAATTTTTATTAAATAATTCCTCGTGGGAACGATACTCTACTTTCACTTTATTACTTGTTGACCGTGTATACTTGCACGTATTCATTGATTGCGAAATCAATCAACAAGTTTTTGGCGCCGTTGCCGGGGAATTGATTAATAATTATTTACCAATATTAATTTCAATCAAATTAGTCTTAATTTAAATATTTTTATTTTTATTTTTATTTCTCATTCTCATTCTCTTCTTATATTTCTCTCTTTTTAGGTACCATGGATGACTTTGCGTATCAATGGCCATACACGAACATGACTCAATCACGGGGAGCGGAGATTGACAGACTCAAGAAACTTTCTGCATTATCAGCACAAATGGAGACACTTTCGAGGATGCTTGAAGCTTTTGAAGCTCAACGTCGTCAAAGTGTGGCAGTTACTTGTGATTATTGTGCTGGAAATCATATGAGTCCTCAATGCGCCATCAGTTTCGAGTCGGTACAGTATAGTGGTGATTACCCCAACAGTTATGTCTATCCCAACAACTATCATCAGGATTGGGGGTATCACCCGAATTTTTCATGGAGTAACAATCAAGATCAATTTTATGCTCCAAGTCCAACATACCCACCGGATTTCTCGTGTCCACCTCCACTACAACAGGAAGAACATTCAAATTGGGAGGAAGCCTTGGAAAAATTCATTAGAGCTTCTGACAAAAGGAACGAGGAACAAGACAAAAGAATGAATCAAATAGAGCTGCATTTGCAAAGCCAAGGGGCATCGTTAAAGAATCTGGAAAATCAATTGGGTCAGATAGCACATGCGTTAAACAACCGTCCTTAATACACTTGGCTCTATGACATGGATGACGAGACTGATGATGAGCCTGAACCAAATCTACAATCGGACGTGCCAAATGATATTGATGTTGAAAGAGAGGAAAGACTTGGAGACCAACAAAAAGAGATTGGAAAAGATCTAACTTTGAGTACCAACGAAGATGAGCCAATCTTGATAGTGTCCCATGTACCTTCTCCACCAAAGTTCAAGAATCCGGACAGTTTTGCAAAACCATGTCCGCTAGGTAGTCATGTCGTCGGCAATACTCCTTGTGACGTAAAAGCGAGTACAACTTCGAAGCCATGGTTCAATGAGTTGGAGAAGATAGAAGAAGAGATTATTGTGTCTGACAAGCCTCAATGCCAGAATCTATTCGCAGACACAATGGAAAAAACACCTAGATGTTGGACGTTCTTTAATGTGATCTTATCTAAACAAAGCATGCTAGGTGATTTTAATACAATGACTATCGTAAATGGGAACCTACCAAAAGTTACATTATTTCCGATGGATGGAGGGTTCCTCAATGTTCGAAGAGGAATTGGATAAAGAATTGAAGAAGTCAGGCTGAGACTATAAAACAAGCGCTTATTGGGAGGCAACCCAAGTTTAATTTTTATTTTTAGTTTTTATTAGGTTTTATATTAGTAGTTTTGAATTTGCATTTATTTAGGATTTAATAAAATTGCTTCTATCATGGTTTACAGGTTAGTCAAGTCAAATTCAAGTGGTGCCCAATTTGTTCCATGTGCCTAGCATATTCTCCAAACTTAGTGGACAAGGAGGAAGATTGTTATATTTTCAGGGAAGTCCTCTGCTTTACTTTTTTATATTTCATCCATTGAGGACAATGTCTAGTTTAAGTTTTGGGGCATTTTAGTGTCGTATTACATATAGTTAGTTATCTGCATAGTAGTTCATTTTTTTTTGTGTTAGCATTGTGTTTTTTTTAGGTTGCATATAGTACATGGTAGTTATTTGCATATTCATATATGTGTTGCATTAGTATGTGTTCATGTAGTATAATTACATTTTTTTTTTGCATGAATCTGTGTAATTGGTTGGTGTGGTCTTAGCTCGGCCTATGATAAGATTGGTTTTGCATGTTAACTTGAACAGTGTTGATAATTGATGATGAGTTCTAATTTTAATCATGATGATAATCTGAGCCTGTCTGAAACTTATGTAACCGGTTAGCACTTAAAGTTTAACTGTTTTAATCTACTTGGTTCAAGGGTTTCATAATTTGTCTCTGAGGGAAAATCTTGGTTAAAATTTAAGGAAATTAGTGAACTGACGGTAAATGTTAGAATGACGTAAAAGCTTGAGTTTGGGAGAATCTATGGGATATATATATTAAAAAAAGAGAAAAAAAAAAGAGAAAAAATGATGAAAAGAAAAAAAAATAGAAAATCCAGAAAAAGAAAAAAAAATGAATAAACACCGTGGTATGCTTGTCTAGTTTTGTGGCCTTTGTTACTTCAGTAAGTAAGCCCGAGGGGATTGCCTTTACACCTAGTGCCCTAAGGTCTTAATGACTTGGGAGTCGTTGGTCGAAAGCTCGTTAAGGTAGCACTGAAAAGCCTAAGGGAATAAGACATTGCACAGCCATGAGAAAATAAAAAAAAATGAAAAAAAAAACACGAGAAAGAGCAAAAATGCCCTCATGATTGAATACAAGTATAAATAGATCTTGTATTTACCCTTAGACTTGGTAATTGCTTAGTTTTAACCGGAGTTGTCATGTTCACAAAAGTAATTGAATTGGAACTGAAATTTTCCTTTTAAGAAGTTTGTTATGTGATTATCTTGAACTGTGGTAGGTTAGAATGGTTAACAAGCACACACACACACAACATGGGTGATGACATGTTTGGATTGACTAACTGGTTAGAGTTATGGACTTTGATTTGATCAGATATATTGTTTGAGTATCAATGGTATCTTTGAGGCATGTTGCTATATATCATACTGATTTATTACTAGGTTCGTAGGTATATTATAAAGTAGATCATGCATATGCATTCATGTAGTTGAGTTAGTTTGTTTATTTTTAGTTCTTTTATGTTTTTGCTTGAGGACAAACAAATGTTTAAGTTTGGGGGTATTTGATGAGTAAGTTTTATACACATGAATTGGATACATTCGGGCTTAATTTATTATTGTTCTCAAGTCTTTTAGAATAGGTTTAAGTGTTTGTATCCATTCACACATGTTTTACATTGTTTTGTAGGATTTAGGACAAAAGTTACTTGGATCGACGTTCGGGGGGGCTAGATTCGCGTTTTCAGCTTGCCATTTACACAACAGTTACTTCAGAGCAAATTTGAGTATTTCTCATGACCTTATTTCGAAAAACTTAAAGAATGAAAGTTGTAGATATACTTCTCCTCTTTCCGGAACATCTTGAATCATCGAAATCAGAGTTCGGACGAAGAAGTTATGACCATTTTCTCAAAGGACGTCGGAGCAGAAAATTTTCAAAAAAAAGCACTAGCGCCGGGGCTCTAATTTCAAGGCATTTCCAGCGCTGGGGCGCTATAAGGCAGACTTTGAGCGTCAAGCCCAGCGCTGGGGCGCTGGGGGAAGAGGTTGGTGTGGCCTGGACGCTTTTTGGGCGAATTTTGACACCTTTTTGACTCCAAATTGGATTGGGTTTGTTCCTAACCTAAAAATTTGACTTGTAACCTATAAATACATGATGGGAGGCATAAAATAAAGGGGGATTACATAACTTAGATTAGATTAAACACTCCATTAGACTAGACATTAACCCTAGTTCTTATTAGTTTAGGAGATTGAAGCAACTCGGAGAACATTGAAGATCAAGAACAGGAGCAAGAGGGGAGCATCAGATTTGCTGACAACAGATTCTATTATCTTCTCTTATCATACTTTTATCTTTTAATGTCTATTCAATTGTGGATTCTTGATTTTAATTCATTAATTATGAACTAACTCTTTTATTAAGATTTCAATTGAACTTTTTATGGTTTTGATTGATCATCTTGCTTTGAGCTTATTGATTAATTATATGATCAATAATTACCTTGTTACTCTGGAAGGAATTGGGAAAGGAATTCTAGGGTTAGAACTGGGCTTGGTGACATGTGACTTAGTTATTTGCATAGTGAATAATTAGGTTTGTGAATAGAATGAGAATATCTATTTGCCGCATGTAACATATAAGGAATTGGGTTTGTAACGAGTTTAATTCAATTATTTTGCATAGAGATATAGCAAAATTAATCTGGGTTAAATAGAAGGCAATTGATCACTCGAGAGAGGGCTTTTGGCATTTGAAAATTCCTGTTAACAATTCAGTAGATATAATAATTGAGATAGTTGAATAATTGATTTATAATTCATAATTAGGCAATTGGAGTCTTAATTCTTATTTATCTGAATTCCATCAATTTTTAGTTGTTTATTTGCTTTCTTTTAGAATAATCTTTTTGTTTTGTTTAAATTAGTTTTCTTAAATCTAGAAATCACAATTATTGGTTGTTTAAATAAAATTGATTTGGTTAAGAATTAGTATTTGGTAATTTTTATTAAATAATTCCTCGTGGGAACGATACTCTACTTTCACTTTATTACTTGTTGACCGTGTATACTTGCACGTATTCATTGATTGCGAAATCAATCGACAGGTTTCAATCGTTTTCATCGTTTATTCAACCCATGAACCCCATGTTCATTATTCTTCCTTTTTGTCGAAGACATACCGTTCGTTGTATGCTAAGACCGATCGTTCATCGCAACAACATTGCGTTCACAGCGTCTAAACGCTTTACCTTCATCTCTCATTACTATGACATAATATCGGAATGTTATTCATTACCTTATCACTCAATGTCTAAGGAATTACAATCATAGCAATCCCTCATGTTCGTTTGTCGCGACTACAGTCTCCGGATATCGGTTACGTAATCTAACGCTTACATTCTCCGTCTTTTAATCACGTTAAATCTTTTCGTTCAACATTTGCTAAAGGTTTAAAACACTTGACTAAGTGTTACATTACGTGAACTATATGTTCATACTTTCTTTCTTGCACATCCCCCAGTATCTGAGAAATAAAATTCTCATTTCTGGGCATGGCCTTGCACCGGCGCTGCGGCGCCATCCTTCCCCCTCTCTCTCGCGCTGCGGCGCGATCTACTTCTATCTCCTCCCTTGGTCTGTTGTTGCGGCGCCAAACCCTTCATTATTTTTCGCGCTGCGGCACCACTTAACAGCACCTGAAGCCCGAGTTCACGCTGCGGCGCCATTTCTCGGCGCTGCGGCGCGAATCTTAAACCCTAGAAACTTTTTCTAAGTGTTGAATCAAGTTTTGAGATGCTTACTTTGCGATCTCATAACTCCTTCGTTATAACTCGGAACAAGGTCATTCCAAAGCCATTCTCTTCGTTATCTCCCATACTTTAACACCCATTGAGCAGAAAATTCGATCTAAACTCATTAACGTGCCATTCAATTGGCTTAAACTTCACTCTTCGTTCATTTTACGCTTTTAACGTTCTTCGCTCGTTCGTCCGTAATTCGGTCAACCGAACTCGGAACTCGATCGTTATTGAGTCCACGACTCACGTTTTCTACGTTCTCATACATTCTTATAAAACCCTACACGTCCAGGTTCATTTACTAACTTTCAAATTCTCACTCGTCTTTTACGAAAATTTTGCCATAACTTCGTTATAGCTCAATTTTAATCTGTTCTTCATGAACGTTTCTAACGCTCCTAACCAAGCAAGAAGCAACTAACTTATACACGATGGTTTTAAATTTGTCCATCAACAACATTTACACTACGATGGTTTTAAATTTGTCCATCAACAACATTCTACGTGTTCTTCGCGTTCTTCGTTCGTTCTTCATTTTAATCGATATTTTGGATTACGATTCTACTTTTTCTTGGAATTTGATGTTATAGAACATCATTCCTTACTAATTTGACATACTCATTCATAAGATTCATTCGGATCGCTCAAAATCCTTACGAATCTTATACATCCTTAAGAAATTTATAAACTACATTTCTTATTCTTATTTTTTTGTTTTCTTATGATTTCAATCATATGAAATCATTCTTAACTTCTTTTACTTCTTATTCTCTTTAAGCTATGTTTTAAACATAGAAAACTTAAAGAAAAATATTAGAAGAAATTAGGGTTCGGATTACCGTTCTTCGTTAATCCTCTTCCGTTATACAAAGCCGGCGATTCGCTAGCTATTCTATTTCACGATCACTTTGGATCCGATCGTTCAAGCTCACGCTCTTCCTCTTCTTCTCCCAATCGAGCTCTCTCTATCTCTCTCAAGTGTAGGATTTTCAAAATCTTATAAAATGAAATTCTAGGTTTCTATTTATAGAAAAACCAAAGCTAGGGCAATTTGGTCATTTCGCCATTAACCTCCTTACTATTCCAAGCTTTGCCACCAAGTTTACTTGCTCTCCAAATAAATTACTTGGTCACCACATTAATTACTTGGTTGCTACTTAACTTAGCCATTAAGTATACTTGATTAGCACAACACTTGCTCATCACTTCATTAACTTGGTTACCAAGACTAACCACATGATCATGGGTTGCCCCATGGATCACCCTAGCCCATTGAATTATAGCTTGGGCTTAGGTTTAATTAACCTACTTAATTACTTGGGCTTAACTTCACAAATCATTGGGCTTGACATAATCCAAGTCCAATTGGATTCTACAAAGTTCATGAACATAAAGTCCATTAAGACTTATCGCATTCTACGATCGTATTCTACGATCGTATTCTACACATTCCTTTCTCGTAATCGCGTCTTTTCTTCGTATATTATTCATACGATATTCGTATTATAGGTCGTACTAATCTTCTTTCTATACTCGTATAATAACTAGTATCATACTCGTATTTCTCACGCATAATAACCCTAGTTATTATACATGCTCATTACATTCACAGAACTCACTTTCCCTAACCCTTAGGTTTTGAGTCTGCAGGCAAAAACTTCGTTTTTGCCATAACTGAAATATTATTGAATATTCCATCACGTCTCAAGATTTCACGCAATCAATAACTTCTCGGAATTTCTAAATAAATCTCCGAGCAGAAACGAGTGACTAGTGCCTATTTCGTCTTTTTTCCCGGAAATATTTTTTTTTCCCAGAAAACTTTTATTTTCGTCTTGGAAATTCAAACACTTTAATTCTACCACGTAGCCAAAATACTACGATGTTCTGACATATCTAGGTCATATAACGATCTTCGATTAGTTTGCTCCATAAATAATCAATTAAATTCATTTAATAAAAATAAAAATTTAATTCTCAAAAATCCGATTTTCTCGGGCGTTACAGCGAAAGAATCTGCAGAGGCAGACTTTGAGTCGGAGCACGATGAAAAAGTGCTTATGACTGATAAGGCTCATAGCTATAAGGATGAGGTCCTCGAGCTAAAGCAGAAACTGATTGAGAAAGATCAGAAAATAGCTAGGATGTCTTACATCCATGAATGCGCTCATGAGGATTTCAAGCTGAAAATTGCTTGTTATTCTATTGAGTCCGGGCAGACTCGACATACCATAAGTCGAGATATAGTGTCGATTCTGGCAAATCAGAAATATGAAAATGCCGTACGACAGTGTTAGAAGGTCTCTAGAACTTTTTGTATATAAGTAGTGACGTAAAATCCTCTTTTGTATAATTAAGGGTAGTCTTTTTGTAAATCCCAACTTTTGTAGAAGGCAATCGCGGGATAGTACATGATAGCTTTTGGCTAAGGGAACATGATGTAAATAGTTTTGACTATGAAAGCATATTAATATAATGCCGTTTTTATTTAACGTGCTTGTGTGGTATGAATGGTTGTTGTTAATTTAAAATGATAACCGAGTAATTAAATAGATAATAACGAAACTTTATTTGTTTAATCAGAATTATGCCGCCAAGAAGGAGACAACGAAACCATGAGGCCGAGTCTCATAATGAAAATCAAGGGGGTCCTAACAACCCTATGCAAGAGTTCGTTAATTTATTAACGGCTGCATGTAACCAAGTGGGGGGTGGGATTCCTGTAGCTCCTGGGGTAGTAAGAACAACTACCTTTAAGGACTTTAAAAGTGTGGGTCCTCCCGAGTTCCGAGGAACGACGGATCCACTAGAAGCCCAAACATGGATTAGGGAAATTGAAAAGGCGTTTGTGATAACAAACGTAGGTGAGGCGCAAAAGACTTCTTTTACGACTTACATGATGAAGGGAGAAGCCAACTACTGGTGGGAAGCTCACCAGGGTGGGGCTAGGACAGAGGCTGTTACGTGGGAACAATTTAAGAAGGTTTTCTTCGAGAACTATTTTCCTACTAGCATGCAGGGTAGGATGGAAATTAAGTTTCTAGAACTTAAGTAGGGGGATATGACTGTTCCCCAATATGTCGCCAAATTTAATGAGTTGGCAAGATTTGCTCCACATCAGGTGGATACGGAGGAAAGGAATGCACGCAGATTTGAGCAGGGCTTAAAACCTTGGCTCTATAGTAGAATATCGATTTTCCAGAGTGCTTCTTATGGAACCATTCTGGAGAAGGCGATAATAGCTAAAGGTGGTGGTGAGGCCGTGTCTCAGTACCACAAAGAGCGGAAGATTAAGAGTAAGATAGAAGGAAGTAGTAAGGCGGAAGTTGCCAGCGGAAGCGGCAACTTGCCAAAGAGGAAGGGTTTTAATCCCGGGAATACCGGGGTAAAACAGGGAGATCCCAAAAGGAGAACGGAAGCATGTAAGACATGCGAAAAATCTCACATGGGAGTCTGTTTAAAGGGGAAAGCAGTATGCTACAACTGTGGATAGGAGGGACATTTATCACCCAATTGTCCTAACCCTAAGAAGAATCAGGGGTGTTTTGTCTGTGGGTCAAAGGACCACATGGCAAGAAATTACCCAAAGAAGGGTTTAGAGGGGAATAAGAGTTTTGGTAGTGGTAAATTAGCCATTACTAGACCAACACCATTAGTGGGTAGACCCTCGGCTCGTACGTTTAATATGACTGTTCACGATGCAATTGCATCAACAGATGTGGTAGCAAGTATCATTCCGGTCAATGAGATAAATGCTTATGTGCTATTTGACTCGGGTGCTACTTGTTCTTTTATAGCATGTAAATTTGCTAAACGATTAGGGTTAATTCCTGAGAAGTTACCTATACCTTTAGACGTTAAGGTAGCAAACGAGGAGATAATCCCCATTGAACATATTCATAAGAACTGTTGCGTAGAAATTAGGGGAAATAAGTTATCGGTAGATTTGGTACCGATAAGGTTAAAAGAATTTGATGTAATTCTTGGTATGGATTGGTTGATGAACCATGAGGCAATTATAGATTGCCATAGGAAAAGTGTAAACCTTCGACTTTCTAAGAAAACCAAGGTAGTGTTTCTCGGTAGTAATTCACCGAAACACTCTTGTTGTCTGTCTATGACACAAGCTAGGAAGATGTTAAAAAAAGGGTGTGTAGGTTATCTATGCCATGTGGTGGATACCCAAAGAGTGGGGACATCCTTGGATCAGATACCAGTTGTGCAAGAGTTCATGGATGTATTTTCGGAGGAATTATCGGGTATTCCACCGGATAGGGAGGTAGAATTTGTAATTGATTTGTTACCGGGAACGGAACCAGTTTCAAGGGCACCATATCGAATGGCGCCAGTTGAAATGAAGGAGTTAATGGTTCAATTACAAGAACTGTTAGATAGGAAGTACATTCAACCAAGTGTGTCTCCTTGGGGAGCACCGGTGTTGTTTGTAAAGAAGAAGGATGGGTCGTTAAGACTTTGTATTGACTATCGAGAGTTGAACAAGTTAACGATTAAGAATAGGTACCCTTTGCCCAGGATCGATGATCTATTTGATCAGTTGAAAGGGGCAAAGTATTTTTCTAAAATAGATTTGCGCACAGGGTATCATCAGTTGAAGGTGAGAAAGGAAGATATACCTAAGACCGCATTCAGAACTCGTTATGGTCACTACGAGTTTCTGGTGATGTCGTTTGGGTTGACTAATGCGCCAGCCGCATTTATGGATATGATGAACAGAGTGTTCAAACAATATTTGGACAAGTTTGTCGTAGTGTTCATTGATGATATCCTAGTCTATTCAAAGACGCTAGAAGATCATACGAAACATTTAAGAATAGTTTTGGAAACGCTAAGGAAGGAGAAGTTGTATGCGAAATTCACACAGTGTGAATTTTGGCTTGAGAGAGTGCAATTTCTAGGGCAAGTTATTGATAAGGATGGCATTTCCGTAGATCCGGCCAAAGTAGAAGCAGTTAACGAATGGGAGCAACCGAAGACGCCGACTGAGATTCAGAGTTTTCTGGGGTTAGCAGGGTACTATAGAAGGTTCATTACAGACTTTTCTAAATTAGCTACTCCGTTAACCAATCTGACAAGAAAGTCAGTGAAGTATGTGTGGACTGAAAAATGTGAGAACAGCTTTCAGGAATTGAAGAAGAGATTAAGTGAGGCACCGGTATTGTCCTTACCAGACGATACCGGAAATTTTGTGGTGTATAGCGATGCTTCGCATAAAGGATTGGGTTGCGTGCTCATGCAGCATGGCAAAGTCATTGCGTATGCATCACGTCAATTGAAGGATTATGAGAAGGTTTATCCTACTCATGACCTGGAATTGGCAGCTGTAGTTTTTGCCCTAAAGATATGGAGACATTATCTTTATGGTGAAAAATGTGAGATATACACGGACCATAAAAGTTTGAAATATATCTTCACACAGAAAGAGTTGAACATGAGACAGAGAAGGTGGCTAGAGTTAATAAAGGATTATGATTGTGATATTTTATATCATCCGAGAAAAGCAAATGTAGTAGCGGATGCGCTAAGTAGAAAGGGTAGAGAGAAATTATCAATGTTAACAACTCAGAATGAGCTGGTAACAGCGATGGCAAAAATGGAACTAGAAGTTAAGTTACCGGGGGAATCAGTAGAATTGTTATTTTCCATGGAAACACAACCTACCATAGTGGAGCGGGTTAGGAAAGTGCAACTGAGTAATGAGGGGTGTAAGAAGATATTGAATAAGATAGAAAAAGAAGAAAAAACTGAGTATAACCTCGATAAGGAGGGATTACTTCGTTTTGAGGGAAGAATTTGGGTTCCTAATGATCCTGAAGTAAAAGAAGAAATTATGATGGAGGCCCATAGTTCGAGGTACTCGATACATCCCGGTAGTACGAAGATGTATCAAGACCTTCGTCAGAACTTTTGGTGGCCGAATATGAAGAGGGAGATAGCAGAATATGTTAGTAAGTGCTTAACTTGTCAAAAAAGTTAAGGCTGAACATCAACGACCGAGCGGGTTGTTACAACCGTTAGAAATTCTAGAGTGGAAGTGGGAGCACATCACGATGGACTTTGTGGTGGGACTTCCAACCACAAGAAAAAGATACAATGCTATTTGGGTGATAGTGGATCGATGAACGAAATCGGCTCATTTTCTACCAATAGGAATTAGTTATAACTTAGATCAGTTAGCTAAGCTGTATGTCAAGGAAATTATTTCCAGGCATGGAGTGCCTGTGTCGATTGTGTCAGATCGCGATCCACGATTCACATCGAACTTTTGGAGAAGTTTACAAGAACAAATGGGAACGCAGTTAAGATTAAGTACGGCGTATCATCCTCAGACGGATGGTCAGAGTGAGCGAACAATTCAAACGCTTGAAGATATGTTAAGATCTTGCGTTATGGATTTCAAAGGGAGTTGGGACGAATTTCTACCATTAGTAGAATTTTCGTACAACAATAGTTTTCACGCTAGCATAGGCATGCCGCCTTACGAAGCGTTGTATGGTAGGAAGTGCCGAACTCCATTGTGTTGGGATGAGGTGTGTGAACGTCAGATGTTGGGACCAGAGATGGTTCAGCAGACGGCGGGCATGGTAGAATTAATACGTGCTCGATTAGTTGCGGCTCAAGACCGGCAGAGAAAGTATGCAGATCCTCACAGAGAAAATAGAGAATTCGATGTAGGATCTTTTGTTTTTCTGAAAGTATCACCTTATAAGGGGAAAATACGTTTTGGAAAGAAAGGAAAGTTAAGTTCAAAGTTTGTAGGACCTTTTGAAATTTTAAAAAGGATAGGGGAGGTAGCTTACGAAGTAGCTTTACCTCTAGAAATGGAACACGTTCATAATGTGTTTCATGTTTCAGTGTTGCGTCCTTATAAACCGGACTATAAACACGTGATAGATTATGAATCTATTCAGTTAGAGAAGGACTTGTCCTATGAGGAACTTCCAATTCAAATTATTGATAAGAAGGAACAAGTTTTAAGAAATAAGGTCATACCTTCAGTGAATGTGTTATGGAGAAACCACAATGTTGAGGAAGCAACGTGGGAGCTCGAAAGTAAAATGAAGGAAGATTTTTCTCATTTGTTTATGTAATTATAAGCTAAGATTCTGGGGACAGAATCCTTATAAGGGGGAGAGAATGTAACGCCCGAGAAAATCAAATTTTTATTACAATTAAATTTTTATTTGATTATGTGAATTAAATGAATTTAATTGAATTCTTTGTGAAATAAACTATGTGAAGGTCGTTCTATGACGTAGAATGTGCTAACGTGGTTAGTATTATGGCTACGTGGTAGAAATAGTTATTTAGAATTTCCAAGACAATAATAATTATTTTCTGAGAAGTTTCCGTAAAAACACTATTCATCCGTTTCTGTCCGAGGAATTATTTTGAAATTCCGAGAAACGCGTAATGATAGAATATCGTGATGAGATGGAATATCTGATAATATTTCATTTATGGCAAAAAACGAAATTTTCACCTGCGGACTTAAAACCTAAGGGTTGGGTATATTGATTTCCAAGAAGGAAATAATATGTGTAGAAGGAATGGCGTTAGGTTGAGTTCGAGTGTTATGCAATTAGTACCTATGTATAATACGTTAAGTAAATACGAGGTACAATACGATTATTGTACTTATGGTATATGAAAGGAATACGTGAATCCTACGTGTAGAATACGATACGTATTATAGAATTAAGTTACGACTTAATGAGTAATTCATTTGTATTGGATTATGAGTAGCCAATTAATTGAATGACTAAGCCCAATGAGATGATGGGTTAAGTCCAAGTCAAGGCCCAATGTTTAATTAGATAAGCCCAATTCATTAAAACTGAACCGTGGGTCGAACCGGTGGGTCACCCCATGGGTAAAACCCATGGGGCAACCCATGGGATGTCATAAAGGGGAGGTGGGCCGGCCACCTTGGGGTGGACTCCAAGTATAAGACTTGGTCACCAAGTGTTTTACTTGGTGACCACACATGAATAGTAAGGAGGTGGGCGTATATTGACCATTAAGCCCTCCATTTTCATTTCCTATAAATAAGAAGCTAGGTTGTTGCATTTTAGAGTTTCAAAGTTGACAACCTAGATTATATTGAGAGAGAAAAGAGAGCTAGACTTATAAGTCCTTCAAGGGAAGCTTTGACAATTATTCTTCCAAGAGATTTTCTTAAGGAACTTTGAGGTAATACTTCTTGTTCTTTATTATTCATCTCTTTGATTTTCTTTTATCATGGAGAGTCACAAAGGGGTGGTATATGCCTTGTATGAGGGAGTAAAGATGACTTACCATAGATTCAATCTCTATAAGTCATAATCTTTCAAAAATAATAAGGTTTAATATAGTTGTTAAACCATGAAAATAATAATTATGGAGGATCGATTGTTGATAAACGATTGAGCTCCATCAATACGATAGTTATGCATCTTGTTTGGTTAGGGGTTAGATATGAAATCCATGGAATATTCCATGTGATTTGGCTTAGAGAATGTTAGTAACAAAGTTATGGCGAATTTTACGGAATTAGACGTTAATCGTCGAAAACGTAGAAATTCCGGATGGGTAGTCAAAAGTTGCCGTGAGACTTGAAAATGTTGGTTTTCAATGTCAACACGTGAGATAGGGTGATTAAGAGTCGTGGGTTCGAGAATCGTCGGTTTTCGACTTAAAACGAAGAAAACGAGCATTGAACGCTCATTAACGTTTACGAACGTATATAAAATGAACTCAATAGTGAATTATGAGTTAACGGATTCGAAAGTGTCGAATTCTTATATGAACGCGCAAAGGATGTAATTCCTGACTTGTAGGAATTCGAATGGGTCAATTCGGATGTAAAACGAACAAATTAGGAAGCCGGGAGTTTCATTAGAAAATCAAAACTGGTTTGTCAACTGGTGCACAGGCTCGGCGCCGCAGCGCTAAAACCAGTACAAAATGGTGGCGCCGCAGCGCCAGACTTGGCCGAGCATTCTATAAACTCGCGCCCCAGCGCCAACGTGACGCGCCCCAGCGCCCATGTTGTGCAAGTGTCGCGCCCCAGCGCCAACGTGCCGCGCCGCAGCGCCAAGGTGCCGCGCCGCAGCGCCGGCAGTAAGAAAAAGTTGACCCAGCTATGCTTTAGACTTTAGTCGGTTAGGAATTAATCGGAGTTGAGTTTATATACTCAATAAATGTATAAAGACTAATCCTATACTACCTATACTAAGGTATATGGTATGAAACTTAGGAGTCTAAGGTAAGTAAGCAAAATATGTAAAATGAATGAAGTTGGGTCCGGTTAATAAAACGTCCATAGAGAGATAAATCGGGACGAAGGGTAATAAGTCAGGTTGACTTTAATAAAAATATTATGTTAACAAAGACATATAAGAGAAAGAAGCTGATAGGAATAATGTGAATAGTTGTTTGGTAGCTAATTACGGTGTGCTATGTGAATATATCATGTAGATTCTGTAAAGGCTGTGGTCAGTCGAGTAAGTTATTGAAGACGCTGAAAGGCAAGTTTTCTTAACGCTTGTCTAACTTCCAAGTTAGCCAAGTTTTATGTGATTCATTGAATTGAATTGCAAGCTTTGTTGTAAAAGAAAGGGTCGATGCCAGATTTTAACTCGGCTAGACTATTCGTAAGATATAGATTGATGATTTTCCATATCATTCTATATAGAAATGTTAACGCTATCCTATGCCAAGTAATTGGTACGGATGTGAAGGTAAGGTTTGTCTATGAACAAACAAAAGTATTTTCATCGATATTTCGATGGGCACGCGAGTTTGCCAAAAATATTAAACGTAAATACGTTTAATGAATGTAGTGTTGATCAACATAGAGTACTATAGGCTGATCACCTAGAAGTTCTCGTAAGTTTTATGGATGAACGACCTTAGTGCTGTGGACTCCTTTTCAAGTATGAAAACTTAAATTTACTGTTCATGGTCTATTGACCGGTTCAGAATTCCTAATCTATTCTATACATTGGGAATTGATGTTATAAACTGTTATGATATTATTGATTCATAATACTTCATAACTATTGTTCAGTTATGTTGGAATTGTTATATAATTCACGAATGTGGTATTCCTGTTATCCTTAATTAAACTTGATGAGCTGTCATGCTCACTTCTTGCGTGAATTATATAACTGCAGTTAAAGGTGAACGTACTGAGAATGCCAAGAAAGATAAGGGCAAAGCTAAGATGGATGCTTATGCATTGTGTAATAGTTTAGTAAGTCTGTATGTATTATACCTTATGAACAATGAACAATGTAACCGGTTTATGAACCTGGGAAGGATTATACTTTGATTTTAATAAGAATATAGTAATTACTCTCGTTTTGTTGTGTTTCAATGGAACGATGGTATTGATGTTAGTATAGTGGAGCACCATCTGTCGGGTTAGAAGATACCCGGATTTGGGGGCGTCACAATAGGTGATCTTGATGCCCAAGAAATGGATAAGTGTTGTGATGGCCAAGCAAAAAGTGTGATGGCCAAGTTAACTTAATAGCAAGGTAATGAATAGTAAGGAGGTGATTAAGGAGGTGGGATTTGGCTATTGCCTAAATTACCCTAACCTTGGAAATCCTATAAATAGAAAACTTGCTAGCTCATTTGTTACTTGTTCATTTCATCCAACACATTACAACTTATAAAGTGCTTATTGGTTAGAGAGAAGAAGTTAGAAAAGTTAGACTTTGAAGCAAGAAGTAAGAGCAAGAATGATTCAAGTGATTATCAAGGGTAAGACTCTTGTCCATTAATCTTCCAACTCTTCAATACTAGTTGATAGAGAAGTGTGGATTAGTGAAGTATGTATGCTAAGAAGTAAAGAAAATGGATAATCAAAGAACTTAAGTCTTAATAAGCCGTGAATAAGCACTTTGTTCATAGATAAGTTATGAATTAAGAAAGAACTTGTGAGAACTTGTAACATGTTTACATGGATGAAGTTTGTATGATAAGAAGATGTAAGGATGATGGTTAAAAGACTTAATCCATTATAAGTCATGTAAATTGAAATCATAAGTAGTTTATACTTTTATAAGTAATAACTTATCATGTAAATAGGTTGATAAAATATGTATGTTAAGATATTAGTAGGATGGATAGAATCAATTTGAAATGATGATCAAATCATAAGTAACGAAGTTATACCGGAATTCTCACGATTAGACGATAATCGTCGAGTTCGTGAAATTCTCGAAATGGAAGTCGAATTTTGATATTGAGCTCAGAAACATTGGGTTTTTATGGAGTTAAGTCTTATTTGGCATTATAGAGTTGCGGACTCAAAAATGACCGAATTCTGAATTAGAACGAAAAAACGAGCATTGAACATTCACGAGCCAATTCGGAGTATGTGAAGTCAAAAATGTAAAATTCTTGCATGAACATTGAAGTTGAAAATGTAAAATTCTTGCATGAGCACGTAGAGTATGTGATATGTGAGCTATTGGCTTTTGAACGAGCCAATTCGGACTTAAAATGATCAAATTTGGAGTCCGGGAAGTTCACTAAGTTGAAAATCTGTCAAATTTTTCTGAGGCACATAGTCCGCGCCGTAACGCGACTCAAAGAAGAAAGGTCACCGCCACAGCGCGAGGCCGAACCATAGTACACTGTTAGTTGGCGCCGTAGCACGACACAGTGAAGAAAGAGTGGCACCGCAGCGTCGAGGTGGCGCGAGTCTAAGAAGTGAAGCTAGCGCCGCTGCGCCAGCACTAAACCAAGTATAGTAAAGAAGGCTTTTAAGCATAAAATGGAAAATTTGGTTAATAAGATAATGAACTAACACATTAATAAGGCTTAAAGTAACATTGTTTAAGACACTGTTAAACCTTAAGTGTGATAACTAAAGGTTGAAGGTAATCAATTGAACGTGAATGCAACGACGATGTAAGCTATAACGACAAGCCAGAACCAATAGAACAAATTTAATACATGATTAGATTGAGAAGAAGGGTAAGATCCATTAGGAACCATGTATGTTTATTCATGCACTAATGTATTACGTTATGTGATACATATTTTAGAGACCTTAAAGACTTAAAGAGAAAGTGTAATAATCGTAGCAGACGCTGAAGGCAAGTGTTCTAACCCTTGTCTAAGTTCAATCTGGACAAGCTTTGTGATTCATGTATTCTTATGCATGAATTGATGTGTGATGAAGTCGAAGCCAATTCTTTTGGCTAGACTTACGATATGTTGGATTTCTTATAATCTATCAAAGTATTGTCAAGGTTTTGCCAAATTATTTGGTGTGGTTTTCAAATGAAGACGGAGTATGCTAAACAATTGTTTTGTCGTCAAACGACAGGCACGTGAGGTTGCCATAACTTAAACGTATATACGTTTAAGGAATGTAGTGTTGATTAACATAGAGTACTATAGGCTGATCACCTAGACGTGCTCGTAAGATATGCCGGACTTACGGACTTGGTGTCGGGTTGTACTTTTCAAAGAAATTATGAAATGCTCATGGTCTTGGACCGGAATTGATGTTTTACTGAATATTATTCGTAGTGAAACGTTTTGAAGGAAAAAAAGTGTTGTTTTGAATTATCAATAGTACTTCGTAACTATTGTTCAGTTATTGAAGATATACTATTCCTATGTTTCAAGCATGTCGTTTAATGGAATTGTTGTACTTGCTGAGCTAGTTATACTCACTCTTGCTTGAACCATATGAATGCAACTAAAATCGAACGAACCGAAGGATCCAGTAAAGATAAGGGAAAGGCTAAGGCAGACCGTTGAACTGTCTATGTAATAGTACAGGTTTAATATTGTAATGTATTTGATATTATGACAAAGAATTTATGTATTGGTTATAAAGAACTTGGGAAGGGAATATTATTTGAAATATATATAAGACATATTCGTTCTTTTGAGGAATTTCAATTGAATGTATGTGTGAACTGTAGCACCGTGTAGCACCATATGTCGGGTTGGAAGATACCCAGATTTGGGGGCGTCACATAGATGGTTGTGGAAACATGTAGTATTACATTAGTATTACAAGTTATGAACCTTATTTATCCTAGAATATACATGAACAGAGAATTGAGGGTGGTCAAACTTGGTACCTTGTAACTGCTTGCTAGTGTTCTTGAGGCTCAAGAACACCAACAGCGACAGAAAGCGTCGCTAAAGGCTTTAGCGATGTATTTAATTATTTAATTTTTTTTAATTTTCAGAAAATGCTTAAAAATAGAAAATAAATTCTAAACATTATAAAAATGGTTTTAAAAATTATTTTAAGTTTTGATAATTTTAGATATTTTTCATTAATATTTATATTTATTTGAATATTAATGATATTTAATTTATTTAATTAGTATATTAAATAAATTAGAGAAAAATGATTTTAATATTATAAAAATCATTTTAAATAAGAATAATGTGCTTAAAAATATTTTAAGTTATAAAATGTAACTTTTAATATTTTTGAGTAATTTTCATTAATAAATTAATATTAATGATATTAGATTTATTTAATTATTATATTAAATAAATGTGTTAAAATGGTTTTATTGATTTAAAAATTATTTAAAAATGAGAAAAGTGATTTAAAAATATTTTAAGTTATAAAATATGGCTTTTAATATTTTGATGATAAATTCATTAATATTTAAATATTATTGGTGATGGTTTAAAAATGATTTTAATTGTTTTAAAAATCATTTAAGTAAAATATTGATAATTTAAGAATATTTTAAGTTATTATTAATAACCTTAATATTTCGACAAGTATGTCATTAATATTTTTAATATTAATGATGATGGTATTATACAGTATTTAAATCATTTAAAAATGATTCCAGTGTTTGAAAAATTATTATAAAATATAATAATTACTTAAAAATTATTAAAAGCTTTCAAAAAAATATTATGAACGATATTTGACTTATCTAAAATAATATTAAAGATTTCAGACCGAGTTTAATTGACAATAAATGTGTTAATTGTCGGATTGGGTGATCAGGACACTGAAAAAAGACCGAAATCCAACCAGGTCAAACTAGTTAGGCTTGATGAGTGTTTATATAGGTTATAAACACTAATGTGACTATGTGGTGATATGTCTTGGAGAAATATTGACTGTAAATTATAGTGTTACGTGTTATGATTTGTTGTGCTAATTGTGAGACATATATTGTTCATTATAGGTCTTTCAAACGTAGATAAGTATATTGTGTAGCAGTAATCAACACAGAAGGTAAGTTTCCTTAACTCGACCCTGAGTTATATCTTTTCAAATATTATGGTGGTTAATTATTATTGATTAGATCACGTCTGAGAATTATTGTTCATTATTCGTAGTTAGTGCATGTTTATTAATTCAAATTGAATTATTGATTATGAGAATATATTTGGAGAATAATTGTTGTTGGATATTTACATCCGTAGAAGTTATTATTAATTGCAAATAGTACAGTTAATTTCTGTCTATTGAGAAATGTCTTTGCTAATTGTTCTGGTAAGATGAATATTTATTGAAACTTGATAGGTTCGAGAAGAGAACTCAATTATTATTGACAGATCAATGCTAATTCTTTTGGCTAGATCGAGAAACTGATTAGATATTGAAATTAAAACTTGATAGGTTCGAGAAGAGAACTCAATTATTATTGATAGATCAATGCCAATTCTTTCGGCTAGATCGATAAAGTGATTAGATATTAAAATTAAAACTTGATAGATTCGAGAAGAGAACTCAATTATTATTGACAGATCAACGCCAATTGTTCTGACTAGATCGAGAAAGAGAATAGGTGTTGAAATCATAGTATTTTGTTGTTGTATTTGTGACGCCTCCAAAATAGGTATACATCACCCATCTTGGGTCGCCTAATATATGGTACAGAATACAAATAAAAACTTAATTATATAACAAGAGCTGCGAGTTTTTACACGAATATTATCTCATGGACAATATCCAAACTCAAATTCAATCCTCATTACTTTTATTATCACACTAAATAGTGAGGATTACTAAAACATCCATCTCGGACCATCACTCTGTTCCCCAACTAGTCCCGACTATGTTCTCATTTCCTAAAGAGAATAATGAAAGCAAAATGGTGAGCTCAACTAGCCTAGTAAGAAATATTATGACTAAGATAATGCAGAATAATTTATTGTTAGCCTTCAACAATGATAAACTGATAGAATATAATAGATAACAAGTTTAACTACAGCGGAACAAGCAATCCATTAGAAGAGTCAAGTAGAGCATGATATCTACTATCTTCTATGATTTAAAAAGGTTTTCATCAACTTTATCGTTGAGACTCAACTTAATAAATAAACCACATTATCGAATCATCCTTGCACTATGGGCCAAGGATATTCATGTAATCATCAATGGTCATGATTATACCGAATAATCCCTGGTCATAATCATACCAACCACTGTCCCTCAATGCACTACAGGCTAATGAGAACTTTTACCACATCATTTGTAACATTATGGGTCATGATTATACCGAATGATCCCTGGTCATAATCATATTAATCAACTGTCCATCTACGCACGTTAGCCAAAGATGACTTTCATCACAATATAAGCATGAGGGTGATGACAATGATATAAGAATTCAATGAAATGAAAGCAAATGATAAATTTTAAAGATTTATAATTTAATTTATCCAGGATTCAATAATGTCTAAATTGTCAACATGATACTGCATTGTGGAGTAAAATTCAAGAATAATATCCATGTATCAAAAATAATTTGAACAGAAAACAATTAAATTTTTCGGTGAATAGTACCCTATGAATAGTACTTCAGGAATAGTATCCCGTGAATAATATCCCAGCATGAAAAGTGTCCCGAATACCCGAATGAATAATATTTTACTGAATAGTAATCGGGTGAATAGAAACTCGTGAATAGTACCCTGACATGAAAAGTGTCCTGAATACTCGAGTGAATAATATTTAAGTGAATAGTAATTGGGTGAATAGTAATCCATGAATAGTAACTCGTGAATAGCACCTCGGCACGAAAAGCGTCCTGAATACCCGAATGAATATTATTTGAGTGAATAGTAGCCGGGTAAATAGTAACATGTGAATAGTACCCCAATATGAAAAGTTCCCCGAATACCCGAGTGAATAATATTATAGTGAATAGTAACTGGGTGAATAGTACCCCGGGTGAAAATAATGATATTTAATAAGAAAGTTTAGATCAATATTCCAATGAAACGATACTGGATGAAGCGCAAAACTTCAAGGATATCCCACTAACTTCAGGGATTATAGAAGCAATACTTACCATAGTAAGTTTAGATTTAAGAATATGAAAAGAAATAACATACGAAACTGCAAATAGATTTTCACTTGTCATGCGGTATGTAATCCGCGTAGACAGGTTATTCTGACATATTAAAGGATGAATACGAAAAAATAGTATTCCTTATGAATACGAAAGAAATAATACCCCTTACGAATACAACAAATAATATCCCTTACCTTAGTAGAAGACTGGATACTGCAATAGTGAAGTAGCAAAATACTCTTCTTTTTGCTCTCTATAGTTTCTCTTGTGAGTCTCAGTGAATTGGTGAGAATGAAAGAAAAATTAAGCTTCTATTTATAGGAGAAATGACTAAATAGTAACTAATTCATGAACGGTCCAGATTAATTTACTATTAGAACGGACTATCCAGATTGATTACTATTAAAACCATAACCGACGGTCCAGATTGATTTACTTTTGAAATCACCACCGACGGTCCATATTGATTTACTTTTAAAACAACCATCGACGGTCCAGATTGATTTACTATTAAAACCACCACTGACGGTCCAGAATAATTTACTATTAAAATTACCACCGACGGTCCAGATTTATTTACTATTAAAACCACCATCAATGGTCCAGATTGATTTAACTTATTACACTTTAGTACCCCTAAAGTTTTCCAAGTTTGCATTATTCCCCTCTAACTTTTGCAATTCACTTATCTTCAATAAATACATTCTTAATACTTCAACAATTATTCATCATTAATATTATAACTCATAATATTTAACAACCAGATCATTCCCAGGAAAGAGGGAACTTTCCGATAAGGATTTCTCCCTATTGTCGCGCAATTAAGTGACCAAACCTCTCCTCGACATAACTTTCTAGACATCGTCTATATTACAAATAATAATATGAATAACCTTATTGTCTCAATTATTTATTTAATAATATAAAATATTATGCAGATGATACTATGACAATAATTGAATAAAAAATATGAGAGATATTATGCAGTAATTACTGTAGTAATAATTGAGTATAACTGAGTGACTTCTCACGTAAATATCAATAATCAATACCATGTGGTACTATGCAACCACGCGTATTACTGTACTTTTACCACCGGGTACTTCAATAGTTAACGGTAAAACTTTCGTCGTTATTTTTATAAAAATATATTTATGTTGTTTTCTAACTCCGACAATAATTTCGTTGTGGGGTCCACCAATGATTGTGCTATCGTACGAATATTTTTTGTTTAAAACGAATATTTCTCGACCAATCGAATATTTTATAACAACTTGTATACTTTGCAAAAATTATAAATATTACCCTCAACTATAACATTATATCAAAACCACACCACAATATTCAAAAATATATTTCGAGAAAAATTAATCTTTATTTATGAAAGTTGGGGTCTTACAACCTCCCATTTTTATGAAATTTCATCCTCGAAATTAGGGTACATACCTGGTATGTCGAAGATGTGAGGATACTTTGATTTCATTTCAGATTCTAGCTCCCAGGTCATTTCCTCAACATCGTGGTTTTTTCACAAAACTTTGACTTGAGGTATAACCTTGGAGTGTAGAATATGCTCATTCTTATCCAAGATTTTAACAGGTACCTCTTCATACGTTAAATCTTTCGCTATCTCATCCGATTCTATTTCAATAATATGGTTCGGGTCTTCCGCATATTTACGTAACATAGATATGTGAAAAATATTATGAACACGAGACATACTTGGCGGTAAGGCGAGTCTATAAGCCACAGTTCCTACTCGATCGAGGATTTTGAATAGCCCAATGAATCGAGGATTAAACATTTCTCTCATTCCAAATCTTGTAACTCCTTTCCATGGAGTAACACTTAGCAACACATGTTCTCCAACATTGAATTCCACATCCTTCCGATGAAGATCAACATAACTCTTTTGTCGATCTTGTGAGGTTTTTATACATTGTCGGATCATTTGATTCTTTTCTATAGTCATACGTACCAACTCTGGTCCAGACAACGTTGCTTCACCCATCTCTTCCCAACATACTTGAGAACGATACTTGCGTCCATACAACGCCTCAAATGGACCCATGCCAATACTTGCTTTATAACTGTTGTTGTAGGAGAATTCCACTAATGGCAAGAACTTATCCTAATTTCTTTTGAAGTCAAAGACATAGAGTCTTAATAAATTCTCAAGAGTTTAAATAGTCCTCTCCAACTGCCCGTCCGTTTGAGGATGATATGACGAACTAAATCGTAAATCCATGCCCATAGCTTTTTGCAAACTAACCCAAAATTGTGAAGTGAATCTTGGGTCTCGATCAGAAACTATGGATACTGGCATGCCATGCAGTTTTATAATCTCATTTATGTACATATGAGCAAGATGTTCAAGTGAATAAGTTTCTCGTATAGGTAAGAAATGAGCAGAATTGGTCAATCTATCAATAATGACCCAAATCGCATCTATGCCTTGAGAAACCTTGGGAAGACCAGCAACGAAATCCATGGTAATGTGCTCCCACTTCCATTCTAGAATTTCAAGTGGTTGTAATAGACCTTTTGGCACTTAATGCTCCGCCTTGACACGTTGACACGTTAAACACCTTAAGATAAACTTCGCTATCTCTCTCTTCATATTGCTCTATCAAAATGTATGTCAAAGATCACGATACATTTTGGTACTTCCAGGATGGATTGCAAACGGTGTGTTGTGCGCCTCCATCATGATTTTATACTTCAAATCAGAGTCGTTAGGAACACATAGTCTGGAGTTGAATCTAAGTATTCCTTCTTCATCAATTCTTACTTTCGGAATAGTACCTTCTTACACTTTCTTCTTCATACACATCAGCTTCAGGTTTGTAGTTTGAGTAACTTTAACTTTATCGATTAAAGTCAGTTCTACTCATATATTTGTCATCATCACATGGGTCCCTAAAGCCTTTATCTCTATCTCCATCCTTTGCAAGTCATACAAAATGGGCCTTTGCATTGACAATATCACACTCGTACCCACATATGATCTTCTACTCAAAGCGTCATCTACCACGTTAGCTTTTCTAGGATGGTATTAAATGATATGATCGTAATCTTTCAACAGCTCGAGCCAACATCTTTGGCGCATGATACGTTCATTTTGGATGAAGAAATATTTGAGGGTTTTGTACCGAGTTTAAGGTCGATACAAAATTCAATTTTACGCTTTAGGGGTAGGCTAGGAAGTTCTTCAGGGAATACGTCAAGAAATTTATTAACAATGGAAATAACATTCAAATCTGACGTATTTTTGTTTAAATCTGTGACATGGGCTAAGAAAGCTTGACATCCATTTTTCATTAAATGAATAGCTTTATGGCTTGATATGACAGTGATTGACTTTAGTGGCTTGGTCCCTTAAATTCTCATAGTAGGTTGGTTAGGAATATGAAAGCTAACAACCTTACGAAAACAATCAATTTTTGCATTATGCGTATTTAACCAATCAATCCCTAAAATCACATTAAATGTAAGTATTTTTAAGAAAATAAGATCGACAGGTAATGTGAGGGTACCGATTTGAACCAAACAAGACTTATAAACTGTGGATGTAATGAAGGTTTCTCCCAACGGAGTTTCAACAGATAAGTCAAAGTCTAATTTCTCTATAGTCAAATTTAAACGTTGAGCGCAAGTAAGAGAAATAAAAGAATGGGTAGAACTGGTATCAAATAAGGTATAGACTTCGCTAGAGTTTATGATTAGCTTACCCGTGATCACCTCATTCGGATTCCTCTCTTTTTGGAGGTTACGACAAATGCTGTCCCTTGAACTACTAGTTTTGTCTTATCTGGGACGACCTTTGATGCCTCCATCCCAGTTGGTTGGACTTGACTTTGGTGCACGACAAAATCGGGATAGGTGACCTTCTCTTCCATAATTGTAACATGCTATGGACTGTTACATCCAGTTTGGACTGATGTGTCCCTCCCCTCCGCATTTGTAACATACGACCGGCGGTCGTTCTCCTTCCTTAACAACAGGTGCTGGTGCTGACGTCTTTCCATCATTATTGAATATCCTCTTCTTGAAATTTTCACTTCTATTATCTTGGTCATGATTACCAACGAAGTGGTTACCATTTCTGGCATGTTGATTCCCTCCATGTTTGTTGTCACTGCTTCTATGACTGCTACCACTGGTATTATCGACTTCCCGACTGCTCTCTCTTGGTTTTGACTCATTATTGTGCTCCAACACCTGAGCCCTGTTTACAACATCTATAAACAAACACAGTTTATAAGAAATTAGGTATTGACGTATCTCGGGTTTCAAACCTCTTAGAAACATCCGCGTCATTCTCTCCTCATTATAAACCAAGTGGGGCGCAAACCGGGACAACTCAACAAACTTAGCTTCGTACTGCGACACAGTCATATTGTTTTACTCCAGCTTGATAAACTCCACCTCCTTCATGTGACGAATACTTTCGGGAAAGTATTTGTTGTTGAACAACACTTGGAACATCTCCCAAGACATTTTGAGTGCGGTAGGCTGAGTACGCTTTACAGATTCCCACCAGTAATCTGTCTCTCCTCTCAACATGAAGGTGGCAAAGGGAATCTTTTGCTCCTCAGAGCATCCCAAGACTTCGAATATCTTAGTGATCTGCTTTATCCAGGTCTCCGCCTTAAGTGGTTTTGGCTTTCCCCAAAACTCCGATGGTCCTAGCTCCTTGAATTTCTTAGCGGTGACCATCTGTGAGTTTCCAGTGTTTTCACCTGCATTTTGAACACGAGCCGCTCTCGCCTGATGTTGTATGAATTGCATAAAGCCTCTGAACATCCCATCGTCCATCATTTGATCAGTGTTGTTATTTATCTGATGATTATTGTCTTCCTGTTGCACATTATCCTTAGTATTGATCGTTGGTGACTCAACGGTCTCATGTGCTTCATTGTTGATCTCAACATTTTCAGATGTCATTTTCAAACACTGCCACAAAATAAGGATTAATTGACATGTCACATATTATCCCTATACTCTGACCGACCAATTAAATACCAAATAAACTTAGGTAGGTCATACTAGCGAAGGAATTCCCCATCTCTCCCCACCTAGTTCTTGTCTCACATCTCAGCCATGGATCATATCCCTAAGCTTTGATACCAACTGTGACGCCCCAAAAAAGGTATACATCACCCATCTTGGGTCATCAAATACATTGTACAAAATACAAATATAAACTTAATTATACAATAAGAGCTCAAAGTTTTTACACGAATATTATCTCATAGACAATATCCAAACTCAAATTCAATCCTGATTACATTTATTATCACACTAAATAGTGAGGATTACTAAAATAGCCAACTCTGACCATCACTCCGTTCCCCGACTAGTCCCGGCTATGTTCTCATTTCCTGAAGAGAATAATAAAAGCAAAAGGGTGAGCTCAACTAGCCCAGTAAGAAATATTATGACTAAGATAATGCAAATTAAGTTATCGTTAACCTTCAACAATGTTAAACTGATAGAATATAATAGACAACAAGTTTAACTACAGCGGAACAAGCAATCCATTAGAAGAGTCAAGTAGAGCATGATATCTACTATCTTCTATGATTTAAAAAGGTATTCATTAACTTTATCGCTGAGACTTAACTTAATAAATAAACCACAACAACGAATCATGCCTGCACTATGGGCCAAGGATATTCATGTAATCATCAATGGTTATGATTATACCGAATAATCCCTGGTCATAATCATACCAACCACTGTCCCTCAATGCACTATATGCCAATGAGAACTTTTACCGCATCATTTGTAACATTACGGGTCATGATTATACCGAATGATCTCTGGTCATAATCATACTAATCAACAATTCATCTATGCACGTAAGCCAAAGATGACTTTCATCACAATATAAGCATGTGGATGATGACAATAATATAAGAATTCAAATAAATTAAAGGAAATGATAAATTTTAAAGATTTATAATTTAATTTATCTAGAATTCAATAATGTCTAAATTGTCAACATGATACTTCTTTGTGGAGTAAAATACAAGAATAATATCCATGTATCAAAAATAATTTGAATAGAAAACAAATAAATTTTTCGGTGAATTAGTACTTTGGGAATAGTACCCCGTGAATAGTACCCTGGCATTAAAAGTGTCCCGAATGCCCAAATAAATAATATTTGAGTGAATAGTAACTCGTGAATAGTTTCCCGGCATGAAAAGTGCCCCGAATACCCGAGTGAATAATATTTGACTGAATAGTAACCGGGTGATTAGTAACTCGTTAATAGTATCCCGACATGAAAAGTTTTCTAAGTTTGCATTATTCCCCTCTAACTTTTGTAATTCACTTATCTTCAATAAACATATTCTTAGTACTTGAACAATTATTCATCATTAATATTATAACTCACAATATTTAACAACCAGATCATTCCTAGGAAAGAGGGAGCTTTTCGATAAAGATTTTTTTCTATTGGCGCGCAATTAGGTGACCAGACCTCTCCCCAACAGAAAATAATATGAATAACTTTATTGTCTCAATTATTGATTTAATAATATAAAATATTATACAGATGACACTGTGACAATAATTGAATAAAAAATATAAGAGACATTATGCAGCAATTATTGTAGCAATAATTGTAACTGAGTGACTTCTCACGTAAGCATCAATAATCAATACCGTGTGCTACTATGCAACCATGCGTATTACTGTACTTTTATCACCGGGTAGTTCAACAGTTAACGGTAACACTTTCGCCGTTATTTTTATAAAAATATATTTATGTCGTTTTCTAACTCCGACAATAATTTTGTTGTGGGGTCCACCAATGATTGTGTCGTCGTACGAATATTTTTTGTTTAAAACGAATATTCTCCAAGCAATCGAATATTTTATAACAACTTGCATACTTTGCAAAATTTATAAATATTACCCACAACTATAACATTATATCAAAACCACACCATAATATTAAAAAATATATTTCGAGAAAAATTAATCTTTATTTATGAAAGTTGGGGTCTTACAGTATTCTTGTTGTAAGACTAAGAAGAACACCCTTTTATATAAAGGGAACCTCGTGGTTGTATATTTGGTCATTGCGCGCGTGTAAGTATTATGCATAATATATGATATAATAAAGCTGATCACTTTATATATTTGCTTGGAGGGTATGATTTAATCTTTATGGTTATCTGATACACGTAGGTATATCAAAGTAAATCTTTGATAGTTACTCGAGAAGAGAAGTTCAAGATCCAATGGATCGCTCAGCATAAATCTGGGACAATGTTCCTTTCGGTTATTGCGTATAATTAATTTTGATTATTCAATAGAATATCGTAGAAACTTTGAAAGTGTTGTACTCTTTCATTTTTCAGATTATTGTGTTGCATAGAATGCGAGAAAACTTGTTAGTGAATAAAGAATTGTTCAGCTATTTTAAAGTTCTCCAAACATTGGTGTCATTCTATCGAAATAGATAGTCTATTATTCTTGATTCTTATACATTTATTGTATGTCTTAACTTGCGGAGAAAACTTGTTGCTCACCCTTGCTAAAAAAAAATATTTCAGTTAGGAACGAAGAAGCCGGAGGGGCAGAGAAGAACAAGGGCAAAGGTGTTTTACTGGAGTAGTTATGTTGAATAATATTATATTATGTCGTATTTGTAAACCTTTTTTATATATCTAAGGGGTATGTTTGTAAAGTTATGGTTAGATAACCTGGGACAATGCATTAACTATATCAGTTAATGAATGTATGTTACTATTTATAATTAAATGGGTAGTTAGATGTTATTTATATTGTGGATCGTGAGCACCAAACTCGAGGGTCAGGTAACCCGGATTTGGGGGCATCACACTTTCTTTGGTACGAAAACTAATGATCTAAGCTGAGCTGAACAACCCAATATCAGGAGATTATTTTAGAGCTACGTAATAGTGTTAAAATATTAACGTAATATCTAGTACAAAGGGTTGATCACCTGAGGTATGAGATGATGGCCCGCATAGTCGTTTAGACTGTTAAAGGTTACAGTAAAAACCCTGTTAACCTAGGACATAGAAGATGTTATGATCTTTTAGACTGTTAAAGGTTAAAGTAGAAATACTTAAAAACCTAAAACATAGTTCGTGGTCTTATGACCCTCAGTGTATTCCTTTGATATTGATATTTGTTATTTGATTTTAAAATTCATTATTCCTTTGAACTCACAGTACTCGAATTGGAACTTATTATTTCCGATAAAAATACTTTACCATTGAAAGCTTAGTTAATTTTCATTCATAGAATGTTATTGTATACTATCTTTTTTGTGGGCAATTGTTTGCTCACTCTTGTACAAAATAATGATAATGAAGTTAAGAAGTCTTAGGAGCTTTCTATAAGCAAGGGCAAAGGCAGAATGCTCGATTAGATGACGTTTAATTTACCTTTTGTTTATGAAGCTTGTGTAATAGACATGGTTATGTTTATATTATATTATTCCGCTGATGATGTAATAATAAAGGTTAGATGACTTGAGATTTATTTTAAGATTGTGTAACCCTTTAATAAAAGTTTTATTCTTTAAGCTTGCAAGTTTATATCCTTTGTTTATAGGTAGTTAGTTATGATTTAATTGGACAGTGAACACCAAATCTGTAAGATTAAAGTACCCGAATTTGGGGGTGTCAAATATGGTCTAAGCTGTTTCATTTGGCTAGACAAATGGCATGTCATGTTATAAGAAAATAAAGCTTTCTTTGAGAAGTTGTGCCAAACAAAATTGCTTTGGTGCAGAATCTGATGAATAAGTTTGAGGAGAACACACCCCAAAATGGGGTTATACGATGGGTTGATCACCCACGTATGTAAGAGGTAGTTTACTTTCTTGGTGATTATAAACTGACCGTGATTGAAGCCTTTAAGGTGAAATGCTATTAAACCTAGTAAGAGTTCATGGTCGATTTGACCTCACAGCAAAAGTGTGAAATGTTTTAAAGGAATCTTTTATATTCCTATTTATTCGTTCTACTTCATAATTTTTAAGTTATGAAGATTAGGGAATGTTTGAAAGATAAGAACTTCTTCGAAGAGAAGTTGAGAGTATAGTAAGGTAAAATTTCATGGACAAAATTCTTTGAAGAAGGGATGAATATGATGACCCGAGAGATTGAAAGCATAGTTAGACTTGAGGTTTAACTAAGGATGATTATGTCAACAGAGGATCCTTAGGAAAAGGATGGTTATAAGAAAGAAAAGAAGTAGGAATAAAACCTTTGCTAAAGGTTGTAGGAATAAACCATCTGGGTATGGGTGTGGTTTTAAGAAATTCCGAGTACGAAATTTTTATAAGAGGGGTAGAATGTGACAACTCGAAAAATCGATTGTCAAGAATTTAAGTTTAAAGAATTAGTTATTAATAAAATAAATTTTTATTAATAATATTACGTGTTACATGTTTATTAATCGTTCTATGACTTAGGATACTTATAAGATGGGAGGATTTTTACTATGAGCTAGATTGAACGAGTAAGAATTTGCAAGATGAAAATAAAAATTTTCTGAGAACAAAAAAATTTCTGAGGAAAAAGACAAAATAGGCACTATTCACCTGACGAAACCCTAAGGGTTAGGGTTTGAATAACCTAAGCCTTTTGAGAGATCGGTATGTCGAAATGATATTCTGTCGAAAGATTGGACAATAAAATATTGTGAAAACTTATGTTAGCCGATAAAAGTTTTTTTTGAAAAACGTGCAGAAATCGAACAAAATAAAAATGACGAAAAGTACTGTTATGTACCTTTAATTCGTTTAACTATGTTAAGGGAAAATGTGAAGGAAACACTTATCATCAAAAAGTATTTTTCAATTTTTCGAAGTTCCAAAGAATGTGTAAAAATAAATCTCTAAAGGAAAGATGAAATATCCAAAAATATTTAGATTCCGGGAATCGCAGTTTTTCGAACTATCTAATGAATACCGAAAGATGGATGTAGACACTCGAAATTTTGCATTCCTGTTAGTAACATTGTAAGAGGGCAAAATCGTCTTCCAGAGATAACCCTGGAAGTCAAAATCAGCTCAATCCCGGAGACAACCCCGAGATATTCAATTTTTCCATCTCAGAGATAACCCCGAGATACTCAGTTCCTATCCCGGAGATAACCCCTGGAGTTTCAGTTCTGACCTCGGAGACAACCCCGAGGAATGCAGTTGCAGTTCCGGAGATAACCCTAGAAAAGCTCGTTTTAAATTCCCAAAAGTTAGCTTCAACCTCGGAGATAACCTCGAGGCACTCAGTCCTAACCCCATAAATAACCCCGGGAGGTCAGGCATACCTCAGAGACAACCCTTAGGACATTCAGTACCTACAACAACTCAATCTCAGAGATAACCCTGAACAACGACTGCTAAATCAACCCAAAATCGGAGATAACCCCGATGAGGGGTAAAATCTTCATTTTTCCACCTCGATCCCACATTCACGCCGTCTTAACAACATTTCAACCCATATTCTACACAAAAGTGTCCTACAAGAACTATAGCTCAAATCCCGAGTGACTACTACACAAGATAGTACACAAAATAGAATTTGAAGACCTGAAGATCTGGTCATGGACCCATCTTCTCAGCTTCGTACAACCTCTTATCCCATGTTATTGTGTAGCTCTCGATAATATTATTCCAAAACGGTATTATACGCCTCAATTGGATGCCCGGATTGAAAGTTATGAAGGTTCGAGCGGATAACGCGTTGCACGAGTGCACGCACTTTGAGACGGTGAGGTCCACGAAGCCCGGGGCACCTATGACTGTCGCAGGTACACCTGTGGCTCCCCATCTATAAATTGAGGGCTTGGGGTGGCCATTTTCAAGAGAGAAAAAGCGAGAAAGCCCTGTCTATTTTGCATTGTACACACTTTAAACTGAGTGCTTTCTCTTTCCCAACACCTGTGAGCTTGTGTTTTGCTATATTTTACTAGTGGAAATCGAGTATTCATTCATTTAAAGCTATCTGAAGTCTTCTTGGCAGCCCATTGTAAGACATATGGGATTTCTTAAAGTCTTTCTCCACTTTTATTCACACACAGTTATTCACGTTGAGAGTCGTGTTATGTGTGTATGCCCGGACCGTCGGTCCGTGTCTTTTATTGCTTATATATATATATATATATATATATATATATATATATATATATATATATATATATATATAAGTAGTAAACACACCGGATATATAGATCCAAGCTCAATCGATAATTCGAGAATATATATAAGTTGTAAACGCACCGGATATATATATATATATATATATATATATATATATATATATATATATATATATATATATATATATATATATAAAAGGCTCGGAGATCACTTCGTGGCCATTTACCGCTTTATATATATATATATATATATATATATATATATTTACATTTTCAACCTGCCTGGAGTTTACTTCGTGGCGGTTGATTGTTCGTATATATATATATATATATATATATATATATATATATATATATATATATATATATATATATATATATATATATATAATTGTTTACAGCTTTTACACATACTGCATCATCATGTGAGCCTAGGAATCATGTTATCATAGATTCAGTTCCTGAATCTAGATTCGGTTCCCGTGACGAACATTTTCAGCTACGACCAGCTTATAAATTATTCACGGTGTTTGAATTTTCTTAGATGGCTTTCATGCCCATAAGGAGTTCGGCACTACTATGTATCTTATTTTCTCGAAGATGCTTCGCATCTCAAAAATAATAAAAGCAATCAAGCCGAACACATAATAAAATGGAAGTATCAAAGACCTCAATTACTATTGTGCACAAGAGTTTAAAAAACCTGTTTTACAAAACGTAACTGCCATATCTCGTTGAAATTGAACTTTTATACAAAATTCAAACCCTTTGTATATAGGTACAAATGAGGCATAGCACTACTTCTAGATAATTGCACATTGAGCTCCACACATACACATACACATTCAGATAAAAGTTTAAATTTAAAAGTGGCGGTAACCGTGTCAATATGGAAGCCGGAGGGTGCCTACCACATTCCCTCCTCTTAATCAAGCCTCTGGACCCTAACGAATCTCGGTTTCATAAACCAATTAAGCAATGTTACATCACTAGGTCATTGTGCAAACCTTTTCTCTGTTGAGTTGGTGCAACCATTTAAAAATATCAATTAGCGACTCTTACAGTCCAATCGTTGACATATATATGTCGGGCCTTTTCAAACTTGTTTTTTCAGATAAATCTCACCTAACATGAGAACACCAAAAGACAAGAATAGAAAGCGAATAATAAAAATCCCGACAAAGACAACGGAACCACGAAGCTTCCAAGAGAAGCTTCGTGAATAGTAAGGGGTTAGTAAGGAGGTGAGAATAGTAACTTTGGGGTGAAATGACTATTTTTCCCCTAGCCTTGGTTTTCTATAAAAGGAGAGTCTTAGCTCATTTGTTGGTAATTTGAAAATTACCAACACTTGAGAGAGAGAGAGAGAGAAGTCGGATGAGGAGAAAAAAGAAGAGGAAAAGCTAGCCTGAGTGCAAACTTTGTCCAACGGAAGAAGATTAAAGAAGAAAGGTAATCCTAAAACATAATCTAATCCAAATTTTCTTTAAGTTTATATGGAATCATATAGCTTAATGAAAATAGAAGTAAACGATGTTAATAATGACTTTCATATAGTTAAAAAAAGAAATAAGAATTAGAAATTTAGTTTATAAATTTCTTAAAAAGCTTTCTTAAGGAAGTATGAATTTCGTAATGAATTTTAACGATAATCATATGAATGATTCGGTGAAATAAGTAAGGAATGGTGTTTTATAACACCAAATTACGAGAAAAAGTGAAATCATAATCAAAGTATCGATTAAAAATGAAGAACAAACGAGAACACGAAAAACGTTGTTGATGGAAAAATTTAAAACCATCGTAGTTAGAACTTGTTGTTGAAGGATAAGTTTAAAACCATCATGTATAAGTTAGATTCTTATAGCTTGGTTAGGAATGATAGAAATGTTCATGAAGAATGGATTAAACTTAGCTATAATGAAGTTATAGCTAAAATTTCGTAAGAGACCAGCGAAAAGTAGAAAGTATGTAAATGAACCTGAATGTGTAGGGTTTCATAATAATGTAAGAAAATGTAGAAAACGTGAGCATGGACCATAGAACGAACAGATTTTGGGTTCGGATGACCGAATTACGGACGAACGAACGAGGAGCATTAATAACGTAAAAACGAACAAATGACGAAAATTAATCCAATTGAATGGCATGTTAACGAATTCAAATTGAAATTTTATCCAAAAGAAGTTGAAGTACGTAATGAGAGTAAGAAAATGGCTTTAGAATGACCTCGTTCTGTGTTATAACGAAGAAGTTACGAGAATGCAAAATAGGCGTCTCAAACATCTTCAACACTTAGAAAAAAAATTTTGAGTTTTAGAACTGGCGATGCAGCACCAGTTATGCCTTTGGAAGCGGCTCCACAATGCCACCTCGGGGACTAAGCTACTAGAGACTTGTGCTGTAGTGCCATAAATAAAAAAGTAAGTGGCGCCGCAGTGCCGGTTCAGGGCAAAGCCAAGAGAAGAGCTTTTCACTGCTCAACTCTTGGGGGAAGTGTAAGGAAAGATAAAGAACATATAGTTCACATAATTTAACACTTAATCAAGTGAATTAAACCTTTAGTAAAGGTTGAACATATGAATTGAATGGGATTAAAAGACAAAAAATGTAAACACAACATAAATGTAATGAACGATCGGCCTTAACATACAACAAATCGTATGGCTTTGACATTAAGAAAGTGTAGACACTCGAAATTTTCTTTTCCTATTACTAACTATGCAGAAGGGCAAAAGCGTCTGTTTCACACTCCAGAGATAACCTTGGAGGACCATAACATCAATTCCAACCCCGGAGATAGCCCCGAGAGATCTAGCTTCCAACCCCGGAGATAACCCCGAAAAATTAATTTCCAACCCTGGAGATAACCCCAAGAAAATCAGTTCCAACCTCGGAGATAGCCCAGGGGATCAAGTTCAAAGCCTGGAGATAACCCCAGGAGGTCAAGACAACCTCAGAGATAACCCTGAGGATAATCAAAGTCAACATCAAGTCAACCTCAGAGATAACCCTGAGAAAAGACTGCTACAACTGCGCGAAAATCGGAGATAACCCCAGGAGGGGCAAAATGGTCATTTTACCAACTCAACTTCAACTCAAATCAAATCAACTCATTTCAACTCAAAATGCTTCATTAGAACTCCGACGAGAACCATATCTTAACTTTCGAGCGTAAACTACTCAAAATGGCTCATCAAATTGCCTGACGAAAACCCGAAAATGCTATTTCGATCACGGACCCATCTTCTCCAAATCAAAAAGTGCATATCATATGTCATTATGTAGCTCTCGGAAAGAGCTTTCCGAAATGGTATGGCACACTTCCATCGGACTCCCGGATTGAAAGTTATGAACGACCGAGCGAACAGCGCGTTGTCTGAGTGTACGTACTTCGACATGGCGGGACCCACACTGGCTGGGGCACCCTGGGCAACCGCAGGTACACCTGCTACTGCCGTAGGTACACCTGTGGCACCCCCCTTATAAATAAAGGGCTTGGGGTGACCATATTTGTAAGAGAAAAGGCGAGGAAGCCCTGTCCAATTTGCTCTGTACACCCTATAAGCTGAGTGCTTTCTCATTTTAAACACTTGTAAGCTCATATATAGCTACTTTTCTACCAGCGGGAGCTGAGTGTTCATCCCATTAAAGCTATAAAAGTCTTCTTTGGCAGTCTACTGTAAGCCTTCTTACACACTTTAAAGCCTTTCTCTTTATCTTTGCACACACCGTTCTTCACGTTGAGAGTCGTGCTTCGTGTGTTTGCCAGGACTTTGGTCCGTGGCTTTTATTTCTTTTGTATATATTATATATATAGTTATATATATATATATATATATATATATTTATATATGGACTAACATTATCGAGTTTATGCTCGATATATATATATATATATATATATATATATATATATATATATATATATGCATTTCATCCCACCTGGAGTTTACTTCATGCTGGTTGACTATTTTTACAGCTTTCTGTACATTTTGTCCCGCCTGGAGTTTCCTCCGTGGCGATTGATCGCTTTTACTGCTTTATTTACATTTCTGATCTCTCATGGAGGTGCTTCGTGGTGGTTGATCATGTCAATATATATATACATATATTTACCGCTTTTACATATTTACATTTTCGATCCCCCATGGAGGTGCTTCGTGGTGGTTGTTCATGTCTTTATATATATATATTTACAGCTTTTATATATATAACTGCTTACTGCTTTCATATAAACTGCATTATCATGTGAGCCTAGGAATCATGTGATCACAGATTCAATCTACTGAATCTAGATTCGGTTCCCGTGATGGACATTTTCAGCTGTAAGCATCTTTTAAATTTATTCACGGTGTTTGGAATTTCTCAGATGGTTTTCATAACCATGAGGAGTTCGGCACTGCTTTGTATATTATTTTCTCAAAGATGCTTTGCATCTCGAAAATAAAAGCAATCAAGCCGAACATTTAATTAAATAGAAGTATCAAAGGCCTCAATTACTATTGAGCACAGGGTTTGAAAAACCTCTTTTTACAAAGCGACACTGTTATATCTTGTTAAAACTGAATTTTATATATAAAATTCAAATCCTGTGTATATAGGTGCAAACGAGGCATAGCACTACTTCCAAATAACTGCACATTGACCCACACACACACACGCATTTATATAACAGTTTTTGAAAAGTGGCGGTCACTGTGGTAACACAGATGTCGGGGGGTGCCTAACACCTTCCCTCCGCATAAGCAAGTCCCCGGACCCTAATGAATCTCGGTTTCATAGACCTTTTTAGCAGTGTCACATCACTGGGTCAATGTGCAAACCTTTTCTCGGTTGTGTTGGAACAACCAGATAAAAATCCAACTGGCGACTCTTACAGTCAAATCGTCGACATGTAAATGTCAGGCCTTTTTCACTTGTTTTTTTGAAACAAATCTCACCTAACATGAGAACACCAAAGAACAAGAACATAAAAGGGACAAATAAAAATCCCGACGTCGATAGGTGGTGACTCTGCTGGGGACTCCAGCAAGAGGACTTAAGCCGCTATTACAAACTTTTCAAAATTGTTACCTGCTTGTGTGTGGATGTTGCATTTATATTTGAATGAATGTGTACGAATGCATTTACTTATTGCACATAGTTCTTTGCACCATATCTGCTTGTGATATTAGTGCTTCGCACATGTCATCATTTCCATACGGTGAGGCGCGATGTATGTGAATGTATGCTGTGTGGTCCCTCCACCAGGAGGCTATCCTGTGGGGGTGTGGTTACTGGACTCGTAGGAAGACTAATTCCAACGAGGCTCAGGAAAGGCACCACCCAAATTCACTCATGTTGAAAGACCGGATTAACTTCCCGTCAAGTAAATTGCGATGATTTGGGAACCTTCATGCCGAAAAATCGAGAGAGTAACCTAAGATAGGTTACTTTCCATTTTTAATTACTTGTAAGAACAATTACTTCTAATTTCATTCCATATCAAATCATTGTAATGGAAAATATGAAGGAATATGTGTACATACATAAAACCTGACATATTATGTTAACACCCATTTTGCAGGACAACACTCCTATAACAGACGCATTATAACATGTAAATTATTTTTTACATTCCCTAAAGACTAAACTACATAAGTCTTTTTGTAGGGAAGCAATCGGTCCCGTTACTCGTTTAAAGTCCAAAAAGACACTAAGCCCACCGTCAGACATGGCTACAAGTGCCCAGCCTGATCCTACTCCTGTTTCCCGAGAGGAGTTTGAAGGACTAAGGAATAAGATAGCAGAATTGGTTGTCTTTTTAAAAGAACAAAATAAAAATACTCAGGGCCAAACAATGCTTACTTAACCAGAGTCATTCACACCAGGGGCAGTCAGGGTATTGGCAAAAAGATGCAAACCCAAATACTTGAACCTCATTACAATAAAGGAACCAACAAAACCCCTGAAATCACAAAACTCAAGGATGATCGAGAAATTGGGGATATAAGAAAGAAAGTCCAACAAATGGAGGAAACCATCCGATCAATCATAGGGACTGGAAACTATGGATGTGTCACCTATTCAGATCTCTGCATATTCCCAGGGGCTCGATATCTTGACAAATTTAAAATCCCAGAGTTTGAAAAGTACAATGGGGCTGGCAATCCCTATACGCACCTAAAAGTGTACATTGGCGAACTGGGGTCTGATGCTGAAGATGAAAGCTTTAGAATGCAACTTTTTCAAAGGAGTCTCGCTGGAGAGGCTAAAGCCTGGTATGCCCGACTTGACAATGCCAAAATCCACAACTGGGAAGAATTGGCCCACGCCTTTCTAAATCAGTACAGTTTTCAGTCACAAATGGCACCGGATCGATACCAAGTGACTAAAGTGAAAAAGCAAAGTACTGAATCTTTTTGAGAATATGCCCAAATGTGGAGACATCTAGCAGTGCAAGTCATTCCATCAATGTCAGAAACTGATATGGTAATGACGTTTATTGATATCCAATAAGCTACTTACTATGAGAGGATCCTAGCAGGCATAGGAAAGCCATTTTCAGAAATGATCAAACACGGCGAAATGGCAGAGATGGGACTGAAGGCAGGCAAGATTAAAGACTTCACTGCCTTGGAAGTAGTCGCCAAGCATATATAGACTGGCGAGTATGTGAGCAATCCTAAGGGTGTACCCGATAAAGGCATTGAAGATGTTTCCCTTGTTGTACAGGGGCAAGTTAGGAGACCAAACTACAGTCCCCCCATTTGGAAAATGCAAGACAATCTGCCATCTCAATAATAGGCTGCATTCAACCAATGCCAAGATAGAAAAAGAAAATTTGAAAGAGCGAAAAATCGGGTGTTCACTCCACTTGGCTATTCCCTTGAAAATGTATTGGCGATATTAATGGAACACAAGAAAATTATCGAATTGACCCCACCTCTGGAACCAGGGAGCAAAAGATACAATCCAAGTCAAAGATGTGCTTACCACTCAGGGTCTCCAGGACACGATACACAAGATTGTTGGTCTTGAAAGCATAAAATTCAAAATATGATCGAAAGTGGCAGTATTGTGGTCTAACAACCTGATCAACAAAATGTCAACACCAACCTTCCGTTGCAGCATGATACGGGGGAAGTAAACATGATCGGGTCAGGAAGCACTTAAATATATCCAATTTATAAGTGCATTCGAATGATTGAGGAATACCCCCAAAGGCACAAAACGAATGTCCTAGAGTGGAAAAACCGGAGGAAGGTATGCCAGTAATGCAAAAATTAGAGATGATCCAGAATCAAGTAAATCTGCTGGCTAAGCTGATAGTGCGCCAACATCAGGAAACAAGGCAGTTTTTCACTCAACTATCAGAAAGCCAAGAGAAAAAGGAGGTTAATCACAATGCAAGCCCATATCACTCCATGATGAGCCAGCTAAATAAAGAAGATCAAAGCAGGCTGAAAGTACAAGAAAAGGGGGATGATAAATGTGCTAGAAGATCTCGCCAGCGGAAAAATTGCTCGAGGGAATGCGAATTCTCAAAGATGAACGATCAAACAACCTCCAAAAGAGTCCGAAAATTCACCCCTCTGAGAAAATCAAATGAAGAAATGCTACACTTTCTGATAAGCGAAAGAAGGATTACTGAGTTGCTGCCTCCTATAAATCCCAAGAGAAAGAGTTATGATTCCACCAAAATGTGTCTCTACCATTCTAACTCACTTGGATATACGACTGAGGAATGCTGGTCTTTGCGACATAAAATCCAGGATCTCATTGAAAATGGAGAGTTGGAGATAGAATTTCCCATCACCAAAAAAGGCGAAAAGGAAATATAAAGCTTAAGATGTCCATTCGAGACAGGTAGTTCAAATAAGGTGAAGGCTATGAGCGACAATTCTGCCAGAACACAAGGTGGACTGATCCTAATGCCAGTAATGACAGAGGAGACAAAGGCATCCACAAAAGAGATTCCTCCGCCAACATCAAATGTCCTGTGGTCCAAAGATATCAACCACATTTCTGATTTCATCACCTTAGATGATGAGGAAATACTAATCCTTTCTAAAGAAGAAAAAGCCAAAAAGGAAAGTTCCTTGCGAGAAATGCAACAACAGTTCGAGGGAGATTTCATGGTCGAGTCATCTCAAACCCAGAAAAAAGGTGAAGGTATAGATGAAGAAAAAGGTGGTGAGATTGTCGGGGAAGCCAACCCATTGAAGAATCCAGAGTTCATACCTTTGTGCGATGGGTCCAGTTCAAGCGTCACTGAGGAATGTACTGAATCAGGAAGCGATCAAGTTATGGCTATAAGTGAAGATATTCAGAATCATGAGGTAACCTCTATCGCGAGCCCTGAAGGCAACATAACCATGGACAACTGGACTATCATGCCTCAGCTAGCCAAGAAGATTTAGATCTAGAGGATACAGTTGTGAGTTCCATGAGATGTTGGGACGATATCATTTTCTTCGCAGTGTGCCATTTATTTTCCATTCATGTAAAAATAAAAAAAAGAAAAAAAGAAAAAAAGAAAAAGGAAAAAAATAACAAAAACAAAAAAAACAAAAAATCAAAAAAACAAAAACAAAAAGAAAAAGAAAACGAAAGAAAAAAGAAAAAAAACAAAAACAAAAATAAAAACACAAACATCTTTACACCCTTCTCACCACTTACCACTTTGAACCATTTCAAACCAAAGTTGGAACTACGCAGACCTGATCTCCCCTCATCAATGGGAATACATAGGCAACCATCAGTGGTGCAGTCTAACCCTCAAATGAAACATCCAAACCCAAACATCAATCCCAAGGATAACCTTCCAAGTCAGCGACTCATGTCGAGAAGACCCAACAACACTTCAATGTCATCGAATCTGGCACAAATCCCAAAAAAGAAAAAAAGCGATACACTAAGACAACCAGTAGTGAGGACCTTCAAAAAGTCGACACCCTCAATCACAAGTCTTCATCAAATCAGAAGAAAACCATCAACGCCGGTTGCGAGAACAAGTCAAAAATAATAATTTAGGGCATCAAAGCCCAAATCCACTACCAGTTTACCATCTGGTAAAAGCCTCTTGCGATCTCGACTTCTTATCAGCTCATCTATCAAAGCAATTATCCTAGACAACAAGCAAGACTGGGGTAATTTCAAATTAGCGATAACCGGATATTGGAGCCCTTACAACAAGACTGGGGTAATCTCAGAAACAGCGATAACTCAACAATGGGCATTTATCAATCATCCTAATGAGGAAAATGTGCCAGTCAGCACCATCAGTATGGTACATCATCATCAAAGCTTCCTTCACATCATCTCACTGGCGATTTGGATATTACTCACTTGTGACTTCATCAACAAAGAGAGTTTCTCATATGAACCCTCAGCATCAACATATGAAAGGATTAGGACATTGTCCAGTTCCAAAAAATTGAAGGAGCTTAAGGCAGAATCAATCCTCTCCTTAAAAGAAAGGGGAGAACTCCTTGAAGAAATCATGGTGACTTTAGCTTGCCCCTACGAAAGAAGGGGAAAATTATCAAAAAAGTTCTTAACTCTGGAACAGAAGGCCAACGAACAAAGGTCTAGCGGGGGAAATCTACACAATCAAACATGTTAACTTGCGTCAAGTCCTCATCAGTTGAGGCATCTACACAAAAGTTCAAAGTTGGGCAGCGAAAGAATGAGTTGCATCCTCCAGGGGTCAGCGGCATTCAAGTCATAAGATCAGATGGGTTGCGAATCAAATGCTCAAGAAAATGGGAAACAGGCACCCAACAGCGAAAGGAAACTCCAAATCAGCTCAAAAACGGGTGAGCGTAGTATCAGGTAGAATCTGGCGAAATAAACCGTTGAATATTACTTCAGCGAAAATATTAGATAATCCAATATTCTAAACCATTGGCATCAATTCAGTGTAACATCAAAATAGTTCAGCGATGAAAGCTTTGTATACCACCATTCGAGTGGGAATTGAAACAGTTTGGCGATCAGTAGGGTAAGCACCGTTGCAAACTACCAGCATATACATCGGGAAGGTCTGGTGATTTTAGAACGTTATCCCCATCAGAGATGTGGAAAACATCTCAACTTATCTTCATCAAACAAGCCTCGGCGACACCGATAAAAAACCATATCATTGGAGTCAACACCAGCATAAGAATCTGCAATGATTGGTAAAGGTAAAGCGATTTGAAAAAATTATTTTAAACATTCATCATAGCAATTTGCGATTTGCGATTTGCGATTTGCGATTTGCGATATGCGACATGCGATGTGCGATTTATGATTTATGATTTACGATTTACGATTTGTGATTTACGATATGAGAAATACGATGTGTGATTTGCAATGTGCGATTGGCCAAATGTGAAATGCGATATGCAATTTGCGAACTGCGAAAAGATTTTAACATTCATCATGACATTCATTACATTGCGATTTGCATCATTAAAAATACCTTGTCATATTTCAAGTGTCTACTAATCTTTATCATGTTCATTCCATTGTATTGCATTAACATGATAAAGAGGGGCATCTATAGACACTCAAAATTTTCTTTTCCTATTACTAACTATGCAGGAGGGAAAAAGCGTCTGTTTCACACTCTAGAGATAATCCTGGAGGTCCACAACATCAATTTCAACCCCAGAGATAGCCCCGGGAGATCCAGCTTCCAACCCCAGAGATAACCCCGAAAAATCAATTTCCAACCCCGGAGATAACCCCAGGAAAATTAGTTCCAACCTCAGAGATAGCCCCAAGGGATCAAGTTCAAAGCCTGGAGATAACCCTAGGAGGTCGAGACAACCTCAGAGATAACCCTGAGGATAATTAAAGTCAACATCAACTCAACCTCAGAGATAACCCTGAGAAAAGACTGCTACAACTGCGCGAAAATCGGAGATAACCCCAAGAGGGACGAAATTGTCATTTTGCCAACTAAACTTCAATTCAAATCAAATCAACTCATTTTAACTCAAAAATCTTCATTAGAAGTCCCACAAAAACCATATCCAACTTTCGAGCGTAAACTACGCAAAACAGCTCACCGGATTACTTGACGGAAACCCAAAAATGCTATTTCGGTCACAGACCCATCTTCTCAGAATCAAAAATGGGCAAATCCTATGTCATTGTGTAGCTCTCAGAAAGTGCTTTCCAGAATGGTATGCCACGCTTCCATCGGACTCCCGGATTGAAAGTTATGAACGACCAAGCGAACAACGCGTTGTCCGATTGTACGTACTTCGACACGGCAGGACCCACACTGCCCGGGGCACCCCGGGCAGCCGCAGGTACACCTGCTGCTGCCGTAGGTACACCTACGGTACCCCCCTCTATAAATAAAGGGCTTGGGACGGCCATATTTGCAAGAGAAAAGGCAAGGAAACCCTGTCCAATTTACTCTGTATACCCTATAAGCTGAGTGCTTTCTCATTTTAAACACTTGTAAGCTCATATATAGCTACTTTTCTATCAGCGGGAGCCGAGTGTTCATCCACTTAAAGCTATAGAAGTCTTCTCTGGCAGTCCACTGTAAGCCTTCTTACACACTTTATAGCCTTTCTCTTTATCTTTGCACACACCGTTCATCACATTGAGAGTCACGTTGCGTGTGTTTGTCCGGACTTTGGTCCATGGCTTTTATTTTTTTTGTATATATTATATATAGTTATATATATATATATATATATATATATATATATATATATATATATATGGACTAACATTATCGAGTTATTCCTCGATTGAGCCTGAACTCACGTCCGGAGCGTTTATTTGCTTTCATATACATATAAATTGTTGTCAGACTTTGTTCGATGAGCATGGATTTATATCTGGAGTATTTACTTGCTTTTATATATATATACTTGTATATATAAACTGTGGTCAAACTTTGTTCGATGAGATTGAATTTACATCCGGAGCGTTTACTTGCTTATATATATATATATATATATATATATATATATATATATATATATATATACACACACACATACATTTCGTCCCGCCTGGAGTTTACTTCGTGGCGGTTGACCCTTTTTACTGTTTTCTTTACATTTCGTCCCTCCTGGAGTTTACTTCGTGGCGGTTGACTATTTTTACAGCTTTCTGTACATTTCATCCTGTCTGGAGTTTCCTCCGTGGCGGTTGATCGCTTTTATCGCTTTATTTACATTTTTGATCTTCCATGGAGGTGCTTCGTGGTGGTTGATCATGTCAATATATATATATATATATATATATATATATATATATATATATATATATATATATATTTATCGCTTTTACATATTTACATTTTCGATCCCCCATGGAGGTGCTTCGTGGTGGTTGATCATGTCTGTATATATATATTTATAGCTTTTATATATATAACTTCTTACTGCTTTCATATAAACTGTGTTATTATGTGAGCCTAGGAATCATGTGATCACAAATTCAGTCTACTGAATCTAGATTCGGTTCGTGATGGACATTTTCAGCTGTAAGCAGCTTGTAAATTTATTCACGATGTTTGGATTTCCTCATATGGTTTTCATACCCATGAGGAGTTCGGCACTGCTTTGTATATTATTTTCTCGAAGATACTTCGCATCTCGAAAATAAAAGCATTCAAGCCGAACATTTAATAAAATAGAAGTATCAAAGTCCTCAATTACTATTGAGCACATGGTTTGAAAAACCTCTTTTTACAAAATGTCACTGCTATATCTTGTTAAAACTGAATTTTATATATAAAATTCAAACCCTGTGTATATATGTACGAACGAGGCATAACACTACTTCCAAATAGCTGCACATTGACCCACACACACACATTCATATAACAGTTTCTTAAAAAGTGGCGGTCACCGTGGTAACACAGATGTCGGGGGGTGCCTAACACCTTTCCTCCGCATAAGCAAGTCCCCGGACCCTAATGAATCTCGGTTTTACAGACCCGTTTAGCAGTGTCACATCACTTGGTAAATGTACAAACCTTTTCTCGGTTGCGTTGGTACAACTAGTTAAAAAACCAACTAGTGACTCTTACAGTCAAATCGTCGACATATAAATGTCGGGCCATTTTCACTTGTTTTTTCAAACAAATCTCACCTAACATGAGAACACCAAAGAACAAGAACAAAAAAGGGACAAATAAAAGTCCCGACGTCGACAGAAAGGATGATGAACGTAATGTTCATGTAATGGATCACGATGAGAGCGATTAAAACCTTAGGTAAAAGTTGAATGGGAGTTTAAGAGATGAGCAACATGAACGCTGAATATGTAAACAATCCTCGTGAATCGTATTCGCGTCGAACAAACGTTCTAAGCATACATTGGTTGTATGACTTAGATGTTGATGAAGGTTGTAAGTAAGATATGAAATTATCATGAAAGCCTTAACGAACAGTAATAAGATTAATGAAAGGCCGAGGGTGAGTCGGATAGAGAATGTTAGAATGAAATGTAAGTGTTAAACACTTTAGCTGATGTGAGGGTTGAGTGTACGCAAATATTAAACAGGCAGAACCTACACGTCGTGTATGGTTTATCCGTAAGATAATAAAGACTAATGATTAAACTTGTCAACAGTCAAGAAACTGAATTAATGACAATGACTTACAACGTTAAGAAGCCAAGTTAATGATAATAACTTAGATGACGTTCCGACTCGAGTGAACCGGACGTTATAAGATATGATTAGGGTAATGTAAAATGCTTAACGCCATGAACGCGTAGTATTAATATTGAATGATCGTTCTAAGTATACAAAAGACTGTATGACTTAGACGATAAGGAATAAATCCTGAGGTATGGCATTTAGTTGCCAGAAAGCCATAAGGAATAAGAAATAAACTTAATAAACATTATAGTTTTAATGGTTCAGATAGGTTAAGTTAAGTTTAGGTTGTGGTACAATTGTAATCTTTAATGGTTGACATATGGGAGTTGGACTAAATAATTCCTTCAGAGAGTGGAGGTATATACGAAACTAGCAACTGATCTAACTCGTTGTGAAAGACAGTGTAGATGAGATGGGGAACTAGTTTGTTGGTTGTTCGTGGGAAACCACTCAGAGTACCATATGGACTACTAGTAGAGACTTGATGTGTGCTAAGTCCTTGAAAAGTATTAAGAAGAAGATAAGAATATAAATCGTCAAAGATGATGATCGTATGAGTAAGACATCTCTGTATGTCATAACGCCGTAAAGCGATAAAGAAGGTTGGTCGCGTAAACTTAGATTGTAAGAATGTGAACCCTAAGAAATAAAGTTAAGTTTAAACTAATGCGTAAGTCAAGTGTGACGATTTGATTGTTTGAGTTGTGATTATAGGGACATAATCCTTGTAAGGAGGGAAGGATGTAACAATTCGAAATGAGTTGTGATTCTGGGGACAAAATCCTTGTAAGGAGGGAAGGATGTAACAATCAGAAATTTCAAATTGTAATTTTAAATATTTATGGAATTATATAAATATTTATTTGATGTGTTTATTGTTAAAATGGATGAAATAAATATTTTATTGATGTGGTTATTATTAGTAAATATTTATGAATTAAACTCTTTACATAATATTCTAAATTAATTGAATTTATAATTTAGAGTGTTGTAAATAACATGAGATGTTATATTGTTGTTTTGATTTAATAATTTAAGATAATATATTAAATTATTAAATAAAATTATAAGGAAGTTATAATTTTGTAATAGTTGTTTAAGTGGAATATTTATTTAAAATATAGTATGTATAATTAATTTATTTGATTAATGTTGGATATGAAAATCCAAATAAATACTGTGTGATTATAAATTATAAACTAAATTATTTATTAAAATAATCTAAAGGAGTTTAAATTAGTTTTGCCAAACAAGGCTTAAATACATTAAGTCTTTAATTTTTAAAGAGTTTTGCCAAATAGAGCCTTATGGCTTTTGGATTTTTTTAAATAATATAAATAAAATAAAATAAATAATAAATAATAAATAATATATATTATAACTGATAACTTATTATTTTAATTATTATAACGTCGATTTCAAACGTTTGGGTGTGTGCGTTGGGTTAAGTTTTATTATACGTAAAAAATCATTTGGCCTAAGTCTACCGAGGAAAAAGAGAAGAAAAGTTACAGAGAATAGAGAGAGTTGAGAGGAAGATTTTTGGAAAAGTTCAAAGAAAGTCGTGGTGTTCTAGCAAGAATTACGGAACAATAGAAGGTATTTCCATAACTTTGATAATATATATATATATATATATATATATATATATATATATATATATGTGTGTGTGTGTGTGTGTGTGTGTGTGTGTGTGTGTGTATGTGTGTTACGGCATCATTTCTAAGTTCCTGTGAACCTAGGACATAGATGATGTTTATAGTCTTTTAGACTGTTAAAGGTTAAAGTAGAAATACTTGAAAACCTATAGTATAGTTCGTGGTCTTGTGACCCTCAGTGTATTCTTTGATGTTGATATCTATTGTTAACTTAAACGTTCATTATTCATTTGAACTCAAAGCTGTTGAATTAAAGTTTATTGTTCCGGTAAGAATACTTTATCATTGAAAGCTCAGTTAATTGTCATTCATTAAACGTTATTGTATATTATCCTTCTTGTGGGCAATTGTTTCCTCACTCTTGCACAAAACAATGCAGATGAAGTCAAGAAGTTTGAAGAGTTTTCTACAAGCAAGGGCAAGGGCACGATGCTTGATTAGACGACGTTTAGTTTACCTTTTATTTATGAAGCTTATGTAATATATTTAATTATGATCATGTTTTAATTTTTTGTTGATGATTGTAATAAAGGTTAGATGACCTGGGATTTATTTTAAATTATGTAACCCTTTAATGGGAGATTGATTGTTTAAACTTTTGAGTTTAATTTTATCCTTTGTTTATGGGTAGTTAGTTATGATTTAATTGGACAGTGAACACTAAATCTGTGAAATTGAGGTACCCGAATTTGGGGGTGTCACATCAAGTATATGATTAATTGGTACATGTTATTCCTTATGTGATATATAGGGATGGGGATGAGCAGTTCAGCGTAAACTGTAAGCTGTAGCTATGCGTAAGGCAAGTTTCCTAACATCATTCATATTTTAAATGAATGTTAAGTTCTTAAACTTTCTCAAATATTCAACTTGAGAGGTTTTATCTATGTGCAAATGCGTGTTATTTGTACAAGGTGGTAGAATGTATGAGGCCTTGTGCCATAACTTTAACACTTCGGTGTTTCTATTATATGAACTATTTTGTGGTTGAACTGTTCAATATTAGAATGTTTTGTTTATACATGAACTGTTATTGTTAAGTTTGTGATAAAGATTCTAGCCGGACAGGATGTGTATAAAAAAGGTAGAAGAATGAAAGTATTTCAAAATGAATTTTGCTAATGTTTTAAAATGATAGGAATCAGAATTATTCCTATTATTCAAGTTGCTTCATAATCTTTATTCGGTTATTGAAATTCTAAAGGAAAGTTTAAATTCTTAATGTTGTTTATTCAACTGCTATGACTTGTTGAGCAATTGAGTGCTCACACTTGCTTTCAATAAAAACATTTATAGTGAACGATGTTAGAAAGAACTTAAGGATCCCGTAAAGATCAAGCTGATCGGTATCCAAATGAGGTGTCATTAAGTATATGAATGAGCGTGAAGATCACGCTAAGACTTGTAATGTAGAATAATTAATTAAATTGTAGAATAGTTTAATGAACTGTTAGGTATCCTTGGTAGCGGATGAAAGTGTAACGACCCCAAAATTCATACAATTTAATTATTAACTTCGGTAGTTAATAACACATCTACCTTCATATTTTACATCATTATTCGATTTTAAACTTTATAGAATGCAGAATAATTTAAACTTTTATGTCTTCTTACTTTAATTCCTTGAATCAAAACCTTTATCATCTACATGTCTTTGAATCAATCTTATTTTATAACTCACTTTATCGCAGTCGTTCTATAAAATTTTACATTTCAATTTGATAACATTTGCATATCAAATAACTCAAACTTTAATTTTACAACTCAACAGAAAACTATACATCATAAAACATTTAGTACATCTCATTAATCTTAATCATGGTATTAAGAAATAACAACTTTAGCTAAAATATTAATCTTCGTGTATTATTTTTGATCCACGTCATTCAAGTAGCACATAGTGTTACCTTCAATCCTTAACCTTCAAAAATGGTTATTTGCAAGGTTGAGCTCGACAGCCCAGCAAAATCTAACAGTTCTTATGCATCACGTAGCACATAATAACATGCTCAACATATATCTCATAAACATTGGACTAACATAACATACATGTTATAGTTCATATAACAAGTATAAAGATTGAGTTCCTTACTCAATCAGCATGCTTTACTCAATCAACGTAGCCATAAGTTGACTTTAACATTTCATACATTCAACATATATATAACACATCATGCTCTTTGCAATAAAGATTTAAAACAATCAAATTCACATAGCAAATAGGAACTGAAAGACTTGCCTTGATCATTGTTTACCAATAACAGTTTAACAGCTTACAGTTATCTGCACTTCACGTGCCCTACACAATTATATAAGCATTCACATTAACTATTAGTCACATAGCAACACATAGTAGTTGTAATATAAACTTTAATCTACATCTCATGACCCTTCCTATTAACCAATACACAATGTTCAATTTGATTGTGTTAACTTTTGACTTGTATCTCACTATATTTCATACTCGAAGTTCATTCAAGTGTTTACGTATTGCTAGGAATCATTATTGGTTTTATGTTAAACCCATTTCATATATTATAATATTCATTTCATTTGACTTGAAACACTTTTTAAGTTCATTAACACTTGGCACGACGTTTCGACGTTCATTCATCACACGCCCGATTCGACTCTCTTGTGTATGCTTAGTATGCTTATATATCTTATCTCATATATCATTTATTAATGTTAAGTATTATTATATTTACTAATATTCATATTTTATAACTTAGAACATCTTTTATTGTCAGAAAGCACTACACTTGCATACGTGCATGCCCGACGCCCTCCGATTGCCTCCAAAAACACAATAGTTGCAAAAATAACTATTTTGACCCTTCCTAGTGACCTCAAATTGAAGACCTTAAAGAACAATAGTTATAGGTCTATCCGTCCTCGTTCCAGATCATCTTAAATTGCATCAATCGGAGTTCGTATGAAAATGTTATGACCGTTTTACCAAAATATTGACCATGAAATTCGCAGATTACAACAAGTATTGACCATGAAATTTTGTACTTTCTAAACCATATTCTAACCATTTCCAGAGAATGGTAATGGAAACTCAAACATCATATTAGAAGTAAAATATACCTTTAAAACCCTAGTTGTAGGCTAGCAAGAGATGGTGACCCTCCCTCAAAACCACCATGATTCTTCCTTCTCAAAAACCTCTGTATTTCTTCTTCTCTCCAAACCCTCTCTGTACTTGGCTTAAAAATAAAAGACGCTTAGAAATAAACTGAAGACTCCCCACGTTCATCAGTTATGTTAGGCCAAGAGCCATAAGGTTGTGTTTGGCTACATAAAATTCCCTCACACTAGATTATTTTAATAGCATTATATTATATGACGTCATGTGTCACACCTTTAGTTAATTCAAATAACTTATAATAATAATAATAATCTTATTATAATTATACTTATAAATAATAAATAATTACATATATCTAATTTAATTAATAAATTAGATTTAAACATTACTTTATTTAATTTATTTATTCCCTTTAATATTAAACAATTCATTTAATTTAATTAATTCATTAAATTAAATCTTCAAAGAATAAAATTTACCTTTGCTTTAATTTAATTGTCATACACACGTAACTAAATTATTATACCACATATTATACCATAATTTCATAAATTATTTATTTTTTTCAATAAATAAATTATTTAAAATATTTATTTAATTCAATAAATATTTAAAATTAATTACCAAATCCATTTAATTATTTCAATAGTTAACTTAACTATTGAACCTCACTTTCCCAATATATGAATATATATTTCTCTTCACACCAGATCACGTATTTCAAAATATATAGCACGCATATATACGTATTCAAACTCAAAATATCTCATAATAAGAATTTCAATTATTAAATTCCTATTTTAATAACTTATAAAAATTCGGGTTGTAACATCCTTCTCTCCTTACAAGGATTCTGTCCCCAGAATCACAACTCAAACAATTCATTCGTCGCATTCTTCCCTCCTTATAAGGATTCCGTCCTCGGAATCACCGAAACCCTACCTTACCCAGGTTTTTACCAAATCTCTTTTCAAAATTTATCATCGAATATCTTCAACACATTACCTTAATATAAGTGTTATATTTCCTACTACATTCATATTTTTTTTCAACAAATTCTAGGTTTTATTGCATAGCATTTACTTAGACTCAATTATATTTGAGTATTACATATTCTTTAACCAATTCATTTCCTTTTCTAAGGATCGTTATCATGAACACTCGGGATATTACATTCACCCATTCTTCTAAGAATTTCGTCCTCGAAATTTTATTTATTAATCTTTATTCATTCAATCTATCAAAATAGATTTTTGTGTTAATACTTTATTCATTCATTGGATTCTACAACCAAATTCTTTCTCTAAGGATCTTTCTAAGATCATCATATTCCTCATCTCTTCCTCTTCTAAGAGTTTCACATTTCTCTTCTTTCTGGAGTTTCAATTCTTTCTTGAAATTATTATGTTTTGCTTAATTTTCTCATCCTTTCCACTTTCACCTTTAAGAATAATAAGAATCTTCCACAGTTGCTCACTAATTGAGAAGCGATATGAATAATAGGAATTTAAAAGATTCCAAATCATGCTGAGGGTCATAAGACCTTGAACTACGTCCCTAGGTTATCAAGTATATCTCGACTTGAACCTTTAACAGTCATAAGACTATTTGGACCTCCGTACTTAGGGTGTTAAGCCCTTCGTTCAATGTATTGTGCACAAACATTTCAGCGCAAAGTGTAAACTAAGCGTAACCTCTAATAAAAGAGTTGTTCATCTCAGAATTTAGAGTGCAAGCATTCAACTGAGGTTCTAATGACCACGAAGCATGTCCACAGTTATAAGTAATCTTTCAACTTTAACTTTAATAGTTATAAGACTATAAGGACTCCACGTACTTAGGGGGATCAATCCTTCGTACAATGTATTGTGCACAAACATTTCAGCATAAAGTATAATCTAAGCGTAACCCCTAATAATAGGGTTGTTCATCTCAGCTTTTCAACATCTGAATCTGCACCAAAACATTTTGGTTTGGCATAACTTCTCAAGAAACTCTTGAATTTCATGCACATTTTTTAATATTTGTCTGACTGAATCAAATAGCATAGACTTCTTCAACAATTCAGACATCAATCAAAATATACATATCCATATATATATATATATATATATATATATATACATACATATATTCTCAAATCTTAAAGAAATCTCAAAAATCTTTTTAAGACGTCATGATACCGCACTGTATTTACAGTCCGTTGAGGATTCCGTCATTTGGTGATTAACTCATACTACATCATACCATAGTGGGCTGACGATCCTTAGATCACATCCAACACTAATTAATACTGCATTGATGACTCCATCGTTTTTATCATCTCTGCACCAGGTTCTATAATACATTGATGATATATAAAATACATTTTGATATTTTCAAATCATTTTTGTCTAGCCGAAACAATTAGCATAGACATAAGAATAACAGTATTGTTGTTAAAACTCATTGGTTCCATCATTTGATCCAATGTTTTTCAAGAAAATAAAAGTGTAAACATCAGCACGAAGTTAATAAATTTCGAAAGTCTAGCATAGCTAGTAGATTTAGAATAATATTCTTGTGTTTCAACTTACCATCTTCCTCTACCCCCATTATAGTTCATCAAACTTACTGCACATTGGAAGCTCAGGACTTGCCACAATAATATGAGTTTAAGAACTTATCCTAGTCAGACCATCGGCGTCCATTCGCTGAGGGGTTCAAAACACACCATATTATTATGAGTCACGAACTTACCATATGCATTAGTTTTAAGAACCGCACCTAATCGTAATAAATGTTGGTCGAAAAACCGATCACTAAACACGCACAAGTATACGCGGTCTAACAAGTAATACAGTGATAAAGAGAGTGTCGTACCCACGAGGAATTATGACTAATATTTACCAAATACCTACTGTTTATCGCTAAAGTCTTATTCGAACAACACTAAATGGAAGTGTGATTAATCTAAATATACTACTTAACAAAGCAAGTAAATGGATAACGAATGGAAATCTAAGGAATTACAAGCTAAGGTCACAACTTCACCCCCACAGAGGAATTCTGTCGAACACCTGGCGTGTTATGTTTCATCAAACTAGCTACCCTTTCTCTCTTTGGTCTTAATGGTCATGACAATTTGTCGACCAAGAACGCACAGGTGCTAATGCACCTCTGTCAAGGTAGGCATAAACATATCCTATCCAGAACCACCCTAAAGGGAATAGAACAGAAAAGAACGTCCAAGCTAGATGCAATCCTACACATGCCTATCCGAATTAATCATAACAAGGATTTAAGCATAAGTTCTATATCAGGTCGCACGTGGCGCGCAGAGATATGTCTATTCTATGCACAACTTATGCAGTCGAAACCCACAATCACATGCTAATATAATTAGGTGTAAATCTACAATTCTTCTGTTGATATCATGCAGATTACCAAAATCATCACTAATGTCTTAGCGAGAATCATGAAGCACAAATATATTAAACCAAATCATATGGTGCCAACCAAAGAGATACAGACAGTCAATTTAAATAACAAATGGATCTATTATAACCTTAGAGCCAATATTCAGTTCATAGTTAATAAACCAAACACAAGTAGTAAATAATACAACATTTATAGATTACAAAATCAGAAAGGATAAATGGATAGAAGAAACTCTATCAAAGCCCCTTCAATCTTCACGCAATCCGCTCCTTTCAAGCTTCCCAATCCGTGTCGCTCGTTGCTCTTGTGCTCCAAAGAAAAGCCAAACTTCTCCCTAATCTACCTAATCTATATTTACAAATATAATCTAAGAGAAAATATAGAAGAAAATCCTAAGCTAAGCTATCCTATTCTATTTACATGATCTGTGTTATGAGATCAATATCCCTCTCTCTCTCTATCTCCCTATCTGATGCAGGCGGTTGCTCATCGCTTATATACTGCTCCCCTCTTTTTTTAGGTCATTAAAAGGCTCTTTACTATTTGGGTACCAGAGATCACGCTGCGGCGCGAGCATAAGCGTGAGTGATGGCACTGGGGCGTGAGTGATGGCACTGGGGCGCCGGCCTTGGCGCTGGGGCGCTAGCTCCTGGCGTCTGGGAACGAGTTTCCAGTAGCTCTCAGCTACATCTGGCGCTGCGGCACGGATCAATATACTTCCAATGGCGCTGGTGCACCACTTTACAGTGGGCTCATCAATAGACGGCGCTGCTGCGTGGCTTCCAAGTGTAACACTGGCGCTGCGATGCCAATACAGAAAAAATGGCCAATATGCCCTATAAGCTGGAAAACAACTCTACATTGCATCAATTAAGCATAATAGCACTACAATCATATAAAACCATATAAAATCTACGAGAACATGCAACTATTTAGGTCATAAAATATCCAATTTGCGGGTATAAATCCCGCTCATCAAATACCCCCAAACTTAAGTCTTTGCTTGTCCTCGAACAAACTAACTAACACATCAGTAATAATAAAACATACGCGAAAGAAAACAAAAACAACATAGTAGCATCATGGCTTCAAAGCTTTATCATAGCTACTCCTAGAGAATAGGGCAAACACAGATACGAGTAAGAGTTCATTCAATTTCAAGCATAAGACTGTATTCGATACATTCTATGTGTGTGTGGAGACCAACCGTCCTAACTAATCATGGCTCAAATAAGTTCGCACAGTTAATTGTTAATAATAATATGCACACTCCGCAACTTAAACATTCAACAAGCATTAAGAATAAGGCACAAGTGCAGGAAAAGCTCAAAAGAATCTAGCATGACGACAGCAAAATCTGACTCGGACAGTCCTTAATTACCTTAGGTTATTCATAACTACCCATGAATGAGCTTTTGATCAATGACTCCCAAGCCAGACGACTTTAGGGCACTAGGTGTAGAACACTCCTATTAATCTAATAACTCGAGCAGTAAAGGCCACGTAATTAACATAAGCCACTGAGATTTTACAACAAAAACGAAGATTATTTAGCGAGTGCGTTTTATGCTCCATCTCGATATCGGTCCTGCGTTTATGGGCTAGTGCGTTTTACGCTCCATCTCGACCCACCGCAAAACTTTCGATATAAAAACTCTTCTTTTCTATTGTTATTCTCATTTCATTCATTTTTCTTCTTTTTATATGTCAACATGCTAGAATCCAAGATCCAAAAATGTATAAACGTCTAAGTCTTTTATTACCTTATAAAAATGAAAGTTTATAAGAGTGAACAAATTCTCAAAGCAATAAACACACGAACTAAATTTGAAAAATAACTAGTTAAAAATAGTTGGTCGGTGCGTGCAAGAAGGACGGATCAATAACAGTCTAAACTTATCGATTGAACAACCCCTAGCTCATACATGCTTGACACGAGTCTAAGAGATAGGCATAAATACTTGACGCTTGTCATCAGCCACAATCAAAAATTACTGAAAACTATAACACCCTTGCTAAATAGCAGCTCAAAATAGGGTAAAAAGGCCATTCAAATGGAACAAGCATCTAATCAGTAAAAGCCCCAAAAAGATGACTATAAACCACAAATATGCTGATAATAATCAAAGCATTAAAAATAAAAACCAAAAACAGTTCATGGCATAAAAAATCCAAGCATAAACCCGCAGTTCAAAACGACTGCACCACAAAACTGATAATAAAAGCATAATAAAGTACTAAAGTATGCAACCTATCATGGCAGTACAAAAATAAACAAATAGCATCCAAACACCCCCAAACTTGAGGTGAGCAATGCCCTCATTGCTTAACACAAAGCAATCGTATACAAGAGGGCTTCCCTGAAGTTCGCTCACTCAGCAGCGATATCGTCCTCCTCAGCCTCGGCGAGGGGCGATGGTGGAGGGTATGGTGGGAAGACAGGAAGCTCCGAGAACCATGCCTCATCACTACTAAATTTTGTGTTGTCCCATGGTGTTGGTGGTGCCACGGACGATGATCCTTCTATGCTAAGGCGTTGCCTCTTTTGTGCCATTTTTTGAAATTTTTCTATATGTTATCTGTACATGCCAAGACAAGAACAAAAACTACACTACAAAGCAAATATGCATTATTCCAAATAATATAATAACTAACTACAAAGTGAACTAGACATATGTAAAGAAAACAGATAAAATTTATACCAAGATGGGGGTGCCTCCCCACCAAGCGCATGTTTTAAAGTCGTCGGCTTGACTATATTGACGTCGTTCAATCCGGCTCATAAGCAAAAATGACCTTTTCATGTCGCCTATTCGTCAATTCGTTTGGATTCTTGGCAGACATGGATGATTGGTCATCCTCGTTCTTCTCATCCATCCAATCATCAATCGGCACAAAGAAGCTTTCGCCACTGGAATTATCCACTAATTTGCCTATTTCATTAAGTTAAAAATGTTCTTTGTGCGCTATTGGGCCCTCACGAATTTCCACAGTCGGGAGCGTGGTTTCTAATAGTAGATCAGTATTGACGATACCACCACTGTTGATCCTTGTGTCTCTAACTTCAGACTCCACCGATTGGCCAGCCTGCACTATGACGTCTCCCTCAACAACTATGTGAGACTCACTGCATTTTCCTTGCATATCCACCATGCAATGCTCTACTGCTTCATCGTCGAGATCAATTACGACCGGGAGATTACCTTGTGGTGGATTTGTGATTGCATTGACGAGTTGCCCCAACTGCTTCTCAAGGCTGTGCAATACGGCTTCTTGGCTTGCCATCTGAACCTCATTTCTCTGAATAAAGTCGGTGAGAAGCTTCTCAAGCCGATTCTCTTCTTCTCGTGTCGAGGTCTCATAAAAGCTCTCATTGGGTTGAGACGTCCACTCATAATGTGGCGGAGACTGATAGTCAAACTGAGAGGCATGATTCGGGTCATAATATTGCTCTTGACTGTAGTCCCATGAGTTTGGATAACCCTGGCAGTTTGGATGATAGGAGATCGGTTCAAAGTCAGCTCGTTCCTGACAGTAGGCGTTCTGAGTGGACTGACACTCGAGATTGTCAGAAAACCTCAAGGCATTAACAATTTGAAGTTGTAATCTCTTGAGTCCTTCTTCTGAGCCTGGTTGTGTAGTCCCCTCATAAGGCCATTGATAACATTGATCGTCCATAATCTGTAGACTTAAAAACAAAAAGAAAGGAAGATCAAACAAATAAAAGAAGTAAATATATACAAGTTCAAAGTAAGACTAAATTGATTTAAATCAATATTGGACAATATTAGAATAATAGTTCCCCGACAACGGTGCTAAAAACTTGTTGGTCGGAAAATTGATCACTAAACACACGCAAGTATACGTGGTCTAACAAGTAATACAGTGATAAGGAGAGTGTCGTACCCACGAGGAACTATGACTAATATTTACCAAATACCGACTGTTTATCGCTAAAGTCTTATTCGAACAGCACTAAATGGAAGTGTGATTAATCTAATGATACTACTTAACAAAGCAAGTAAATGGATAACGAATGCAAATCTAAGGAATTACAAGCTAAGGTCACAACTTCACCCCCACACAGGCATTCTGTCGAACACCTAGTGTGTTATGTTCCATCAAACTAGCTACCCTTTCTCTCTTTTGTCTTAATGGTCACGACAATTTGTCGACCGAGAGCGCACAGGTGCTAATGCACCTCTGTCGAGGTATGCACAAACATATCCTCTCCAGATCCACCCTAAAGGGAATATAACAGAAAAGAACGTCCAAGCTAGATGCAATCCTACATATGTCTATGCGAATTAATCATAAAAAGGATTTAAGCATAAGTTCTCTATCAGGTCGCACGTGGCGCACAGAGATATGTCTATTCTATGCACAACTTATGCAGTCGAAACCCACAATCATATGCTAATATAATTAGGTGTAAATATAAAATTCTTCTGTCGATATCATGCAGATTACCAAAATCATCACTATTGTCTTAGCGAGAATCATGAAGCACAAATATATTAAACCAAATCATATGGTGCCAACCAAAGAGATACAGACAGTCAATTTAAATAACAAAGGGATCCATTATAACCTTAGAGCCAATATTCAGTTCATAGTTAATAAACCAAATACAAGTAGTAAATAATACAACATTTATAGATTACAAAATCAGAGAGGATAAATGGATAGAAGAAACTCTATCAAAACCCCTTCAATCTCCACTCAATCCGCTCCTTTCAAGCTTTCCAATTCGTGTCGCTCGTTGCTCTTGTGCTCCAAAGAAAAGCCAAACTTCTCCCTAATCTTCCTAATCTATATTTACAAACATAATCTAAGAGAAAATACAGAAGAAAATCCTAAGCTAAGCTATCCTATTCTATTTACATGATCTGTGTTATGAGATCAATATCCCTCTCTCTCTCTCTCTCTCTCTCTATCTCCGTATCTGATGTAGGCGACTGCTCATCGCTTATATACTACTCCCCTCTTCTTTTAGGTCATTAAAAGGCTCTTTACTGTTTGGGCATCGGAGATCACACTGCAGCGCGAGCATAAGCTTAACAAGCCGCATTGGGGCGCGAGTGGTGGCGATGGGGCGCCGGTATTGGCGCTAGGGAGCCGACCTTGGCGCTGGGGCGCTGGCTCCTGACGTCGGGGCGTGAGTTTCCAGTAACTCTCAGCTACATCCGGCGTTGCGATGCGGATCAATATACTGCCCATGGCACCGGGGCGCCACTTTACAGTGGGCTCATTAATAGACGGCGTTACTGCGCGGCTTCCAAGTGTAACACTGGCGATGCGGTGCCAGTACAGGAAAAATGGCCAATATGCCCTGTAAGCTTGAAAACAACTCTGTATTGCATCAATTAAGCATAATAACACTACAATCATATAAAACCATATAAAATCCATGAGAACAGGCAACTATTTAAGTCATAAAATATCTGATTCGCGGGTATAAATCCCGCTCATCAAAAATATCTAACTAATTTTGTAGTTTTTAACTATCAAATATACACATGAGAAAAGAATTACATTTTCACCACATATACATTGATAACGCGACACTAGATAAACTGAGTGCAAGCATAAAACCCTCGCCCATAACTTGCCCTTAACTCGCCCATAACTTGCCCTTAACTTGACACTAGATCCCACCTAACTCTATCTTGCCCTTAACTTGCTCTTTGCTCGATACGAATTTCTCGTATCACATCATTTATAACTCCTCGCGAGTTATCTCGTACTATTTCATAGTACAACATCTTTATAGAATCAAGCTATAATTGTTCAAACATTACAGACCATCTTTTTTTTATAACTTAAACAGATCACGTCGTGATCTTATTTTATAATCATCTCCCTTAAAATTCTTTTCTTCACTCGTGATCGTTTTGTTTTACGATCCCCTTTCTTTCCTTTCATTTACGACATTTTTCGTTATCTTTGCTATTGGAGTTAGGAAACTCCCATTTCTTATCTTTAGGTCTCTTCAAGATTTTTCTTTGAATCTTCTTGTTAATATAACAATTCTTTCTTTAAGAATTTCTAACTTTATTTACATCGTTTAAAATTTCATGTGAGTTACACAATTTCATCACACTTATCCATTTTCTACATTTGGTACATGTGACAGTCCCGAATCGAAGGTCCCAAATCACTGCGAATCTGGTTCGATCATTCTATACAACTATACAGCTATTTGCGGAAGATATAAATAAAAATTGTTTATACATTAAACTTATACACTTTTTGTAATAACCCGATATTTTCTATAAAAATAAATAAGGAATTTTTGCATATGAAATTTTTTTTTTAGAATAAGTGTCAAGTAATGTGTACGATAAATGCAAATATATTTATTACTTGAAAAATTAGAAATAATTTTAGAATTATTAATTACTACAAATTATATTCTTATGGTAATTAATTTCTGTAAGCATAAATATTTTTATTAATTATTTTCCATGAAAACATGATTGGATATTATTTAAATAATATATGAAGAGACAATTAGAATTATGATAATAAATATTTTATTATATGAATCTGTTCAGAATATTTAAGTTAATTATTATAACTTGATTATTGATGTTGTATACGATGGATAAGTCAGTTATGGAATCCAAACCCTAAATTGGATTTTTATCAAGAGATGAGAATAATAATATAATATTATATATATTTTGAATTTTCAGTGCTATATATATGTACTGTATATGTGTGGACAGATAATGATTGATTAATTATGGTAAATTTATATCATGACCCTTATATCGTATTTTTAAACCTTAATTGTTAAACTCAGTTGTGAGTTCAAGACTGAGTAGAAATTGCGTTATATGAATTTTATTGTGTATATTAGAATTTCCGTAATTAGGAGAAACCCTAATTATTATTTAAATAACCCTAATTGGTTGAAATTAGAAATCGTAATTAATATGTTAGTAAAATATACAGACAATTAGGAACCCCTAATGGTTAATTAGGAAACCCTAATTGTTAATATTAAGAAACCCTATTTTTCTAATTAAAAACCCTAAATTTTAAATTAACGGGTTTAATTAGAATTTAATTGTACAATTACTGTTAAATTGTCCAACGCTTGGAAATCATTTGGGAAATTATGAGAATTATAATTTAATGGTTTAATACTATATTTAATTATATCGGACGAAATTGCCCTTGAGATTTAAGGTGAAATTACCAAAATGCCCTTTAGTGTATTATTTGAGCATTGTTGCTAGAATCTCCAAATAGTTGGCCATCTAGAATTCACCTAGACACTATAACAATTACCAGCAATAATCAGCCACCAATTGAGCATCCAAAGCCTCTAAAATCATTCTGTAAATAGATTGGAAGGGGAGAATTATTTTTGTACACTAACATTTTCAACTATACTCATCCTACACTCTCTCAAGCTCCTAGCTACGAAATTCTCTAGCAAATCAGTCCCTAAAATCAGCCCCACGACCAGCCATAACAAACAAAAGCCAGAAATCAAAAATTGATCAAAGAAAGGTATTAAATTCTATGTTAATTTCTGCCCATTTTTAATTTTTTGATGTTATGATTAAGTGTTAGAATATGTGTTATAAGTTGTTTAATGATGATTTGGGTCGTATATGTTAGATCCATAACATCAAAGTGCACGAAATTTGAATTTTTAAAAATCTGGGAAGAACAGTTTTTGAAGTCTGACAAGCTTTTGCAAGCCTTTGATCTTGCAGTGGTGTTATGTTTTGGCCATGTTGTTGTTTTCAGATTGTAGCCTGACATTAGTACTACATGTTACAAGCTTAGTATCACCTAGATCATCAACAGGAACGAATCTATTAGTGGTCAAACTGAGTTGACCGTTCAGCCCGAAGAACAATCTGGAAAACCCAGATTGTTCATACTCTGTGATTTTGGTAGGACTTTGACCAGCTTAGATCTTGTGGTACTAACGTTTTTATTATGTTTTTATGTAATAAACCTCTAGAGTTACATGTTGGGTACATACTGAAACAATTATATCACAAAAAAAAAGTTCGCAGGTTGCAAGTTGCTGGCGATCAAAAGTGGTCAGTCAGTCTGTTCTTCAAATCTGGGCAACCCAGAAAATGAAGAACAGTCCTGACAGCCACTTTGGACGCTTATATCTGCTATATTATGATTGTTATGTTGTTGTTGTTTGTTGTATCATGTAGTGATGCACTAATAATACAACTTTCATTTGAATTTCAAGTCTAGAAAACATCAAGAACACAGTTGAATTAATGGTCAAACGTGCACCCTTGAACACTGCCTTGTCAGTGTTCTTGAGCTCAAGAACACCTATAGCGACAGACAAGCGTCGCTATAGGCCTTTAGCGACAGACTTATTTTCCTATTTTCTGGAAATTGATTTAAAAATTAGAAAAATTAGTTTTTAATTATTAAAAATACCAAATAAATTCTGAAAAATAATTTTAAATTATGAAAAATAGTTTTTAATTATTTAGAGTATATTTCATAATTATTTAATATTTTTGGAATATAAAAAGTATTTATTTATTTAATAATTATATTAAATAAATTATTGAAAAATAGTTTTTAATTCATGAAAAATCATGAAAAATAATATTATTGTGTTAGAATATATTTGAGAATATCTTTGATGAATTTTAATATTTTGTTATAAAATTTCACTATTTAATTGATATTAATGGTGTTTAAATATTTATTTAATACATTAAATAAATTATGGAAAATAGAATAAATGATTTTAAAAATCATTTAATGTATTATAAAAATATTTTAAGTTATAAAATATAACTTTTGATATTTTGTCATAAAAAATATTATTAATTTAATATTAATGATATTAATGATATTTAGTTTATTTAATATTTATATTAAATAAATAGTTTTAAAATGATTTATTTATTTAAAAAAAATCTTTTAAAAGGGATATTTATGAATTAAAAATATTTTAAGTTATAATTAATAACTTTTAATATTTAGATAAATAGTGCATTAATACTTTAATATTAGTGATAATTACTTAAAAATGAATTTAAATGTTTTAAAAATCATTTAAGTGTATTATAAATGTTTTAAAAATATTTAGAGTTATTATAAATAACTTTTATATTTTGACAATGATTTTATTAATAGTTTAATATTAATTGAATATTAATGATAATAGAATTGATTGATGTTTAAATCATTTAATTATGATTCCGATTGCATGACAAATTATGATAAATGTTTTAAAATTATTTTAAGTCATTTAAAAATAATATGACTACTATGTATGGATATTGAGATACGGATTAGAGTCTTAGACTCAAGTATTACATGACTAAGCTGTCGATACACCGATATGCCTCAGAATTTTACCCGAACTTAGATATTTTGACTGTGTTAAGGTTTATTTTGAATAAATGATTGTTAAACATATGTGATAACATGATTAGGTTATGTACTAACTGTAATAGACAGTGTTATGTGATATTATATACTGTTCTAATCGAACGAACGATCTCATTAATGATAGGTCGTGAGAAAAGCGATAAATCTTAATTACAAATCTGTAAGCAGCGTATCAGGCAATTATCCTACCTTTGCATTTCCTTTATGCAATGGACATGAGTAAGAAGTTTCAGAATTAAATTATTATTATGCTATATTATCAACTCTACTGCGACATATTCTATATCCGTTCATTGTTTATCAACATGTTAGTATGTGGTAATTCAGATATATATTATGTTCGTCAATTTCTATAAAATTGTTATATAAGTGTCCCCACTTGGATAATCATTGTATTTTAATCACATGTTGATATACTTTTGTCAATTACCCTTATATATATAGGTGGAATTATAGATTATTGTTGAACAAGATAAAACCTTTGCTTTAGAACCCAGACAAGTATGAACATCCCTTACATAGGGAAAACTTTTATGCGCCCAAGGCGGAGAGAGTTCTTGAAATGTAGTATTGATCAATGCAGGGCACAACGGGCTGATCACCCCCGTGTCCGTAAGTTATGACGGTTTGCAGATGAATTTCTGTTTAACCTTTTCGAAAAAAGAAAATAATGTTCATGATATGTCACTTAACCCTACTTATAGTCAATATGTAGTTTCAAAAATGTGAAAGAGAGTTGTTATGTTATTATTATTCTTGGTACAGCTTACTTCGGAACTGTTGATTCGTTGTAGAAGTGTCTTTCAAAGAAAACATTTAATTCTTTCAGCTAATATATATTATTGTTATTACTTGCTGGGCACTCAAATGCTCATTCTTGCTTAATTTAAATGTTTTCAGTTAAGTTTGAAGAACCAGAAAGCTCGTGCAGAAACAAAGGAAAAGGAAAGCTAAATGAATAAGATTTGTGGTAGTTGCTGTAATAGTTTATATTATTAAGACAATGATATATATATATATATATATATATATATATATATATATATATATATATATATATATATATATATATATATATATAAATAATATCATGTATTGTATGGAATGTACTTTAAGGTCTCGTACCTGGGGAGATAAACTCTGATAATTTTGTAAATTAAGTTGTTATTCATATTATTGTTATTATTATTCGTAGAATTCCGCTCATAGAAATGGTATCGTGAAGCACCGAGTTCGGGTTTCAAGTACCCGAATTTGGGGGCGTCACACTTTTCCCCAAGGTCGAGTAACCTAAAATTAATACACAATTCATAACTTGACTAACACATAATATTATTATCATATAACTATTACAAATCTAATCACACACACTATCTTTAAGCTGAAACCGTCTTTAACCTTTCCTTGTATCTGAAGCATTCGCCTTAATCTGCAATGTTTTATCATGATATAGCAAGGGTGAGCATGAAAGTTGCCCAGCAAGTTTAAGTTCAATAGTATAACGATATATCATGATTGAAAGAGTCTGAATAATAAGATGGCTATAATTCAACAATATAATTGTGAACTAGCAGGAACAAACTTTTGACTGAACAAGTATTATGCATGAACAAATATATCTGTACCAACTAGTAATGAAGGTGGTCAACCTTTCAAACCTGACTTATACATGCAATATGTACAGAGTACAATTCATGGCAACCAGTAATGATTAACCATAAGCTTATCCAAATGAAATAACTCTTAGTAGAGTTACGTAAAAATAAACTTGCCTGAACCGTTGATTATCGCTACACAAATTAAAACGCTTTATCCGAAGACCTATTATTAGTAATATAGATCTCCAATATTAGAATAATATCATCAATATATAATACTATTATATATATATATATATATATATATATATATATATATATATATATATATATATATATATATATATATATATACACACACACACACACACATAATAACCTAAACACATAACCCTATCAGTCTATAACACACATAAGACTCAGTATCAGGTTAAACTATTTCAGTCTGACTTTAACCCGACACAAATCTGACATCCCGACGGTCTAGTCGGACTTTTATCGACTCTAAGTTCAATTAAACTCTGCCTAACACTTAACAATTATCCTAGATAATTTTATTATCAGTCAAATTATTTTTCCAAGTCTCATAATAATTTTTAAATAATTATTATCATTTATCGTGTATTTTCAATCATTAAAATTGTATTTAAATGAATTAAATACCACATAATTATTTTATCATTAATATATATTTATTATCAAATATTAATGAAATACATGTCATAATATTATAATATATTTATTGCTTTTAATATTAAAATATTAATATTTTCATGACAAAATATCAAAAGTTATATTTTATAACTTAAAATATGTTTATAACACTTAAATCATTTTTATATGATTTTTAAATCATTTATTCTAATTTTCCTTAATTTATTTAATATATTTATTAAATAAACTAATTATCATTAATTTTGATTAATTAATAAAATTTCTCACAAAATATTAAAAGTCACTGAAAATAACTTAAAATATTTTCTTGTACCATAATATGATTTTTCATGATTTTTCATGTATTAAAATCATTTTTAAATAATTTATTTAATATTATAATTAAATAAATTAAATATCAATTATATTCCAAAAATATTAAATATTGATGAAATATTCTCAAAATAATTAAAAACTATTTTTCAGACCTTAAAATAATTTTGCATAATTTAATATGTATTTTTAATAATTAAAAACCATTTTTTTCTATTTATTAATTAATTTCCAGAAATCAGAAATTCAAAATTAATAAAACCGCCGCTAAAGGGTCCTATAGCGACAGACCCGTCACTATAGGTGTTCTTGAGTGTTCTTGATGAAAACCCTAAAACTCAAAGTCAGGGGCTTGGTTTGACCACATTTAAATCACGGTTATTGTTGATTTTTGAGCAACTTATGGTTTTAGGATTGTAGTAAGGATGTAAAAATACAACCACAAACTAACTTTATGGCCATACAACATCAGATCAAAGAGATCTATGTGTCCAAACATTCTAACAAGGTTGTTCTTCATTTTCTGGAATTTCCAGAATTGAAGGTACCTACTTTAGATCATTATAACTTTCATCATGAGCTTTATTAGTGAGTTGTAAAGGTTACTACTTATAGTAAACATGTAAGAGAGCAATCCTATAACATAATATCAGTATTTTATCAACAAAATCACAAGATTCAGTCCGGTCAAACTAGGGGTCAAGAACTGTTCTTGAACTTTCTGGGTTTTCCAGAAAAGTTCATCCGGCTGATGGTCAACGGTTGTTTGACCAGTCATAACTTTGATTCTGTGTAACATCTAAGTGATCTAAAGGTTTGGATGTGAAGCTCTCATACCAGACTACAAGTCCTGTACATAAACATAGCCAAATCACCTGTAAGATTCAAGATCTGAGGCCTAGAAAAACTTGTCAGACTCAAACTGTAAATTCTGGGCTGCCCAGATTTCAGTTTTCGTGGTCAGTCAACTCACTTTGACCACTCATAACTTGAAATATATACATGATCTTAACATGATTTAAAATCCAGACTAAATACCGCATGGCATAGAACAGATCTAAAACAAAAAACACACTGAACCGCTAACACACACAGATTTAGAGGGCCTGACATTCGACTGTCAGGCCACTTTTCATCATTTTTCCAGATTTCAAAAATTTGCTATTTCGTATACTTTGATGTTATGGATTCACTATATAGCAACCCAGATCATCAAGTGACACCCTCTAACATAACTTTAAACAAACAATTACAACATATAACATAAGATCAAAAGATTTCTAGGATTATGGTTTATACCTCTTTTACTCTTTTGATTTTTGATTCTGACTTTTGAATCTGTTTTTGGTAAGTTGGGATATGGTCATGGCTCATCTTATCACTCTCTCTCACTTCACATTTCCAAAATATAGAGAGAGAATGTCTAGGGAAAAATGAAAATGAAAGTGGCCTTTTCTCTCTCTTTAATCTTATAAATTGATACAAATGCAATGTATTTTGCTGAGCCAGCTGCTGGATTATTGGACAATAAGTCACATGCTAGGGTTTAGGATTGGTGAACCACTTACTAGGACAACTCTTGAAAGTTAAGTCACAATAATGCAACAATGGGCAAAAATGTCATTTCCATACCATTTTATTTCTAGAATTGTCATTTGTTGTAAACCCTTAGGGTTTAGGGTTTAGGGTTTAGGGTTTTGGTTAGGGTTTGGAGTTTGAAACCCTTAAGGTTTGCAATTTATTTTTTCTAAAATTTCCAAATTTAGGTTTTAAAAATAGAAAATTAATATTTCTAAAGTATAATTAGGATTTACTAATTATATTAAAATTTCTTAATCATAATTTAAATCTTGCTAATTAGGATTAGTATTTCCTAATTAAACTCGCTAATTAAGCAATTAGGGTCAAAATCATATATTATGGTTTATAACCCAAAAATTAGGGTTTCTAATAGAAAAATAATTTTCTAATTTAGAAATTACATTTTCGTAATTAGATTAGGGTTTCCTAATTAATTAACTTGAAAATTAGGATTAGGATTTCCTAATTAACATTACAATTATTAAATTAACATTTAGGTCTTCCCTAATTATAAATTAGGGTTTCTAATCCAGAAATTAAGGTTTAAAAATATGAAATTAGGGTTTGCTAAATAATTAAGCTTTACCCTAATTAATATTATAATTAAAAGCACTTGAGCATTATAATTATCTTTTAAGTTCCCAGATTAGGGTTTTTAAATTTTTAAATTAGGGTTTCGGATTCCCGAAATTAAAATTAGGGTTTCAGAACCGGTTTCTAGTGTTTCTTAAAATTCATAAGAATTTATAACCGAACGTTGACGTTCTTAATATATACCTAGGGTTTGTTACAGATATCGTTTATCTGGTCAACCCTTGACCCTTAACCACATACTGAACAAATATACACAGAACATATTCACTTATTCCTTAATCCTGAATAATGTACTTAAATCCTTCAGAGAATTTTGAAATCCTCAAAATTCCTTCTTAAAAATATCAAACGCATAAACTAATTTTTTGTCTAGGTACTAATTTTGAACCTTAAACCAATTAATTAGAATTTTAAAAATTTCCTAAATTCTCGAGTTGTCACATTCACCCCTTCTTCTAAAAATTTTATCCCCGAAATTTACCTTACACCGTACACCATACACCATACATACAGCTCATCACATGCTACCCAATACACCACTCACAAGAGTAAAAGTTTTTAAATTGTGCTGAGGAGTCGTATAGACTATTTGTCTATCATTTTCGCAAAGGTTATATGGAAATTCATCCGCAAACCGTCATAACTTACAGACACAAAGGGTGATTAGCCCGATATGCTCTGTACTGGCCAAGTACTGGTTTTATCTGTTTCTCTTCACTGCCATTGGCCCAAAATTCTACCTCAGTCTTATTAGATTCCGCACCAAAACAATTTGGTCCGGAAAATTTCTTTCAATGAACACTTAGAGTTTGCATAAACTTTAGTCTAGCTGAATCGAATAGCATAGACCCATATTAGTAATTCAATTCAATCGAATTATTTAGGTGTACCCAAACCCCGTTGGAAAATTAAAATTTTTTTGAAAATATTTTCGAGAATGACGTCATGATGTCGTACTATATTAGTAGTCCGTTTGAGGATGACGTCATCGTATGACTTTGTCATAACACATCATACCATAGTGGAATAATGATTTTTAGATCGGATTCACACTAAGTATTCTTGTATTTACAACTCCATCAACTTTTTATCATCTCTGCACCAGGTTACATTGTACCTGAGTGATAATTAAAATAAATTTTGATATTTTAAATCATTTGCGTCTAGCCGAAATAAGTAGCATAAACTATACTTTAAACCGTTTCAAAAATGATTACGAGTCTACATATTTTTTTTTAAAAGCACATAATTCGTATTTAGCTTGATGTCAAAAATTCGAAGTCTAGTATAGCCAGGAGTTTTGGAAAACTTATGTCTCCACTAATAATCATTTGCCTAACAGTCTACCTATTCTTATAATCCTTAATACTCCATTTACACACAACTATACCCAGTTCGTCAAACCACCCTTATGAGTTCATTTACTTGCCACAATAATATGAGTTTAAGAACTTGTCCTAGTCAGACTGTCGGCGTCCATTCGCTGAGGGGTTCATAAATATTTCATATAACTATGAGTCAAGAATGTCACATAAGTATGAGTTTTAAGAACTCGTACTTAACCTTATATTCTCTACCTATAACCTATCTATCTGTTATACACATGAGAAAGGAATCACCCTCATAGCATTCATATAGCAAATAGCGCGACATAAAAATTTCAATGATTATCATTGCCAGAACCAAGTAGTTTTTACACCAAGTACAATTCCCCGCCCATACAAGGAATCATATAACTCAGCTGCTGACACGAGTCCTCAATTGAATCCCCACCTAACACTAACCCCCTTCTCAATACGAATTTCATTCAACTGGTATTCATAGTCCTTTCCTGAATCTGTACCAATTCATAGTACAACTGACACCCAGCAATCTTGTTATAAACTGTTCAATCATTAAATTGATTCTTCTTCTTGTTATCACCTTATCATATCACGGGGTGATCTCATCATATATATTACGATTTATTTCTATATCTTGATTGTTTTGTTTTACGATCTCCTATCTCCGAGCTTTTAGTCTTTTAGACTCTATCTATTCATCACTACTGTTCAACTTTATTTTCAGAGTTAGGGATCTCTGTATCTTATAACTCGTCGAGATTCGTCTTTGAATCTTACCAACTAACTAACTCTATTTGAGTTAGTACTTATCCTAATCACTGCGGTTATTAGTCTCAGGTATTCCTACCTAAGGTTCATAACCTACAGCTTTGATACCAACTGTGACAGTCCCGAATTCGAGGTCCTAAATCACCGTGGATCCGGTTTGATCATTCTATACAACTATACAGCTATTTGCGGAAGATATAAACATAAATTGCTTATACATTAAACTTATACACTTTTCCCCAAGGTCGAGTAGCCTTAACTTAATACACAATTCATAACTTGACTAACACATAATATTATTATCATATAACTATTACAAATCTAATCGCATACACTATCTTTAAGCTGAAACTGTCTTTAACCTTTCCTTGTATTCGAAGCATTCGCCTTAATCTGCAATATTTTACCATGATATAGCAAGGGTGAGCATGAAAGTTGCCCAACAAGTTTAAGTTCAATAATATAACGATATATCACGATTGAAAGAGTCTGAATAATAAGTTGGCTATAATTCAACAATATAATTGTGAACTAGCAGGAACAAACTTTTGACAGAACAAGTATTATACATGAACAAATATATCTGTACCAACTAGTAATGAAGGTGATCAGCCTTTCATACCTGACTTATACATGCAATATGTGCAGAGTACAATTCATGGCAACCAGCAATGATTAATCATAAGCTTATCCAAATGAAACAACTCTTAGTAGAGTTAAGTAAAAATAAACTTGTCTAAACCGTTGATTACCGCTACGCAATTTAAAACGCTTTATCCGAAGACCTATTATTAGTAATATAGATCTCCAATATTAGAATAATATCATCGCAATATAATACTATTATATATATATATATATATATATATATATATATATATATATATATATACACACACACACACACACACAGGATAACCTAAACACATAACACATAACCCTATCAGTCTATAACACACATAAGACTCAGTATCAGGTCAAACTATTTCAGTCTGACTTGAACCCGACACAAATCTGACATCCCGACGGTCTAGTCAGACTTTTATCGAGTCTAAGTTCAATTAAACTCTACCTAACACTTAACAATTATCCTGGATAATTTTATTATCAGTCAAATTATTTTTCCAAGTCTCATAATAATTTTTAAATAATTATTATCATTTATCGTGTATTTTCAATCAATAAAATTGTATTTAAATGAATTAAATACCACATAATTCTTTTATCATTGATATATATTTATTATCAAATATTAATGAAATACATGTCATAATATTACAATATATTTATAATATCACAAAGTATTTTTAATACCTTAAAATCATATTTATATAATTTTTAAACACTTAAATCCATTATCCGATAATTGCTTTAAATATTAAAATATTAATATTTTGATGACAAAACATCAAAAGTTATATTTTATATCTTAAAATATGTTTATAACACTTAAATCATTTTTATATGATTTTTAAATCATTTATTCTATTTTTCCTTAATTTATTTAATATATTTATTAAATAAACTAATTATCATTAATATTGATTAATTAATGAAATTTCTCACAAGATATTAAAAGTCGTTGAAAATAACTTAAAATATTTTCTTGTACCATAATATAATTTTTCATGTATTAAAATCATTTTTAAATAATTTCTTTAATATTATAATTAAATAAATTAAATATCAATTATATTCCAAAAATATTAAATATTTATGAAATATTCTCATAATAATTAAAAACTATTTTTGAGACATTAAAATAATTTTTCATAATTTATTATGTATTTTTAATAACTAAAAACCATTTTTTTCTATTTATTAATTAATTTCCAGAAATCAGAAATTCAAAATTAATAAAACCGTCGCTAAAGTGTCCTATAGCGACAGACCCGTCGCTATAGATGTTCTTGATTGTTCTTGATGAAAACCCAGAAACTCAAAGTCAGTTACGAGAGGCTTGGTTTGACCACATTTAAATCACGGTTATTGTTGATTTTTGAGCAACTTAAGGTTTTAGGATTGTAGTAAGGATGTAAAAATACAACCACAAACTAACTTTATGGCCATACAACATCAGATCAAAGAGATCTATGTCCCCAAACATTCTGACAAGGTTGTTCTTCATTTTCTGGAATTTCCAGAATTGAAGGTACCTACTTTGCATAATTATAACTTTCATCATGAGCTTGATTAGTGTGTTGTAAAGGTTACTACTTACAGTAAACATGTAAGAGAGCAATCCTATAACATAATATCAGTATTTTATCTACAAAATCACAAGATTCAGTCCGGTCAAACTAGGGGTCAAGAACTGTTCTTGAACTTTCTGCGTTTTCCAGAAAAGTTCATCCGGCTGATGGTCAACAGTTGTTTGACCAGTCATAACTTTGATTGTGTAACATCTAAGTTATCTAAAGGTTTGGATGTGAAGCTCTCATACCAAACTACATGTCCTGTACATAAAGATAGCCAAATCGCCTGTCAGATTCAAGATCTGAGGCCTAGAAAAACTTGTTAGACTCAAACTGTAAATTCTGGACTCCCCAGATTTCAGTTTTCGTGGTCAGTAAACTCACTTTGACCACTCATAACTTGAAATATATACATGATCTTAACATGATTCAAAATCCAGACTAAAGACCACATGGCATAGAACAAGTCTAAAACAAAAAACACACTAAACCGCTAACACACACAGATTTAGAGGGCCTGATATTCGACTGTCAGGCCAGTTTTCATCATTTTTCCAGATTTCAAAAATTTGCTATTTCGTATACTTTGATGTTATGGATTCACTATATAGCAACCCAGATCATCAAGTGACACCCTCTAACATAACTTTAAACAAACAATTACAACATATAACATAAGATCAAAAGATTTCTAGGATTAGGGTTTATACCTCTTTTACTCTTTAATTTTTGAATCTGCTTTTTGGTAAGTTGGGATATGGTCATGGCTCATCTTATCACTCTCTCTCACTTCACATTTCCAAAATATAGAGAGAGAATGTCTAGGGAAAAAATGAAAATGAAAGTGGCCTTTTCTCTCTTTTTAATCTTATAAATTGATACAAATGCAATGTACTTTGCTGAGCCAGCTGCTGGATTATTGGACAATAAGTCACATGCCAGGGTTTAGGGTTGGTGAACCACTTACTAGGATTACTCTTGCAAGTTAAGTCACAATAATGCAACAAAGGGCAAAAATGTCATTTCCATACCATTTTATTTCTAGAATTGTCATTTGTTGTAAACCGTTAGGGTTTAGGGTTTGGGTTTGGGTTTAGGGTTTGAAACCCTTAGGGTTTGCAATTTATTTTTTCTAAAATTTCCAAATTTTGGTTTTAAAAATAAAAAATTAATATTTCTAAATTATAATTAGGATTTACTAATCATATTAAAATTTCTTAATCATAATTTAAATCTTGCTAATTAGGATTAGTATTTTCTAATTAAACTCGCTAATTATGCAATTATGGTCAAAATCATTTATTAGGGTTTATAACCCAAAAATTAGGATTTCTAATAGAAAAATAATTTTTTAATTTAGAAATTAGATTTTCGTAATTAGATTAGGGTTTCCTAATTACTTAACTTGAAAATTAGGATTAGGTTTTCCTAATTAACATTATAATTATTAAATTAACACTTAGGTCTTCTCTAATTATAAATTAGGGTTTCTAATCCAGAAATTAGGGTTTAAAAATCTGAAATTAGGGTTTGCTAAATAATTAAGCTTTATCCTAATTAATATTATAATTAAAAGCACTTGAGCATTATAATTATCCTTTAAGTTCCCAGATTAGGGTTTTTAAATTTTCGAAATAGGGTTTCGGATTTCCGAAACTGAAATTAGGGTTTCAGAACCGGTTTCTAGGGTTTCTTAAAATTCGTAAGAATTTTCTAACCGAACGTTGACGTTCTTAATATATACCTAGGGTTTGTTACAGATATCGTTTATCTGGTCAACACTTGACCCTTAACCACATACTAAACACATATACACAGAATATATTCATTTATTCCTTAATCCTGAATAATTTACTTAAATCCTTCACAGAATTTTGAAATCCTCAAAATTCTTTCTTAAAAATATCATGCGCATACACTAATTTTCTGTCTAGGTTCTAATTTTGAACCTTAAGCCAATTAATTAGAATTTTAAAAATTTCATAAATTCTCGGGTTGTCACAGTACACATCGAGTCTCTAACAATTTTAATATGGTACGCTGAGTGGTTTCCCACAAACAACCAACAAACTAGGTTCCGAGTTGCTAGTTCGTATATACCTCTGCTCTATGAAGGAATCGTTTAGCCCAGATACCATACATCAACTACTAAAGAGTACAATTACACCATACTTGAATATAACTCTCTATTCTTAACTTCTTTACCAATCTCTTCTTATAGACATTGTCTATTTATTATCACCTTACGTTCTTATTATTGGAGTTGGGTAACCCCATAACTCTGCGAGATTCTTCTTTGAATCCTATCACGCATGTTTTAATCCCTTCTTTATAAATTATCTTAAATTGCTTCTTATGTTCAAACTCTATCTGAGCTTATTCTTTCATTATCTTCACATCTCTCTTCTCTAAGGTTATAGCCTACGGCACTCCTACCTAAGGTTTATAACGTACAGCTTTGATACCAACTATAATGACCCCAAAATTCATACAATTTAATTATTAACTTTGGTCGTTAATAACACATCTACCTTCATATTTTACATCATTATTCGATGTTAAACTTTATAGAATGCAGAATAATTTAAACTTTTATGTCTTCTTACTTTAATTCCCTGAATCAAAATATTTATCATCTACATGTCTTTGAATCAATCTTATTTTATAACTCACTTTATCACAGTCGTTCTATAAAATTTTACATTTTAATCTGATAACCTTTGCATATCAAATAACTCAAACTTTAACTTTACAACTCAACAGAAAACTATACATCATAAAACATTTAGTACATCTCATGAATCTTAATCATGATATTAAGAAATAACGACTTTAGCTAAAATATTAATCTTCGTGTATTATTTCTGATCCACGTCATTCAAGTAGCACATAGTGTTACCTTCAATCCTTAACCTACAAAAATGATTATTTGCAAGGTTGAGCTCGACAGCCCAACAAAATCTAACAGTTTTCATGCATCACGTATCACATAATAACATGCTCAACATATATCTCATAAACATTGGACTAACATAACATACATGTTACAGTTCATATAACAAGTATAAAGATTGAGTTCCTTACTCAATCAACATGCTTTACTCAGTCAACGTAGTCATAAGTTGACTTTAACATTTCATACATTCAACATATATATAACACATCACGCTATTTGCAATAAAGATTTAAAACAATAAAATTCACATAGCAAATAGGAACTGAAAGACTTGCCTTGATCATTGTTTACGAATAACAGTTTAACAGCTTATAGCTATCTGCACTTCACGTGCCCTACACAATTATATAAGCATTCACATTAACTATTAGTCACATAGCAACGCATAGTAGTTGTAATATAAACTTTACTCTACATCTCATAACCCTTCCTATTAACTAATACACAATGTTCAATTTGATTGTGTTAACTTTCAACTTGTATCTCACTATATTTCATACTCGAAGTTCATTTAAGTGTTTGCGTATTGCTAGGAATCATTATTGGTTTTATGTTAAACCCATTTCATATCTTATAATATTCATTTTATTTGACTTAAAACACTTTTTAAGTTCATTAACACTTGGCATGGCGTTTCGACGTTCATTCGTCACACGCCCGATTCGACTCTCTTGTGTGCGCTTAGTATGCTTATACATCTTATCTCATATATCATTTATTAATGTTAAGTATTATTGTATTTACTAACATTCATATTTTATAACTTAGAACAACATCTTTTATTGTCAGAAGCACTACACTTGCATACGTGCATGCCCGACGCCCTCCGATTGCCTCCGAAAACATAATAGTCCCAAAAATGACAATTTTGACCCTTCCTAATGACCTTAAATTGTAAATCTTAAAGAACAAAAGTTGTAGGTCTATACGTCCTCGTTCCGGATCATCTTGAATCGCCTCAATTGGAGTTTGTATGAAAAAGTTATAACCGTTTTTACCAAAATAGGTCAAAGCAGTAAAAGTTAGCACACCTTGGGCGCGTGCCCACGCGACTTCCAGCGCACCCGCGCGACTTCCACCACACCCGCGCTATCTCCCAGCCCCAGCTGCGCGCCAGCGCTTACGGGCGGCGCGCCCGCATGAGGCTTCGCACAGATTACAATTTTTTTGACGTAACTTTCTCATTTTAAGTTTGAATTAGTTGGTTTTCGATTCGTTGGACTCGTTAAACTCTTGGCTACTCATCTAAAGAATAATTATAACACTTCAAACATATTAACAAATCATTTTAAGGGTTCCACTTTAGTGTTCATGCTATATTTTCATGTTTTAAACATATTTAGCGAATTCAATCGCCACGACTTCGTTTGTTAACCAATTGACAAGATTCAAACTATGTTGTTTTCGTTTCTTAACATACTAACATAATTCATCACCAATTCGCCGATTACAACAAGTATTGACCATGAAATTTCGTACTTTCTAAGCCATATTCTATAACATAAACACTGTTACTGGAAATCTTTTATTACAACCCAATTCTCACGATTTTGATTATCAAACAGCCCTCACAAATGATAATTAACATATTATAACACAATATATATATATATATATATATATATATATATATATATATATATATATATATATATATATATCAATTCAACATGATTTAACCATTTACATAGAATGGTCATAGAAACTCAAACATCACATTAGAAGTAAAATATACCTTTAAAACCCTTGTTGTAGGCTAGCAAGAGATGGTGACTCTCCCTCAAAACCACCATGATTCTTCCTTCTCAAAAACCTCTGTGTTTCTTCTTCTCTCCAAACCCTCTCTGTACTTGGCTTAAAAATGAAAGACGCTTAGAAATAAATTGAAGACTCCCCACGTTAATTAGTTATGTTAGGCCAAGAGCCATAAGGCTGTGTTTGGCTACATAAAATTCCCTCATGCTAGATTATTTTAATAGCATTATATTATATTACTTCACGTGTCACACCTTTAGTTAATTCAAATAACTTATAATAATAATAATAATCTTATTATAATTATACTTATAATTACTAAATAATTACATATATCTAATTTAATTAATAAATTAGATTTAAATATTACTTTATTTAATTTATTTATTCCCTTTAATATTAAACATTTGATTTAATTTAATTAATTCATTAAATTAAATCTTCAAAGAATAAAATTTACCTTTGCTTTAATTTAATTGTCATACACACGTAACTAAATTATTATACCACAATTTCATATATTATTTATTTTTCTCAATAAATAAATTATTTAAAATATTTATTTAATTTAATAAATATTTAAATTTAATTACCAAATCCATTTAATTACTTAACTATTGAACTTCACTTTCCCAATATATGAATATATATTTCTCTTCACACCAGATCACATATTTCAAAATATATAGCACGCATATATACATATTCAAACTCAAAACATCTCATAATAAGAATTTTAATTATTAAATTCCTATTTTAATAACTTATAAAAATTCGTGTTGTCACAGAAAGTCACTCTTATAAGATGTAAAGAATAATGTTATTATCATTATTTGTAATGAACGATGTTATAATGTATTAGATCCTTGGATTTGAGAATGTGTGTTGTTATATTTAGCTATATAATGATGTATGTTTGGTAAGCGATGGGACCGTGATGCACAGAATCCGGGTGTGAAAATAGACCGAATTTCGGGACGTCACATTGATCACACATGATGTACTCATTATTGGCATATGAATATAATTAAATGTTCTTATTTAAAGGTGTTATACAATTGTTACATTAAGGATAAATGCTTAAAGAATATAATGGGATAATAATATGAAGTTTTAATGATACAGAAAATGCCACCCAGACGTAGACAACCAACACCCGAAGAATCAGTCAATAATGAAAGGGATCAAGTAGACCCCATGCAGCGACTAGTAGATTTTCTAGGCGAAGCCCTTTGAGGAAGGAACAATGTACACGTGCACCCTAGTCCCTAAGCGATTCCTGTAGCAAATTTGAAGGACTTTAAAAGTGTAGGACCTCTAGAATTTAAGGGAACTACAGATCCTATCGAGGCTATAATAATCTAGAATTTTAGATGTAATTTTAAATATTTATTGAATTAAATAAATATTTTAGTTGATGTATTTATTATTAAATAAATATTTATTTAATTTGATTATTTATTAATTAAATAAATAATTTATGAGTTGTGAGGAATTAACTTGATCAAGTGTAATATGTTAATTAAGTTGATATTCAGAATTTTGTAGGTTAAAGTTAATTAAATTAAAAGAGCGATGAATTAATATTCTAATTTAATTTAATAATTAAATTAGTGAGTTAGCAAGGATTAAAGGAACTGTTATAATATTTTTTTAATTTAATTTTCTAATTTAAGTCATGTATTAATTTATTATATAAAATTATAATAAAAATTTTAATTTTGTGGTAACTTGATTATGTGGCATTTTGATTTAATAAGTTGATGTTAACTTTAATTTAATTGAATTTGAATATTGAAATTTAATTAAATAAAGTGTGACAATAAACTATATAATAATTGAATTATTAAAGTAAATTAAAAGAGTTTTAATTCAAATTTGCTAAACAAGACTTAAGGATTTGAAGTCTTTAATTTTAAATAGGTTTTATCAAACAAGGCTTAGGGCTTGTTAATCCTTATTTTTAATTTTGTTTTGCCAAAAAAGACTTAGTGAGTTTTGAATTTTAAAAAAATAATTACTATGTATTTAGTAGTGTTATTAGGGTATATGTTAGTTTTTATTTTATGTTAATACGTATTATATGTATGCGTCTGTTTTTTTACGTTAATATATAAAAGGGAAAGAAACAGAGAAGGGAAAGAAGAAAGAAAAACCCAGAGAGAAAAAAGAGAAGAAAGAAGAAAAATTTTGTGGTTTTGAAAGCCAGGGAAGGAGGAGAGGTTAATTTTATCTCTGATGAGTGGGATTTATGTAACGCCCACAAAATAGGTCCATTCCATCCAACCTATTCTGAGTCGTCAAATACATGGTACAGAAAACAACTACAACTTTATTACAACAATTGTCGTGCAAAATACAACAACACGTATGATGTGAGTTTGGATACAAATATATACCAAATGTGACTCATGTTCCAACTGTGGACATCACCTCACAATGACACCTTACATAAAGGTATAGTCAAAAACTGTTTTAGAAATTAGAATCTTTGGGAAGTGCTCAAGGAAACCTTCGTACATGGGAGGCCATGCGTCTAGGTTATGATAGATATCATATGGCCACAGAATTATTCTTGGTTGACCCAATAGACCCCAAAGAAAAACGAGAAGATTACTATCATATTCTTCCCAATGGTGAGTCTTCTCTTGACATATCATTATCTCTACTGTCTCTAATTGAGAATTATACTTCAAACAAACACCAAGATTATATAGGTAGTGCTCGTAGATATACTCGACAAGTGGATGAGCACAACCCTGTCTTATGATGACACGAGATTGTATATCATTAGACATCTTGTATGATAGTGGCAAAACACCCTTCCAACGTTGGGTTCGCCACACCCTAGATGATTCACCAAATATAACTACTAAATGATGACCACTGTTCTATTCTCCTGTTACCCCCGCTCGACCCAGCTACACTCTTATTACCTGAAAGGAATTGTGAAACAGAAGGGTGAGCACAACTAGCTCAGTAAAGAATATCATGACTAAAGATAATTAAATTATCAATAGCCTTCAACAGAATTAAATCAGAGATTTAGAACATATGGTAGATGATAAAATTTTTCAACCATAGTTGCAGCGGAACGAGCAATCCATTAGAAGAGTCAAATAGACCATAAAGTCTATTATCTTCTCCATGTTAAAAGTCCACCAATAATGTTTTATCCCTGTAACATCAATCAACAGTTCCTTTCCACAATCATATGAATAATTCATAATCATAATTGTGATTCTAAATTTCGCATCCAAGACGAACATAATTTTCATCACCTGTCTTTACCTGAAACATCAAATATCATGGTTATACCAAATCACATTTCCTGTTCATAATCATACTAATAAATTCATCTTTGCACCACGGGCCAAAGATATTCATCAACAGTTCATCTTTACACTACATGCCAAAGATATTCAACAACAAGTCATCTTTGCACTACGGGCCAAAGATATTCATCAACAACTCATCTTTGCACTACAGGCCAAAGATATTCCTCAATAGTTCATATTTGCACTACAGGCCAAATATATTATTATCTCAAAGAAATATATAATCATTTCAGAATTTATATAACCAATAATTATAACCATGTTGATCAATTCATCTTTACACTTAAGCTAAAGATATTCAATTGTAAATTCAATGGTCATGATCATACCAGTCAAAAATTCATCTTTGCACTACAGGCCAAAGATATTCCTCAGTCACGATCATGCCAATAATTTACCCATCTTTACACTCAAGTGAAAGAGAAATTCAACATCAGGGTTATAAAAATGTTATATATAATAATAAAAATAATATGATCAACATATAGTTTTAATCTCAAGAGTAATATTCATAAATCAACTATAATTTGGTTAGAAAAAGAAACCAATTTTGTCATGAATAGTAACTCGTGAATAGTAACCCATGAATAGTAACTCATGAATAGTAACTCGTGAATAGTAACTCGTGAATAGTAACTCATGAATAGTAACTCATGAATAATAACTCGTGAATAGTAACTCATGAATAGTAACTCGTGAATAGTAACTCGTGAATAGTAACTCGTGAATAGTAACTCATGAATAGTAATCCCGACATGAAAAGTTCTAAATTTGATAAAAAGTTCAGATCAATACTTCGGCATAATGATATTGAAGAAAATAATATCATTTAAGAAGAAATAACATCCCTTACTATCCCTTACTACCCCTTACCTCAAAGGAGCAGTACTTCTGACTGGAATAACGCTGAACGAACTTGCACCGTATAGCAACACTCAAGTTATCAAAATACTCACAAGAATACGCTCGATATATAGAGAGAGAAATAGAGAGAAAACTTCAGTTTCTGGTGTGCTTTTCAATTCTAACCTAAGCACCCTATTTATAAGAAATTGCTTAGAACACCAAAGCAGAAAATTGAATATAATAATAATATATTTAACAAATTTTCCTTAGCTCACCTTGACCATCTGAATTCAGCCATAACACATGTTAATGATGTCCACAAAATACAAAAAAACGTTTTTCTAAACAAAAATAATTAAAACTTCCAAAAATCAATTATTTCAGAATTTCAGAACTTCAATAATTCATAATAAATAGCCCTTTTATCAGAAAATTCGAATCTCGCGAATTTTTATAGGAAATTCAATTCTCTACAACTTTGCAGAAGAAAATTTTTCCAAATTTCAAACAGAAATTGACCGAAATCCACAAACGGATAATTTTACAGTCTATAATAAATTTTCGGTCAAGAATTGTGTCCACCAACGCACAAAACATGTGTTAAACATTTAATCCCACAAAAATACTCTTCCTCCTCATATACTCATATATCCCACATTCATTGTAAAAATATCACCGTTAATATATTATTAAAATAATATATTTAAATGAATTATTTTATCAGAAAAAGATAAAATATTAATTTTCAACAATTGTCACATTTAAAAATTTTCTCCATCTATATCCACATAAAATCAATATTTTCCTCATCATATAAATCAATAATTAATTATACACGAATAATATTATAGAATCACAGTACTGGCAACCAGGCCGTTCCCAGGAAAGAGGGGGCTTTCCAATAAGGATCTCTTCCTTACTGGCGCGCAATTAGATGACCAAACCTCTCCTTAGACAGAACTTTCTAGACATTACCAATAATGTTATCTAATAATATTATTCAGATAATATGAATTATTGCGCCGATAATAGAAAATACCGTGCAGTGACAATTATTAAAACAATAGTAATATAAAATATCAACGCAGCAATTATTGAATCAATAAAATAAAATATTGAACAGTAATTACTGTAACAATTATTGAGTAATGTCTTCTTACGTAAAAATCAATAATTGGTGCAATACCGTGTGCTACTGTGCAACAACGCGTATTACTGTGTTTTAACCACCGCGTATTCCAACAGTATTAACGGTAACAACTACGCCGTTATTTATAAACAACTCAATTTTTATCGTTATCCTCATCCGACCGTTTTCCGTTATGGGGCCCACAATAGCTGTGCCGTCGTACGAATTTTTCCGGACAGAAAGAATATTCCACGACCAACGAATATTCTCCGACAACAATGATTATTTTATAACCACTTGTTTATTTTGAAAAAATTCATATATCACCCTTAACTTTAACCTTTTATCAATTTAACCATTTACTGAATTGTAATTATAAGAAAAATTGAATACTTTTATTTCATAAAATTCGGGGTCTTACAATCTCCCCTCCTTATGAAATTTCGTCCCCGAAATTTACGTACATGGTATTTCAAAGAGTTAAGAATACATTGCTTTCATTTCAGATTCCATCTTTCCTGTCATCATGATTTCTTCATTGCTCATCTCCTGTATTTCAGATATCATTCTAGAATACAGCTTCAAAACAAGGGTTAATTTAACAAATTAACATATCGCATAATATCCCGATATTATGACTGACCATCAAATAAGCTTAGGTAGGACACACTAGCGAAGGATTTACTCGTCTCTCCCCTCCTAGTTCTATTCCCCAATCTCTGCCAGAGATCATATCCCTAGGCTCTGATACCAACTGTAACGCCCCCAAAATAGTTCCATTCCATCCAACCTATTCTGAGTCGTCAAATACATGGTACAGAAAACAACTACAACTTTATTACAACAATTGTCGTGTAAAATACAACAACACATATGCTGTGAGTTTGGATACAAATATATACCAAATGTGACTCATGTTCCAACTGTGGACATCACCTCACAATGACACCTTACATAAAGGTATAGTCAAAAACTGTTTTAGAAATTAGAATCTTTGGGAAGTGCTCAAGGAAACCTTCGTACATGGGAGGCCATGCGTCTAGGTTATGATAGATATCATATGGCCACAGAATTATTCTTGGTTGACCCAATAGACCCCAAAAAAAACCAGAAGATTACTATCATATTCTTCCCAATGGTGAGTCTTCTCTTGACATATCATTATCTCTACTGTCTCTAATTGAGAATTATACTTCAAACAAACACCAAGATTATATAGGTAGTGCTCGTAGATATACTCGACAAGTGGATGAGCACAACCCTATCTTATGATGACACGAGATTGTATATCATTAGACATCTTGTATGATAGTGGCAAAACACCCTTCCAACGTTGGGTTCGCCTCACCCTAGATGATTCACCAAATATAACTATTAAATGATGACCACCGTTCTATTCTCCTGTTACCCCCGCTCGACCCAGCTACACTCTTATTACCTGAAAGGAATTGTGAAACAGAAGGGTGAGCACAACTAGCTCAGTAAAGAATATCATGACTAAAGATAATTAAATTATCAATAGCCTTCAACAGAATTAAATCAGAGATTTAGAACATATGGTAGATGATAAAATTTTTCAACCATAGTTGCAGCGGAACGAGCAATCCATTAGAAGAGTCAAATAGACTATAAAGTCTATTATCTTCTCCATGTTAAAAGTCCACCAATAATGTTTTATCCCTGTAACATCAATCAACAGTTCCTTTCCACAATCATATGAATAATTCATAATCATAATTGTGATTCTAAATTTCGCATCCAAGACGAAGATAATTTTCATCACCTGTCTTTACCTGAAACATCAAATATCATGGTTATACCAAATCGCATTTCCTGTTCATAATCATACTAATAAATTCATCTTTGCACCACGGGCCAAAGATATTCATCAACAGTTCATCTTTACACTACATGCCAAAGATATTCAACAACAAGTCATCTTTGCACTACGGGCCAAAGATATTCATCAACAACTCATCTTTGCACTACAGGCCAAAGATATTCCTCAATAGTTCATATTTGCACTACAGGCCAAATATATTATTATCTCAAAGAAATATATAATCATTTCAGAATTTATATAACCAATAATTATAACCATGTTGATCAATTCATCTTTACACTTAAGCTAAAGATATTCAATTATAAATTCAATGGTCATGATCATACCAGTCAAAAATTCATCTTTGCACTACAGGCCAACGATATTCCTCAGTCACGATCATGCCAATAATTTACCCATCTTTACACTCAAGTGAAAGAGAAATTCAACATCAGGGTTATAAAAATGTTATATATAATAATAAAAATAATATGATCAACATATAGTTTTAATCTCAAGAGTAATATTCATAAATCAACTATAATTTGGTTAGAAAAAGAAACCAATTTTGTCATGAGTAGTAACTCGTGAATAGTAACCCATAAATAGTAACTCATGAATAGTAACTCGTGAATAGTAACTCGTGAATAGTAACTCATGAATAGTAACTCATGAATAATAACTCGTGAATAGTGACTCATGAATAGTAACTCGTGAATAGTAACTCGTGAATAGTAACTCATGAATAGTAATCCCGACATGAAAAGTTCCAAATTTGATAAAAAGTTCAGATCAATACTTCGGCATAATGATATTGAAGAAAATAATATCATTTAAGAAGAAATAACATCCCTTACTATCCCTTACTACCCCTTACCTCAAAGGAGCAGTACTTCTGACTAGAATAACGCTGAACGAACTTGCACCGTATAGCAACACTCAAGATATCAAAATACTCACAAGAATACGCTCGATATATAGAGAGAGAAATAGAGAGAAAACTTCAGTTTCTGGTGTGCTTTTCAATTCTAACCTAAGCACCCTATTTATAAGAAATTGCTTAGAACACCAAAGCAGAAAATTGAATATAATAATAATATATTTAACAAATTTTCCTTAGCCCACCTTGACCATCTTAATTCAGCCATAACACATGTTAATGATATCCACAAAATACAAAAAAACGTTTTTCTAAACAAAAATAATTAAAACTTCCAAAAATTAATTATTTCGGAATTTCAGAACTTCAATAATTTATAATAAATAGCCCTTTCATCAGAAAATTCGAATCTCACGAATTTTTATAGGAAATTCAATTCTCTACAACTTTGCAGAAGAAAATTTTTTCAAATTTCAAACAGAAATTGACCGAATCCACAAACGGATAATTTTACGGTCTATAATAAATTTTCGGTCAAGAATTGTGTCCACCAACGCACAAAACATGTGTTAAACATTTAATCCCACAAAAATACTCTTCCTCCTCATATACTCATACATCCCACATTCATTGTAAAAATATCACCGTTAATATATTATTAAAATAATATATTTAAATGAATTATTTTATCAGAAAAAGATAAAATATTAATTTTTAACAATTGTCACATTTAAAAATTTTCTCCATCTATATCCACATAAAATCAATATTTTCCTCATCATATAAATCAATAATTAATTATACACGAATAATATTATAGAATCACAGTACTGGCAACCAGGCCGTTCCCAGGAAAGAGGGGGCTTTCCAATAAGGATCTCTTCCTTACTGGCGCGCAATTAGATGACCAAACCTCTCATTAGACAGAACTTTCTAGACATTATCAATAATGTTATCTAATAATATTATTCAGATAATATGAATTATTGCTCCGATAATAGAAAATACCGTGCAGTGACAATTATTAAAACAACAGTAATATAAAATATCAACGCAGCAATTATTGAATCAATAAAATAAAATATTGAACAGTAATTACTGTAACAATTATTGAGTAATGCCTTCTTACGTAAAAATCAATAATTGGTGCAATACCGTGTGCTACTGTGCAACAACGCGTATTACTGTGTTTTAACCACCGCGTATTCCAACAGTATTAACGGTAATAACTACGCTGTTATTTATAAATAACTCAATTTTTATCGTTATTCTCATCCGACCGTTTTTCGTTATGGGACCCACAATAGCTGCGCCGTCGTACGAATATTCCCCGACAGAAAGAATATTCCACGACCAACGAATATTCTCCGACAACAATGATTATTTTATAACCACTTGTTTATTTTGAAAAAATTCATATATCACCCTTAACTTTAACCTTTTATCAATTTAACCATTTACTGAATTGTAATTATAAGAAAAATTGAATACTTTTATTTCATAAAATTCGGGGTCTTACAATCTCCCCTCCTTATGAAATTTCATCCCCGAAATTTACGTACCTGGTATTTCAAAGAGTTAAGAATACATTGCTTTCATTTCAGATTCTATCTTTCCTATCATCATGATTTCTTCATTGCTCATCTCCTGTATTTCAGATATCATTCTAGAATACAGCTTCAAAACAAGGGTTAATTTAACAAATTAACATATCATATAATATCCCGATATTATGACTGACCATCAAATAAGCTTAGTTAGGACACACTAGCGAATGATTTACTCGTCTCTCCCCTCCTAGTTCTATTCCCCCATCTCTGCCAGAGATCATATCCCTAGGCTCTGATACCAACTGTAACGCCCCCAAAATAGGTCCATTCCATCCAACCTATTCTGAGTCGTCAAATACATGGTACAGAAAACAACTGCAACTTTATTACAACAATTGTCGTGTAAAATACAACAACACATATGCTGTGAGTTTGGATACAAATATATACCAAATGTGACTCATGTTCCAACTGTGGACATCACCTCACAATGACACCTTACATAAAGGTATAGTCAAAAACTGTTTTAGAAATTAGAATCTATGGGAAGTGCTCAAGGAAACCTTCGTACATGGGAGGCCATGCGTCTAGGTCATTTTTTCATACCGCCGCTGCAGCGCCACTTCCTGGCCAACAGTGACATCAGCCCAGCGCTGTAGCGCCTCAGTTCCCTTATAAACTGGCGCTGCAGCGCCACCTCTGATCTTTTTGTGTTGACACGGCGCTGCAGCGCCGTTCCAAGGCTCAAACTTGGAGCTACAATGCCAGCTCTGGTGCCCAGGCAGAAATTATGTCTTAATGACCTCAAAAGCTAAGGAATCATTATTATTATCCTTAAGTAGCCTCCATCATCTGGGCAAGCAAGTTTAGGAGAAGGTCTTTATGATTTTTAACTTAGAAGAGAAATAAGTTGGTCTTCAAGGAATAAAAACTCATTGCATCCTTCATAGCTCAGACTCTACATGTAGAAGAGAAGACTTGGAGCCAGAAAACTTCACAAAAGGAGTTTTCTTTATCCAAATCTTTCATTCATTTGTGTATTTTTAAGCATGTTGAACACTTTGGAAATGTTTATTAGTCCCATAGTTATGAACTAATTACATTCCTAGGATTACAATGCAACCTAATGTTTAGCTTAATTAAATTTCTCTCCTATTTATTATAATGAATAATTTTGGAATGGGTTGTTGTATTTCTTACTTATTTATTGATTGTTTGACAAAGAAATTGATATAGGTATTAAATGATATTGAAAAATGGATGTTAATATCTAACCCTAAAATACAAGAACACTTGTTATGACCATGCCTATGGGAATGTGAACATATATTGCATAATAGGATAGACATATCTCTATTTGCCTTGTGTAACCATTGGTATTAAGCTTAATGACCCTAGACTAGTTATTTTCACTATAGAAATATTTTGATTCATCTAGCTAAAGATGTACATTTGACTGTCGGCTTATGTGTATTTACTGTTATCGGTTAGCCATTCTTATGATTTATTTGTAATGTGGAGAGTTAGGAGATTAGGCGACGCATTAGGGGAGTTGTGATCCTAGCTCGACTTACTTGTGCAACTAAATCTCTTATTTTTACTATTTTTAAGCATATAGTTTTAACACACCTTCATCAATCACTTGTTTAGATAAGACTGTATTTGTGACGCCCCCAAATTCAGGTACTTGAAACCCGAACTCGGTGCTTCACGATACCATTTCTATGAGCGGAATAATGCTAATAATAATAACAATAATATAACAATCAAACTTAATTTACATTTATCAGAGTCTAATCCCAAGTACGCAACCTTTACTATAATTCCTTACATGATAGATAATACATATCATTGTCTTAATACAGTTTAACTGTTACAAAAGATATCATTAAACATATTATGTTTGCTTTCCTTTTCCCTTGTTCTTGTCTGAACCTTCTAGCTGTTCACACTTAGCTGAAAACATATAAATTAAGCAAGGATGGGCATTTGAGTGCCCAGCAAGTAATAACAATTATAAATATAAGTAGCTGGAAGAATTAAATGTTTCCTTTGTACATTACTTCTACAACGAATTTATAGTTGTGAAGTAAACTGAACCGATAATAATAGCATAACAATTCTATCTCAAATTTTTGAAACTACGTATTGAGTATATATATAGGGTAGTCGAATACTATGAACATTATTTTTAGTTTTCACTAAGGTTTAGCAGAACTTCATCCGCAAACCGTCATAACGTACAGGCACGAGGGTGATCTGCCCAATGTGCCCTGTATTGATCAATACTAAATTACAGGAACGATATTATTGTTCACTCTGTCTGCCTTGGGCGCATAAAAGTTTTCCCGTGATCGGGATGTTCATACTTAGACTGGAATCCGAACCAAAATAATTTTATTGGATACAAAAAGGTTTTAACTTATTCAACGATATTTCTGAATTTGTGTCTAGCTGGGTCAAATGACTTAGACGGCTTTATTTATATATATATATATATATATATATATATATCAACATGTGATTAAATACAATGATTATCCAAGTTGGGACACTTATGTAACCATGTTTAGAAATTAACGAACATAATATATATCTGATAAACAATGATCGGATATAGAATATATCACAATAGGGTTAATAATATAGCATAATAATAATATAATTCTGAAACTTCTTACTCATGTCCATTGCATAAAGGAAATGCAAAGGTAAGATACTTTCCTGATGCGCTGCTTACATTTCACAACTTAGTTTTATCGTTTATCTCACGACCTATCATTAATAAGATCGTTTGATCGATTAGAATAACATACTATAACACATAGCACTGCTTATTGCAGTCAGCACATAACTAATTATATTGTCACATATGTTTAACAACCATTGAATCACAAATAAACACATATCTACTTAAATTATCTAAGTTCATATCAATTTCTAAAACATGTCGGCGTACCGACAGCCTTATCGGGTATTTATCGAGTCTAAGACTCTATCATGTAACTTAATATTTATAAGTATCAGTCATATTATTTTTAAATGACTTAAGATAATTTGAAAACATTTATTATAATTTATCATGAATTTTCAAACATTGGAATCATTATTAAATGATTTAAATATTAAACAATTCTATTATCATTAATATTAAACTATTAATGAAATCATTTCCAAAATATTAAAGTTATTTATAATAGCTTAGAATATTTTTAAAGTATCAATGTTTCATTTATCAAAATATTAAAAGTCATTAATTATAACTTAAAATATTTTTAATTCATTTATATCCTTTTTAAATAATTTTTAAATTAATAAAACTATTTTTAAACTATTTATTTAATATAATTATTAAATAAACTTAATATCATTAATAATAAATTAATAATTATTAATATTAAATTATTAATTAAATTATTCTTTAAATATTAAAAATTATGTTTTACAACTTAAAATATCTTTAAACACTTTATTTTCATTTAAAATGATTATTATAATATTAAAATCATTTTTAAACTAAATTATTAAATAACTTTAATATCATTAACAATAATTAATTAATGAAATTTATCTTTAAATATAAAAAGTTATATTTTATAACTTAGAATATTTTTAAATACCTTATTATACTTTAAAATGATTTTTAATATAGTAAAATTATTTTTAATCAATTTATTTAATTCATTTAGTAAATAACTTAATTATCATTAATATTAATTTATTAATAAAATTTATCACAAAATATTAAAAGTCATTAAAAATAACTCAAAATATTTTCTTATATCATAATATAATTTTAAATAATTTTTTTCCAAGTACTAAAATCATTTTAACTAATTTATTTAATATTATAATTAAATACTTTTAATATTCCAAAAATATTAAATATTTATGAAATATATTTAAAATAATTAAAAACTAATTTTCAGAATTTAAAATAAGTTTTAATAATTTATTTGGTATTTTTAATAATTAAAAACTATTTTTTTCTATTTATTTATTAATTTCATGAAAATAATATATTATCTGTCGCTAAAGACCACCTATAGCGACAGAACCGTCGCTATAGGTGTTCTTCATCTTCTTGGCCAAAACCTAGAACACCATAGACAGTTTCGAGGGGCTTGGTTTGACCAAACGTAAATCTTAGCTCGTAACATTTCTAGGATTTCTGCTCGTCATACCTTGTATTACTAGTAACATACTACAAGATCGAACCATCAACATGATCACAAAGTAACTAACAAATGAGATCTAATCGTCCAAAGTGGCTGTCAGAGCTGTTCTTCATTTTCTGGGTTATCCAGAAATGAAGAACAGTTCGACTGCTCATATTTGGGCTTCCACAACTTGTGCTCTAGGTGATGTTTTAGCGATTTAAGAGGTCTAGGTTGTAGAACACATGTAATACCATAGATCTATCACCAAACATTATCATAACAACAACACAATCATAAAGATACATGCCGGTCAAAGGCTGTCAGTCGTCATGTTCATCAGTTTTCTGGGTTACCCAGAAAACCGTTGTCATGAACTTCTGCCCTCCTTTGACCAGCCACAAAATCCTGTATACTGGATATCTGAAGTCACTAATAGCACAGATCGATAGTTAAACTAACATACTATCACATGGATTCAACAATAAACTCAAAACATAAATACACTGAAAGATCTAGCCGGTTTAAAACCTTGTCAGGCCGGTTCTGGGCTATTTCTGGGTTACCCAGAAACATCCAGTCATGGCCGGTCAACGTGGTTTGACCACGATTTACTTTCAATCGGTTCATGTTCTGACTTTGTTTCAAGTTCTAGAATAAAGATCTCCTGGCATACTACATGAACAAAGCTTAAAACAACAAAAACACTTAACAGTGAAAGATCTACAGGGCCTGACATTAGGCTGTCAGACACAAACTTATTTTTTTTCCAAATTTTACAAATCTTCAAATCCGAGCCTCTAGATGTTATGGATTTAACATCTGGCAGCTCAGATCATCCTTAGACACTATATCTAACATGTTTAACACAAAAAAAACAACATCTAACACATCATCAAAGGTCAGAATTCAAGCTAGGGTTTATACCTTTACTTTGATCAATCTTGATCTTAGGCTAGTGATTTGTTGTTGGATTTCGTGCGGCTCGGTTCTTGACTGATTTGTCTTGATATTTTCGTGGGTTTTAGAGAGAGAGGCTCAAGGTTGAGTGTGTGAGCAAAATAAGCTAGCAAAATGAATTTCTCTCTCTCCAAATCTATTTATACTACATAGATGCAATGAACCTAACATGCAAGGTGTCAAAGTGGATAAGTTTGGATGATTTTTAGGCATGTGCTATAAATCTAGAGTGATGACTTGCAAGCTATTCCATTAAATAAATTCAAAATGGCTATTTTAGTAAACTAACAAAGTATTTTAAGGGTATTTTTGCCCATGATGCTTGAATCTAGGTTTTAATCAATAGATATTAAACCTTAAGGTTTCCCAAATAATTTCTAGGGTTTAAAAATTTAAGTTTAAAGTTCAATAAAATTTTAATTAGAACTTACTAAATAACATTTAGGGTTTTTAAATAATTAGGGTTTCCAAAACATAATTAGGGTTCTAATCATTATAATTTTAATTTACTAATTAGGTTTACCTTAATTAGCAATAAAATCTATCATACGCGTTATTATTCACCGTAACACAATTTCTGACCAATCAAAATCTCGGGTTTAGATTTCCAATTAGGGTTTCTAATTATTAGAAATTCAAATATCAACTAGGGTTTTAAATTTACAATTAGGGTTTCCTAATTATCATAACATTATATAACACACAACGTACATCATATAACACCGTTATATAATAGTCTTAAACTCACAATTCACAGCTACCAAATAGTTTCGAACTCGTATTCGAGTTTTAAATTAGGGTTTCACAATAAAACTAGGATTTGTCATATAACACCATAATTGACCAACCATTATCGGTCCACGTATACAGTACATATCTACAGTTGTGACGCCCCCAAAATAGTTATACAACACCCATTCTGAGTCGCCAAATACATGGTACAGAAAGCAAACTACAACTTTAATAATACAATTGTCGTGCAAAATACGACAACACATACTGTGATTTTAAATACAAATATTGTCTTCTAGACAATATCTACACTCAAATAAGTCCTCATTACAATTATTCAAACACTATTTTACAGAAATAGTGAGGACTGTTAAAACATCTTTCTAGAACCATCACTCCATACCCCGACTAGATCATGCTATGTTCTCACCTCCTGAGAAGAAAAATAGAACAAAAAGGAAAAGGGTGACCTCAACTAGCCCAGTAAAGAATATTATGACTAAGATAATATACAACAAATTATCGTTAGTCTTCAACAGGGAAAAATTTGATAGAATATAATCGACAACAAGTTTTAGATCAACAACTGCAGCGGAAACAGCAAACCATTAGAAGAGTCAAGTAGAGAATGAATTATACTATTTTCTAAGATTTAAAAGTCCATCATCAATATTTTATCCCTGTAACATCAATTAATAATCATCTTTAACCAAATATTCATCTTTGCACTACAGGCCAAAGATATTTATTTGTATCACTTGTCAGTCATGTTCATCTCAACACATGTTCATCTTTGCACTACAGGCCAAAGATATTCAGTAATATCATCATTTAGGATTGAGGATGATGAAAAATATCTCAAAGAGAACGAATCCAGTGAGATAGAAGGACAAATATTAGGGATTCGTATAACAGTTTATCCAAGATCAATAATACTTCATAATAATCAATTGTGAAGCAGAATTCAAAAATAAAGATCAAAACATGGATACAATCAAATATAGTAACCATAATAGACATCTTGGGCAAAAAGGGAAAATTTTATTTTTCGGTGAATAGTGCCGTATACGTGAATAGTGCCGTAAACGTGAATAGTAACCCCGACACAAAAAGTTTCCAATTTGATAAAAACTCATATCAATATTTCAGGATAATGATATTGAAGAAAATAATATCATTAAGAAGAAAATAATATCTCTTACCTCAAGATATCAGTACTTCTGGTCGGAATACCGGTATAAGGCTGAAAGAAACTTGCTCTGATGAATAGAAACTCTCAAAGTATCTAAATACTCACAAAATACACTCAATAATCTAGAGAGAGAAATAGAGAAAACTTGTTTCTGGTGTGATTTTCAATTCTAACTTAGCCCTCTATTAATAGGAAAATTTTAGTAGGCTTGACCTGCAACCTGATGGCTTTACCTGCTACTATTCCCACCCACCACATTTGAAATATAATTCAGTACATTTCTTCACCAACCACAAGTGGGGCCCACCAATTCTAGAATTTTCCATCAAAATGATAAACTCCAAAAATTCAACAATTTTTGAACCAGTCATCTCGTAAAATTCATAATAAATCATACGTTCATTTTTAACGGTTCAAAATTTGTGGACATATACTCAACTTATATATGTATAACATATCCAAAAATTACCACGATCCAACGGTCGGATTAAAAATTATAACCCCCGCAAAATATCTCAAAAACCCTAATTTTTAATATCTCCATTCCGACAAAAATACGGATAAAAACCTCAACATTAACTCCTTCATTTTTAACCACAAAAATATATCCCTCATTTATATCCACATAAAATAAATATTTCTTTATCATATGAATCAATAATTAATTATTCACAAATAATATTACAGAATCACATTTATGACAACCAGGCCGTTCCCAAGAAAGAGGGGGCTTTCCAATAAGGATTTCTCCTTACTGGCGCACAATTAGATGACCAAATCTCTCATTAGACAGAACTTTCTAGACATTGTCAATAATGTTATCTAATAATATTATTCAAATAATATGAATTATTGATCTGATAATGGAAAATACTGTGCAGCAACAATTATTGAAACAACAATAATATAAAATATCAATGCAGCAATTATTGAATCAATAAAATAAAATATTGAATAATAACTACTGTAACAATTATTGAGTAGTGCCTTCCTTCGTAAGAATCAATAATTGGTGTAATACCGTGTGCTACTGTATTTTAACCACCGGGTATTCCAACAGTATTAACGGTAACAACTACGCCGTTATTTATAAACAACTTATACTTGACGTTTTCTTCTTCCAATCGCTTTCCGTTATTGGGCCCACACAAGGCTGCGCCGTCGTACGAATATTCCCCGACAGCAAGAATATTCCACGACCAAACGAATATTCCCCGACAAAATGCATATTTTATAACCACTTGCTTATTTTACAAAATTTGCACATTCCACTCATAACCAAAGTATTATATCAAATTAACCCCTTATTATTCATAATAATATTTAGAGAAAATTTGATTTTATTCATTAATAAGTTGGGGTCTTACAACCTCCCCTCCTTATGAAATTTCATCCTCGAAATTGACGTACGTACCTGATATTTCGAAAAGGTGAGGATACCTCGCTTTCATTTCTGATTCTAACTCCCAGGTCATTTCTTCAATAGCATGGTTTCTCCACAAAACCTTAACTTGTGGTATAACCTTCGTGCGTAGGACATGCTCTTTCCTATCCAAGATCTTAACAGGTACCTCCTCGTACGTTAAATCTTCAGCTATCTCGTCTGGTTCTAACTCAATAATGTGGTTCGGGTCTTTAACATATTTACGAAGCATAGATATGTGAAAAACATTATGAACACGAGACATGCTTGGAGGTAATGCGAGTCTATAGGCCACATTTCCTATTCGCTCAAGAATCTCAAATGGACCAACAAATTCTGGATTGAGCTTTTCTCTCTTCCCAAATCTTGTAACTCCCTTCCATGGTGCAACACGTAACAATACATGATCCCCAATATTAAATTCCACGTCCTTCCGATGAAGATCCGCATAACTCTTTTGTCGATCCTGTGCCGTTTGTATACGTTGTCGAATCGTTTGGATCTTCTCTGTAGTAATGCGTACCAACTCTGGTCCCAACAATGTTACTTCACCCACCTCATCCCAGCATACTGGAGAACGACATTTTCTTCCATACAACGCCTCGAATGGAGCCACACCTATGCTCGCCTGATAACTGTTGTTGTAGGAGAATTCCACCAATGGTAGGTACTTATCCCAACTCCCTTTGAGATCTAGGACACAAAGTCTTAATAGATCTTCAAGAGTTTGAATAGTCCTCTCTGATTGTCCGTCCGTTTGAGGATGGTATTCCGAACTGAATCGTAAATCTGTGCCCATAGCTTTCTGCAAGCTAACCCAAAATCGTGAAGTGAATCTTGGGTCACGATCTGAAACTATGGATACTGGCATGCCATGCAATCTCACAATCTTGTTCACGTACATACTAGCAAGACGTTCAAGGGAATAAGTCTCACGTTTCGGCAAGAAATGAGCGGACTTGGTTAATCTATCAACAATAACCCAAATCGCATCTATGCCTTGAGAAACCTTGGGAAGACCTGTAACAAAATCCATAGTAATGTGTTCTCACTTCCATTTTGGAATCTCAAGTGGTTGCAATGGACCCTTTGGTACTTGATGCTCCGCTTTTACACGTTGGCAAGTTAAACATCTCGAGATAAACTCTGCGATCTCTCTTTTCATATTGCTCCACCAAAATGTATGTCGAAGATCATGATACATTTTAGTACTCCCAGGATGGATTGCAAACGGTGTGTTGTGTGCCTGCATCATTATTCTATGCTTCAAGTCAAAATCGTTAGGAATACAAAGTCTGGAGTTGACTCAAAGTATTCCTTCTTCATCGATTCTTGCTTCTGGAATAGCACCTTCTTGCACTTTCTTCTTCATACGCATCAGCTCCATGTCCGTAGCTTGAGCAGCTTTAACTTTATCGATTAAAGTTGGTTCTACTCGTATATTTGATATCATCATGTGGGTACTTGGAGCCTTCATCTCTATCTCCATCCTTTGCAAGTCATACAAAATGGGCCTTTGTGCTAACAACATTGCACTCGTACCCGCATATGTTCTTCTACTCAATGCGTCAACTACTACGTTTGCTTTTCCAGGATGGTATTGGATGGTATGATCGTAATCTTTCAACAGCTCGAGCCAACGTCGCTGCCGCATGTTGAGTTCCTTTTGGGTGAAGAAATATTTGAGGCTTTTATGATCTGTATAGATCTCCACTTTCTCCCCATACAGGTAGTGTCTCCAGATCTTCAACGCAAAAATGACTGCTGCTAACTCCAAATCATGAGTAGGATAATTCCTCTCATATTCTTTGAGTTGTCGTGAGGCATAGGCTATGACTTTCCCATGTTGCATGAGAACACATCCTAACCCTTTGCCTGAAGCATCGCTGTAGATAACAAATCCATCCGAACTAGATGGTATTGTTAGAACAGGTGCCGAAATGAGTCTCCTCTTGAGTTCTTGGAAACTCTTCTCGCATTCCTCACCCATACGAATTTTGTATCTTTCTGAGTCAGCTAAGTTAACGGAGTAGCGATTCGAGAAAATCCTTCCACAAATCTCGGATAATAACCAGCTAAGCCCAGAAAGCTACGTACTTTGGTCACCGACTTCGGTTGCTCTCAATTATGATTCATATCCCAATCTTGGATAGCACGTCACAATGGCACCTATTGTTTTACCACCACACAAATATAGAGACCCTTACGGAGAGTCTGGCTTTGGAGCATTCCACAAAGGAAGTCACCAGATAGAGGCTCGGGTACCAACTTCTATAGTTGGATTTTTAACTCCTGAAGTTTAATAGGAGCTATTCAATATGAGATTTTAGAAATGGGTTTTGTATCGGGTTGAAGATCAATACAAAAATTCAATATCACGCTCTGGGTTAGGCCAGGAAATTCTTCAGGAAATACGTCAGAAAATTCACTAACAACAGAAATATCATTCAAATCTGACGTATTTTTGTTCAAGTCCATAACATAGCTAAGAAAGCTTGACATCCATTTTTCAATAAACGAATGACTTTACGACTTGATATGAAAGAGTTTGACTTCAATGGTTTGGTTGCTTGAATTTGAATAACAGGTTGCTTAGGAATATGAAAACTAACAACCTTACAAATGTAATCAATTTGGCATGATGAGTAGTTAACCAATCAATCCCTAAAATCACATCAAAAGCAAGTATCTTTAAAGAAATAAGGTCAACAGGTAATGTGATGGTGCCAACTTGGATCAAACAAGATTTATAAATAGTGAATGTGATGAAAGTTTCTCCTAACGGAGTCTCCACAGATAGGTCAAAGTCTAATTTCTCTGGAGTCAAGTTTAAACGTTAAGCACAAGCAGGAGAGATAAAAGAATGGGTAGAACCCGTATCTAGTAAAGTATAAATTTCGCAAGAATTCAAGATTAGCTTACCCGTGATCACCTCGTTCGGGTTTCTCGCGTTTTGGCCAGTCACGACAAACGCCCTTCCAGGAACCACTGATTTCGATTTATCCGGGACAAATTTTGGAGTCACCATCCCCGCCGAACTTGGTTTTGCTACAGAATACTCTCGAGCTATATGACCCTCCTTTCCACAGTTATAACATACCTTGGATTGTTGTGGGCAGTTTGGGCTAATATGTCCCTCTTTCTCACATTTGTAACATACGACCGGTGGTCGTTCTCCTCCCCTAGAAATAGTTGATGTTTGTGTTGACGTCTTCACGTTATCATTGTTGTACCTTCTCTTCTTGAAATCTCCTCCCGACTCGCTCCTTCTATTATCACGACCACGATTACCACCAGAGTGGTTACCGCTTTTGTCCGAATGTTTTCCTCCCTGCTGGTTTTCATTGCTTCGATGACTGCCGCCACCGGTATGACCCTGGTTGTGGTCCCTCGGTTGCAAATACTCATTATCTCGCTCTAATAATTGAGCCCTGTTTACAACATCTGAATATAAAGAAAATTTATGAGAGATAAGATATTGTCGAATCTCGGGTTTTAGACCTCTCAGAAATATCCTTGTCATTCGTTCCTCATTTTTGACCAAATGAGGTGCAAACCTGGATAACTCTGCAAACTTCGCCTCGTATTGGGACACCGTCATGTTGTTTTGTTCCAGTCTGATAAACTCCACCTCCTTCATATGACGAATACTTTCAGGAAAGTACTTGTCATTGAACAGTTTCAGAAATGTTTCCCAGGACATGTTGAGTGCGTCAGGCTGGGTACGCTTCACAGACTCCCACCAGTAGTCTGCCTCACCGCGGAACATAAAGGTGGCGAATGGAACCTTCTGTTCCTCCGTGCATCCAAAGACATCGAATATCTTGGTAATTTTCTTGACCCACGTTTCCGCCATGATCGGATCTGGCTTTCCCTTAAATTCTGGTGGTCCCAATTCTTTGAACTACTTAGCTGTGACAAACCGCGCGTTGTTATCATTTCCACCTGTATTCTGCACACGAGTCTCCCTCGTCTGATTTTGCATGAACTGCAAAAAGCTCCTAAACATTCTATTATTCATCGTTTGCTCGGTAACGTTGTTTACAGGAGAAATATTGCCTTCCTGTTGCACGTTCCCCTGGGTGGTGATCAAAGGTGTCTCCATGGTCTGATTTACTCCATTATTAACGTTCTCAGCTGCCATTCTTAAATACTCCATAAAACAAGGGTTAATAGTCATGTCATATATTATCCCTATACTCTGACCGACAAAATACACACCAAATAAACTTAGTCAGGTCATACTAGCGAAGGAATTCCCCGTCTCTCCCCTCCTAGTTCTTGTCTCACATCTCAGCCAGGGATCATATCCCTAAGCTCTGATACCAACTGTGACGCCCCCAAAATAGGTATACAACACCCACTCTGAGTCACCAAATACATGGTACAGAAAGCAAACTACAACTTTAATAATACAATTGTCGTGTAAAATACGACAACACATACTGTGAGTTTAAATACAAATATTGTCTTCTAGACAATATCCACACTCAAATAAGTCCTCATTACAATTATTCAAACACTATTTTACAGAAATAGTGAGGACTGTTAAAACATCTTTCTAGAACCATCACTCCATACCCCGACTAGATCCTGCTATGTTCTCACCTCTTGAGAAGAAAAATAGAACAAAAAGAAAAAGGGTGAACTCAACTAGCCCAGTAAAGAATATTATGACTAAGATAATATACAACAAATTATCGTTAGTCTTCAACAGGGAAAAATCTGGTAGAATATAATCGACAACAAGTTTTAGATCAACAACTGTAGCGGAAACAACAAACCATTAGAAGAGTCAAGCAGAGAATGAATTCTACTATCTTCTAAGATTTAAAAGTCCATCATCAATATTTTATCCTTGTAACATCAATTAATAATCATCTTTTATCCAAATATTCATCTTTGCACTACAGGCCAAAGATATTCATTTGTATCACCTGTTAGTCATGTTCATCTCAACACATGTTCATCTTTGCACTACAGGCCAAAGATATTCAGTAATATCATCATTTAGGACTGAGGATGATGAAAAATATCTTAAAGAGAACGAATCCAGTGAGATAGAAGGACAAATATTAGGAATTCGTATAACAGTTTATCCAAGATCAATAATACTTCATAATAATCAATTGTGAAGCAAAATTCAAAAATAAAGATCAAAACATGGATACAATCAAAGATAGTAACCATAATAGACATCTTGGGCAAAAAGGGAAAATTTTATTTTTCGGTGAATAGTGCCGTATTCGTGAATAGTGCTGTATACGTGAATAGTACCGTATACGTGAATAGTAACCCCGACACAAAAAGTTTCTAATTTGATAAAAACTCATATCAATATTTCAACATAATGATATTGAAGAAAATAATATCATTAAGAAGAAAATAATATCACTTACCTCAAGATATCAGTACTTCTGGTCGGAATACCGGTATAAGGCTGAAAGAAACTTGCTCTGATGAATAGAAACTCTCAAAGTATCTAAATACTCACAAAATACACTCAATAATCTAGAGAGAGAAAGAGAGAAAACTTGTTTCTGGTGTGATTTTCAATTCTAACTTAGCCCTCTATTTATAGGAAAATTTTAGTAGGCTTGACCTGCAACCTGATGGCTTTACCTGCTACTATTCCTACCCACCACATTTGAAATATAATTCAGCACATTTCTTCACCAACCACAAGTGGGGCCCACCAATTCTAGAATTTTCTATCAAAATGATAAACTCCGAAAATTTAACAATTTTTGAACCAGTCATCTCGTAAAATTCATAATAAATCATACGTTCATTTTTAACGGTTCAAAATTTGTGGATATATACTCAACTTAAATATGTATAACATATCCAAAAATTACTACGATCCAACGGTCGGATTAAAAATTATAACCCCTGCAAAATATCTCAAAAACCCTGATTTTTAATACCTTCATTCCGACAAAAATACGGATAAAAATCTCAACATTAACTCCTTCATTTTTAACCACAAAAAATATATCCCTCATTTATATCCACATAAAATAAATATTTTCTTATCATATGAATCAATAATTAATTATTCACAAATAATATTACAGAATCACATTTATGACAACCAGGCCGTTCCCAGGAAAGAGGGGGCTTTCCAATAAGGATTTCTCCTTACTGACACGCAATTAGATGACCAAACCTCTCCTTAGACAGAACTTTCTAGACATTGTCAATAATGTTATCTAATAATATTATTCAAATAATATGAATTATTGATCTGATAATGGAAAATACTGTGCATCAACAATTATTGAAACAACAATAATATAAAATATCAACGCAGCAATTATTGAATCAATAAAATAAAATATTGAATAATAACTACTGTAACAATTATTGAGTAGTGCCTTCCTTCGTAAGAATCAATAATTGGTGCAATACTGTGTGCTACTGTATTTTAACCACCGGGTATTCCAACAGTATTAACGGTAACAACTACGCCGTTATTTATAAACAACTTATACTTGGCGTTTTCTTCATCCAATCGCTTTCCGTTATGGGGCCCACACAAGGCTGCGCCGTCGTACGAATATTTCCCGACAGCAAGAATATTCCACGACCAAACGAATATTCCCCGACAAAATAAATATTTTATAACCACTTGCTTAGTTTACAAAATTTGCACATTTCACCCATAACTAAAGTATTATATCAAATTAACCCCTTATTATTCATAATAATATTTAGAGAAAATTTGATTTTATTCATTAATAAGTTGGGGTCTTACAACAGCATTGAAAAATCAAAATATAATATTATTATATTATTATTCTAATTCCTTGTTAAAAGTCCAAAATTAGGATTTGGATTCCATATCTGATTATTCTTCCATATTTAACTTTATTAATTAAGGTAAATTAATTAACTTAATAATCTGTACTAAAATTCATATAATAAAATAATTATTATAATTATTCAAAGAAAATCATTCCATATATTATTTAAATAATATGTAACTATATTTTCATGGAAAATAATTAATAAAACATTCCTACAATAAAAGTAATTATTATGAGAATATACTTTTTAATAATCAATAATTCTAAAATAAAATTATTTGTAAATATTCATGTAATAAATATATTTTTATTTACCACATAAATACATATACACATTATCTTGTACAAATCTTCATCTTTAAAATAAAAAATATAAAAAATTTATACACAAAATTTATTATTTATTTATATAGAAAATATCGGGTTGTTACATTTACCCTCCCTTATAAAGATTTCGTCACCGGAATCACCGTTTTAAAATCTATACATACAAGGGTACGTAGCATGCACAATCATTTCAAGTAGATCTTGATCATAAATTGATCGACTGATATTAACTATTCACATAAAGCGTGTCTTTCTGATTAAACGGAAATTTGATTTCTAAAAGAACTCAAATTCTTCCCTCAAAATAACCTATAAAATAACTTACTATATTTATAAGAAAATAATATATATGAAAATAAAATGGGTTTGAATAATACCTGGAGTTGCATCCATGGCTGCTACCGAATCCTGAACAGTCGTGCTGAAGACTCTTGCAGTAAGTTCTGTTGAATGGTTTGTTGAAGTTGGTCCCGTTATCGCCAGCGTCCTGCTACTTTTTCCCGTATTCACATTCTTTACCTCCCTTCTCATCCTTGGACAGTCTTTCGCCTTATGCTCCATTGATGCACAAATAAAACACCCGCTATACTTTCTTAAATTGGGGCAGTTAGGAGAGATATGTCTCTCCTGCCAACACTTGTAGCACACTAACTTTCCTTTTAAACACTCTCCCGAGTGATTCTTTCCACAATTCCTACAATGCACAACCTGTTTCTTTCCACCTTCTGGCCTATTTTTCGTATTCCCTACCTTATCTCATTTCCTCTTTCCAGTTCTACTACCACTACTCCCATCTCCAGCTTTAACTTGATTTCTCCCACCAAAAATTCGCTCCTCCTTTCATTGTATAAGTGACAAAAACTATCTTCTGCCCCTCCGTTACCCTAGCTATCACAACCACTTCTACAGGGTCTATTGATCCTCTAAATCCTGGTGGTCTGTTTGTCTTGAAGTCTTCGAAGTTTGCCAATCGATTATCTGGCTAATTTCCTGCGACTGGTAATCCATTTTGCATAGCTTGAGTGCATATATTTGTCAAATTCTGCATCGGGTCTGTTTGTCCTCCAGCTTTGTTGACAAGTTCTTTTATCCTTTGGTTTCGTTTTCGTCTTGGCGGCATTATCTGATTAAATAGATCATGTTCATCTAACTAATTCATAATTTTTTATAGCATATCACATACTACTTTAAACATTCACTATCCCTTTGTGACATAAAAGTTAGGAATCACTGCCACAACTTATACGAAAGTTGAGAATATTTCCTTACACATCATAGAGCATACATATTCAAGTAATACTAATACTACTTATTTCTTACACCTTCCCTAATGATCAATTGCTTAGTATTCTATATATTCCCATTATCCTCAATAATCCATTCACACCTAACTACACCTATTTCATCCAACTTACCATGCATTATGAGTTTAAAAACTCATCACAAACATATGAGTTCAAGAACTCGACATTGACCACATATTCTTTAACTATGCTTTACCTATCAGGCGTACTATCGTTTTAGGGTCCGGTACAATACTTTTCAAAACAACCACCTCATGGAGGTAGCTTTCAATGTGAGCCTCTATTTCAGCTATTGATTTTGATATTGGCTCAGTTATGGAGGTTGACTTCTTCTTTACGATTTGAGGGTATCCTAATCCTTTTCTATCTGACATCTACACACAAACTATCTTGATTATCACTTAATATATACACACAACAATTAATAGTTTTATATAAGTTATATTTTATTTGATTTGACGATGAACTTATTCAATTCATCTTCCTTTTTAAACTTTATATGAGTTATTTGTATTTTCAACATTTTCCTCTGTTCTAAGGTTATAGCCTAAGGTCTAACCCACCTAAGGTTTTTAACCCTAAGCTCTGATACTATAATGTGACGCCCCCAAATTTAGGTACTTGAAACCCGAACTCGGTGCTTCACGATACCATTTCTATGAGCGGAATAATGCTAATAATAATAACAATAATATAAAAATCAAACTTAATTTACATTTATCAGAGTTTAATCCCAAGTACGCAACCTTTACTATAATTCCTTACATGATAGATAATACATATCATTGTCTTAATACAGTTTAACTGTTATAAAAGATACCATTAAACATATTCTGTTTGCTTTTCTTTTCCATTGTTCTTGTCTGAACATTCTAGATGTTCACACTTAGCTGAAAACATATAAATTAAGCAAGGATGTGCATTTGAGTGCCCAGCAAGTAATAACAATTATAAATATAAGTAGCTGAAAGAATTAAATGTTTCCTTTGTACATCACTTCTACAACGAATTTATAGTTGTGAAGTAAACTGAATCGATAATAATAACATACAATTCTGTCTCAAATTTTTGAAACTACGTATTGACTATATATATAGGGTAGTCGACATACTATGAACATTATTTTTAGTTTTTGCTAAGGTTTAGCAGAACTTCATCCACAAACCGTCATAACTTACAAGCACGAGGGTGATTTGCCCAATGTGCCCTGTATTGATCAATACTACATTACAAGAATGATATTATCGTTCACTCTGTCCGCCTTGGGCGCATAAAAGTTTTCCCGTGATCGGGATGTTCATACTTAGACTGGAATCCGAACCAAAACAATTTTATTGGAAACAAAAAGGTTTTAACTTATTCAACGATATTTCTGAATTTGTGTCTAGCTGGGTCAAATGGCTTAGACGGCTTTATATATATATATATATATATATATATATATATATATATGTGTGTGTGTGTGTGTGTGTGTGTGTGTGTGTGTGTGTGTGTGTGTGTGTGTGTGTATCAACATGTGATTAAATACAATGATTATCCAAGTGGGGACACTTGTGTAACCATGTTTAGAAATTAACGAACATAATATATATTTGAATTATCATATAATAACATGTTTGATAAACAATGATCGAATATAGAATATATCACTATATAATAATATAGCATAATAATAATATAATTCTGAAACTTCTTACTCATGTCCATTGCATAAAGGAAATGCAAAGATAAGATACTTTCCTGATGCGCTGCTTACAGTTCACAACTTAGTTTTATCGTTTATCTCACGACCTATCATTAATAAGATCGTTTGATCGATTAGAATAACATACTATAACACATAGCACTGCTTATTGCAGTCAGCGCATAACTAATCGCATTGTCACATATGTTTAACAACCATTGAATCACAAATAAACACATATCTACTTAAATTATCTAAGTCCAGATCAATTTCTAAAATATGTCGGCGTACCGACAGCCTTATCTGGTATTTATCGAGTCTAAGACTCTATCCCGTAACTCAATATTTATAAGTATCAGTCATATTATTTTTAAATGACTTAAGATAATTTTAAAACATTTATTATAATTTATCATGAATTTTTAAACATCGGAATCATTATTAAATGATTTAAATATTAAACAATTCTATTATCATTAATATTTAATTAATATTAAACTAATAATGAAATCATTTCCAAAATATTAAAGTTATTTATAATAGCTTAGAATATTTTTAAAGTATTAATGTTTCATTTATCAAAATATTAAAAGTCATTAATTATAATTTAAAATATTTTTAATTCATTTATATCCTTTTTAAATGATTTTTAAATTAATAAAACTATTTTTAAACTATTTATTTAATAGAATTATTAAATAAACTTAATATCATTAATAATAAATTAATAATTATTAATATTAAATTATTAATTAAATTATTCTTTAAATATTAAAAGTTATGTTTTACAACTTAAAATATATTTAAACACTTTATTTTTATTTAAAATGATTATTATAATATTAAAATTATTTTTAAACTAAATTATTTAATATAATTATTAAATAACTTTAATATCATTAACAATAATTAATTAATGAAATTTATCTTTAAATATAAAAAGTTATATTTTATAACTTAGAATATTTTTAAATACCTTATTATAATTTAAAATGATTTTTAATATAATAAAATCATTTTTAATCAATTTATTTAATTCATTTAGTAAATAACTTAATTATCATTAATATTAATTTATTAATGAAATTTATCACAAAATATTAAAAGTCATTAAAAATAACTCAAAATATTTTCTTATATCATAATATAAATTTCAAATGATTATTTTCAAGTATTAAAATCATTTTTAACTAATTTATTTAATATTATAATTAAATAAATTAAATACTTTTAATATTCCAAAAATATTAAATATTTATAAAATATATTTAAAATAATAAAAAACTAATTTTCAGAATTTAAAATAATTTTTAATAATTTATTTAGTATTTTTAATAATTAAAAACTATATTTTTCTATTTATTTATTAATTTCCGAAAAATAATACATTATCTATCGCTAAAAACCACCTATAGCGACAGAACCGTCGCTATAGGTGTTCTTCATGTTCTTGGCCAAAATCCATAACACCATAGACAGTTTCGAGGGGCTTAGTTTGACCAAACGTAAATCTTAGCTCGTAACGTTTTTGGGATTTCTGCTCGTCATACCTTGTAGTACTAGTAACATACTACAAGATCCAACCATCAACATGATCACAAAGCAACTAACAAAGGAGATCTAATCGTCCAAAGTGGCTGTCAGAGCTGTTCTTCATTTTCTGGGTTATCCAGAAATAAAGAACAGTTCGACTGCTCATATTTGGGCTTCCACAACTTGTGCTCTAGGTGATGTTTTAGCGATTTAAGAGGTCTAGGTTGTAGAACACATGTAATACCACAGATCTGTCACCAAACATTATCATAACAACAACACAATCATAATGATACATGCCGGTCAAAGGTTGTCAGTTGTCATGTTCATCAGTTTTCTGGGTTACCCAGAAAACCGTTGTCATGAACTTCTGCCCACCTTTGACCAGCTACAAAATCTTATATACTGGATATCTGAAGTCACTAAAAGCATGGATCAATAGTTAAACTAACATACTATAACATGGATTCAACAATAAACTCAAAACATAAATACATTGAAAGATCTAGCCGGTTTAAAACCTTGTCAGGCCGGTTCTGGGCTATTTCTGGGTTACCCAGAAACATCCAGTCATGGCCGGTCAACGTGGTTTGACCACGATTTACTTTCAATCGGTTCATGTTCTGACTTTATTTCAAGTTCTAGAATAAAGATCTCCTGGTATACTACATGAACAAAGCTTAAAACAACAAAAACACTTAACAGGGAAAGATCTACAGGGTCTGACATTAGGCTGTCAGACAATTTTTTTTCCAGATTTTACAAATCTTCAAATTCGAGCCTCTAGATGTTATGGATTTAACATCTAGCAACCCAGATCATCCTTAGACACTATATCTAACATGTTTAACACAAAAAAACAACATCTAACACATCATCAAAGGTCAAAATTCAAGCTAGGGTTTATACCTTTACTTTGATCAATCTTGATATTAGACTATTGTTGTTGGATTTCGTGCGGCTCGGTTCTTAATTGATTTGTCTTGATATTTTCGTGGGTTTTAGAGAGAGAGGCTCAAGGTTGAGTGTGTGAGCAAAATAAGCTAGCAAAATGAATTTCTCTCTCTCACAATCTATTTATACTACATAGATACAATGAATCTAACATGCAAGGTGTCAAAGTGGATAAGTTTGGATGATTTTTAGGCATGTGCTATAAATCTAGAGTGATGACTTGCAAGCTATTCCATTAAATAAATTCAAAATGGCTATTTTAGTAAACTAACAAAGTATTTTAAGGGTATTTTTGTCCACGATGCTTGAATCTAGGTTTTAATTAATAGATATTAAATCTTAAGGTTTCCCAAATAATTTTTAGGGTTTAAAAATTTAAGTTTAAAGTTCAATAAAATTTTAATTAGAACTTACTAAATAAAATTTAGTGTTTTTAAATAATTAGGGTTTCCAAAACATAATTAGGGTTCTAATCATTATAACTTTAATTTATTAATTAAGTTTACCTTAATTAGCAGTAAAATCTATCATACGCGTTATTATTCACTGTAACACAATTTCTGACTAATCAAAATCTCGGGTTTAGGTTTCCAATTAGGGTTTCTAATTATTAGAAGTTCAAATATCAACTAGGGTTTTAAATTTACAATTAGAGTTTCCTAATTATCATAACATTATATAACACACAACGTACATCATATAACACCGTTAAATAATAGTCTTAAACTCACAATTCACAGCTACCAAATAGCTTCGAAATCGTATTCGAGTTTTAAATTAGGGTTTCACAGTAAAACTAGGATTTGTCATATAACACCATAATTGACCAACCATTATCGGTCCACGTATACAGTACATATCTACAGTACTGAAAAATCAAAATATAATATTATTATATTATTATTCTAATTTCTTGATAAAAGTCCAAAATTAGGGTTTGAATTCCATATCTGATTATTCTTCCATATTTAACCTTATTAATTAAGGTAAAATAATTAACTTAATAATTTGTACTAAAATTCATATAATAAAATAATTATTATAATTATTCAGAGAAAATCATTCCATATATTATTTAAATAATATGTAACTATATTTTCATGGAAAATAATTAATAAAACATTCCTACAATAAAAGTAATTATTATGAGAATATACTTTTTAATAATCAATAATTATAAAATAAAATTATTTGTAAATATTCATTTAATAAATATATTTTTATTTACCACATAAATATATATACACATTATCTTGTACATATCCTCATCTTTAAAATATAAAAAAAATTTATACACAAAATTTCTTATTTATTTATGTAGAAAATATCGGGTTGTTACAGTATTGAACCAATTTTAGTATTTGACTAGCTTTAACACTTTGTCCTCGTGGGTACGCCAATCTATGTGAGAACCCAGGATTTCAAATTTTATGAATAAATTTTTTTATTTAATATTGATATTGACTATCAATATTGTGTGGCGATACGAGTTTAGAGAAGTGGTCAATTTGTGTATTGACTGAGAAATATGAGTAGAGTTGTGCTTAATAGAAAATAAAAATCCTAACCCTAGTTACGGATAGGGATTAGGTAGAAAATACAGTTATGATAATTGTATTGATGAATACGTGTTTGTGCTGTATAGAATTTGTGATCAGTGATTGATCGGATAGGGTACATATTTAGTAAACCCTAATGAGGGATTTGAAACCCTAATCTCAGATTAAGAAACCCTAACGTATACTTAAGAACCCTAATTGAATGTCAAGAAATCCTAATTTTAAATTCAGGAACCCTAAACCCTAATCGGAAAACCCTAATTGAGATTATCAAACCCTAAGAGTTAAGATTATAGAGAAGTATGTCAATTAACTAGAATACCCTTAAATTTAAGAGGAAAATTATGAAAATACCCCTTTAGGGGCGAAAAGACCAAAATACCTCTTTACTTATGTTTTAAGTAAAGAGATATGCCAAATCTATGAGTCATCACTTGTGGATATATCACATGTGTGACACCCCCAAATCCGGTACTTCCATTTCCACAGGATTTGTTGTTCATTGTACAAACATCATCCATCTATCTACCCATAATAAAAGTAAACCATGAAATAGATAAAAATAATAATAGATCTCCCCTTATGGGGTTACATCAACTGCATAATAAATAAATCCCAGGTCACTCTAACCTTAAATCATCTGTGCGGAAACATAAACAAATAAGTCTTAAACAACATCAAGTCTAAATATCATTACATAACCACATAATAACCAATCTTCATTACTTGCTAATCTTGCACTTGCCTTTACTAGTGGAAGGCTTGTCTGCTCTTTCATTCTTAACTGCAATGTTATTATTAAGCAAGAGTGATCACAATTTCCCACAAGTATAACAATATAACAATGAATAATAGCATGCGAGAAAAATAATAACTTCGAATATAAAAGCTCAACTTTTGAATCAAGAATGAATAACAAGAATCAAAAGAAATTTCTGAGGGTCATAAGACCTTGAACTATGTCCTAGGTTGTCAAGGGTTATACTTAAAACCTTTAACAGTCATAAGACTGTGGACCTTTCTTCTCGTACTTTGGGGGATCAGCCCTTAGTACCATACTGTGCACAATATCTTAACGCTAAAGCGTAAATAATCCCCTATACAGGGTTGTTCATCTCAGTTTGATATTCGAGTCCGCACCAAAGGAAGTTTGGTTTGGATAATTCATCATGTGTTTTGAAATTTAGAAAGCTCATCAACTATGGACTAGTCGAATCAATAAGGGTTCGCTAGTCTCACAAGGTTTAACAATAATTGATAATTTAATTGAATAGAATCTCAAAAGGTATACAATAGAATAAGTATTATATAACAGCATCATGCTTGAAAGGTTTATAAGCTTTAATATACAAAACATACTTGATCAATAATAATGAGAAATTGCTCAATGTGGAAAGGTGAATTAATCAACTTATATAATGATAACAAGTAGGGTTAGAAAACTTGCCTCGTGTGTAGATTACACTTTAACTAAACTCGCTCTTTGATTTAAATCCTACATATCAATTACGTTCACAATACCAGTCAATTACAACGTACTAAACATCATAAATTATTCTTTGTCTAATCTCAAATTTACGACTACACTTAGTCAATTACTACACTTATTGTCAAAAATTAGATTTCACGAACAATAACCTAACTATGTATTCGAACATTCAATTTACACGTAATTGTGTTATGGATGTGTTAAAAATTTATTTTAACACCTCATTATATGTCTAACAAGTTTTTATGTTCATTACTATAAGTTACTAACATATTGCTAGACTTTAACATTAAAAAAAACATTTTCTGGACATTCTGCTAAGTGGCGCTGCAGCGCCACTTTTGTACTGAGTCTTGGCGCTGCGGCCTGGTACTTGGCGCTGCGGCGTGAGAAATGAACTGGGAGTTGGCGCCGCGGCGCGAAACCGCAGACTCTGAATTTCCAGTTTGCGAAGAACACAGAATTCAGCGAAATCAACACTTCATAAACACTAATTTCACCAAATTACACGTACCCACATGTTATAATTCATATATAATCATTACCCAACAATTATAGAATGATTTTAACCCATTAAAACATATAATCACATAATTAAAATATATAAATTTTACTGTTCTTTGTGTTCTTGAAGGTTTTGAACAAAAACCATGAAAATTAATACTACGGATTCGTTATAAGGCCAAATCCAACCATTTAAACTTTGGTCTCTTCGTAATAACATGCATAATAAAATAAGAGTGTAACTTTTACGAAAAAGTTTATGTTTGACATAATAAAATCACGTGTAAGGCCATATGGCCATAACCCAAACTCTGTAAATTTTGAAATAACAAGCCATCGTATAACGACATGTTTTATGATACTGATGATATGGTCTACATAACAAATATATAATCAAATACGATTTGATATGACATAACACATATACAATCTATAATCATTACTCATATCCCAATTATAGAGGTTTTACAGTATGAAAGAAAGCCATTTTCATAAAACTCAAATAACGTAAAAATAGAATTTGGGAAGGAGAAGATTACCCTAAAGAGTATAATTTAGTAGGCTTAGATTCCTCACTCTCAATTCTCTTTCATAGACTCACAATTTCTCTCTGACAAACCCTCTCTGGTTTTCTCTCTGTGATGTTTTATCAGACTTAGTAAAATAATGAAAAAGAGAAAAGAGAATACACATAATAAGAATCGACTGACGCACATTATGGTCAGCTACCCATCATGGGTTAACTGCCCATAACTCCCCCTAAGGCCATGTTTGGCTAGATTAATAGATTACAAAACCATTTAATTTAATAAAGCCTTTACAATATAGTTTAAATCATGTCACACCCAATTCAAATATCTTATTTAATTTAATATAAATAAAATATAATAATTTCTCATAAATTCACATAGTCATATAATTAATTTTCTCATTAATTAATTATATGAATATTAAATCTCTAATTAATAAATAAATTAATTAATATAACATTAGGCTTATTAAATATTTTTTTAATACAATAAGCTCACAAAATTACATACTTTGATAATAAAAGTCTCCACATTAATTTAATAAATCTAACACATATAATTAAATTAATCTACCACAATTGCATCAAATAATTATTTAATCCAATAATTAAATTATCGAAAATATTTATTTAATTCAATAAATATTAAAAATTAATTTACAAAAATCTCGTTCGTCACATCTTTCCCCCCTTAAAAGGATTCTGTCCCCAGAATCACGACTCAATAAATTCGACCCGTTACATTCTCCCCCCCCCCCGTACAAAGATTCTGTCCCCAGAATCGCTTACACATAATTTAAGTAAATAAATGAGGGTATTTCTTCATCATATTCTCTTCGAGTTCCCACGTAGCTTCTTCAGCGTTGTGGTTCCTCCAAATTACCTTAACATAAGGTATTACTTTATTTCTCAGAACTTGTTCTTTTCGGTTGACAATTTGAACATGGATTTCTTCGTAAGACAAGTCTTTTTCAAAATGTAGGGGTTCGTATTCAATTACATGCTTGTAATCGGGTTTGTAGGGTCGTAGTACTGAGACATGGAAAACATTGTGGACATTCTCTAGAGCTGGAGGTAAGGCTACCTCATACGCGACTTCTCCAATTCTTCGTAGTACTTCAAAGGGTCCAATGAATCTTGGGCTTAATTTTCCTTTCTTTCCGAATCTGATATTTCCCTTCTAGGGAGATACCTTTAAGAACACATAACTACCCGGTTCAAACTCAACATTCTTACGGTGTGGATCGGCGTATTTCTTCTGCCTATCTTGAGCTGCTACCAATCGTGTTTGGATTACTTTGACTATTTCTGATGTCTGTTGTACCAATTCTGGCCCTAGCAACTGTCTTTCGCCAACTTCATCCCAGTATAGCGGAGTTCTGCACTTTCTACAGTATAACGCTTCATAATGTGGCATTCCAATACTAACGTGGTAACTGTTGTTGTAACCGAACTCTACGAGCGGTAGATGATCATCCCAATTTCCTTTAAAGTCCATTATACAAGCTCTTAACATATCTTCCAATGTCTGAATTGTTCTTTCACTCTGTCCATCTGTCTGAGGGTGATATGCCTTACTCATTCGCAACTGTGTACCCATGCATTCTTTTAGACGTCTCTAGAAGTTCGACGTAAAGCGCGGATCCCTATCGAAAAAGATTGACACTGGCACTCCGTGCCTCGAAACAATCTCTTTTACATATAACTTTGCCAACTGGTCTAGGTTGAATCTGATTTTGATCGAAAAGAAGTGTGCGGATTTCGTCAGTCGGTCAACGATAACCCATACTGCGTCGTAGCATTTCTGAGTCGTCGGAAGGCCAACCACGAAGTCCATTATAATATGTTCCCATTTCCATTCTGGGATCTCTAAAGTTTGTAGCAACCCACTCGGCCTCTGATGTTCTGCTTTCACTTTCTGACAGGTCAGACACTTGGGAACACATTCTACAATATCACATTTCAAATTAGGCCACCAGAAATGTTGTCAAAAATCTTGGTACATCTTGGTACTACCAGGGTGAATCGAATATCGTGAGCTATGAGCCTCGCTCAAAATATCTTCCTCAATGTCTGTTACTGGCGGTACCCAAATTCTGTTCTCGAATCTCAGTATTCCTTCCTTATCCATCTTAAATCTCAGTTCGGTTCCTTCAGATATCTTCCTTATCACCTTTTTGCATTCATCGTCCAGAAGTTGAGCCTCCTTAACTTTATCTAGTAGGGTTGTACCAGATTGCGTCTGAAATAGCTTCTCATCAATCTTCATAGGATACTTCACTTCCAACTCCAGTTTCTCCATTTTTGAAATCAATTCCTTCTGAGCGGTCAACAACATCAGTTTCTCCCGACCCTTTCTACTTAAGGCATCGGCAACCACATTTTCCTTACCCGGATGGTATAAAATCTCACAGTCGTAATCTTTAATTAATTCCAACCACCTTCTTTGGCGCATATTCAATTCTTTATGTGTAAAAATATATTTCAGACTCTTGTGGTCTGTATATATTTCACACTCCTCCCCGTAGAGATAATTCCTCCAAATTTTCAAAGCAAAAACCACTACAGCTAACTCCAAGTCGTGGGTTGGATACCCCTTCTCGTAATATTTCAATTGTTGTGATGCATACACAATGACTCTACCGTTCTGCATAAGCACACAGCCAAGTCCCTTATGCGACACATCACTATAAACCACAAAATTTCATGTATCGTCCGGAAGAGACAACACAGGTGCTGTACTCAACCTCTTCTTCAATTCTTGAAAGCTTTCCTCACACTTCTCTGCCCAAACAAATTTCACCGATTTCCTAGTCAAATTTGTCAACGGAGTTGTGATCTTGGAAAAATCTTGAATGAACCTTCTGTAATAACCTGCCAATCCAAGAAAATTTCTTACTTCCGACGGCGTCTTCGGCTGATCCCAGTTAATCACAACTTCAACCTTGGAGGGATCCACTAAAATTTCGTCCCTATCGATCACATGTCCAAGAAATTGTACTCTTTCAATCCAGAATTCACATTTCGAAAACTTAGCATACAACTTTTCTTTTCTCGACACTTCCAACGTTAATCTCAAATGGTCTTCATGTTCTTCATTGGTTTTTGAATATACCAAAATATCATCTATAAATACCGCTATGAACTTGTCCAAAAATGGCTTGAACACATCATTCATTAGTCCCATAAATGCTGCAGGAGCATTTGTTAAACCAAACGACATTACCAAAAATTCGTAGTGACCATATCGTGTTCTGAACGCTGTCTTCGGTACATCCTCTGGTCTCACCTTCAGTTGATGATAACCACTTCTCAAGTCTATCTTTGAAAAGTATCTTGCTCCCTTCAATTAATCAAACAGATCATCGATCCTCAGTAATGGGTATCTATTCTTAATCGTGACCTTATTTAGTTCTCTATAATCAATGCAGAGTCGCATCGATCCGTCCTTCTTTTTCACAAATAACACCGGCACTCCCCACGACGATACGCTTGGTTGAATGTACTTCTTGTCCAGTAATTCTTGTAGTTGGACCATCAGTTCTTTCATCTATACCGGTACCATTCGGTACGGTGCCTTCGATATTGGAGCCGTTCCTGGAGCCAAATCGATCACGAATTCAACTGCTCTATCTGGAGGAAGTCCGAAAAAATCGTCTGGAAATACGTCTGTGAAATCTCTCACTACTGGTATCTCGTCTATTTTTGGATTCTCTTTACGACTATTGACTATGTAAGCTAGATATTCTACACAGCCTTGTCTTAACAACCTTCTGGCCTGCATTATCGTCAGACAACTCGCTTGTCTAGGCGACTTGCTACCATAAAACATAACCTTTGACGGAGTCATAAGGTTAATACGCTTCTTCTGGCAGTCAATTACCGCCCCATAATTGAATAAACAGTCCATACCCAAAATAACGTCAAATTCCCCAAGTCGAATAGGGATAAGATCTACGTTCGTGATATTACCCTTAATATCCACTCTACAGTTCTTATGCACATACTTAACAAGGATTATTTCTCTATTCGCAATTTCTATGTTCATGGGGTATTCTAACTCGTCCTTAGGCAATTCTAAATTCTTAGCAAAGTCAACGGATATAAATGAACAACTAGCACCCGAATCAAATAATACGTAAGCATTAACTCTATTGATCGGAATGATACCTGACACCACATCACGAGACTGCACTGCGTCCTGCACTGTCATGTTGAATGTTCTGGCAATTGGTCGGTTGGTTGCGGTTGGTGCTGCGATAGTCAGAGTGCTTCCACCGGTGTTTCCTCTATTTCCTCCTGAACTCGTTCCCCCAGATCCCTTCTTAGGACAATCCCTTGTAAGATGATCCTTAGAACCACAAGTGAAGCAGGCACCCTTCTTTGGGTTCGGACAGTTTGGTGCTATGTGGCCTTCCTGACAACAATTGTAGCACACTCGCTTCCCTTTCATACAAACTCCTAAATGATCTTTTCCACAGGTTGGGCATGCTTTGATCTTTTTCTTCTGCCATCCTTGTTGACTTCCAGCTGACGAGTTATCAGTCCACTTCCTCTTCTGATTATGGCTACCCCCAGTGCTACTCCCACCAGTCTTGTTATTACCTTCATTCTCACTCTTCTTCTTTTTCTTCTTCTTCTTCTTCTTCTTCTGCTCTTGACTATACTTCTTTACTGCATCGTTTCCACCCTCAGTAAGTATGGCCTTCTCTAATACCCCGACAAATGTCTTCAACTGAAACATCGACACCTTACTATACAACCACGGCTTCAGTCCTTGTTCGAAATGTCTTGCCTTCCTCTCATCGGTATGCACCTGATATGTGGCGAACCTTGCCAACTCATTGAATCTAACCGCATAATCTGATACAGAAATATTCCCTTGCTTCAATTCCAGAAACTGAACCTCCAATTGGTTCTGCGAGGTAGTTGGGAAATACATCTCGAAAAACATCTCCTTGAACCTCTCCCAGGTAATCATACATTCTCCTCCACGAACCTTGTTTGCTTGCCACCAAAAACTGGCTTCAGATTTCAACATAAACGTTGCAAAAGCGGTCTTCTGGTCCTCTCTGACTCTTGCGACCTCAAAAACCTTCTCCATCTCCATAACCCAAGTCTGAGCATCAATCGGATACATAGAGCCTTTAAATTCTGGCGGTCCCACCGCCTTGAAATCTTTGAATGAAGTATTCGGTGGAGCTTGAGGTTGATTATTCATTGCTCCAGCTAGAAGGTTCACTAATTGTTAGACGGGATTAGCATTGGCGTTATTGTTATTATTCGTTGACTCTTCCTGAGCTGGTTGACGATTTTGTCTTCTTCTCGGCGGCATATTTCTGTTAAGAATATACGCTTATTAGGTCTTTATTAAATTCTATAAATAGTTAAGGGTTAACTAGAACAATTTAACATAATCACTTAACACATTATCTCAAACAACTTGATATATTTATTCAAATCAAAAGTTTTAACATCAAACGATAGCATTACTTCTATTTACATCAACTATCCTGAGATAAAGAATCTACAGGACTTAAAACATCAAAATATTCATTTGTTTATAAACACAACGGAATTTACATCAGTAACTACCAAATAGTTTCACATAATTAAACTAATACTATCATTGTCTGTTAAGGCTCTGAATAGCCTTGCTACGTTCCTCTTCCATGATACGAGACATCGTTCTGCGATCCAGCATGTACGATGGTAGACCTTCAAACTGGATTGGCTACCTCAAAACTTGATCCTGGGCTTCATCCATTGCATTATTAAGTGTAGAGTATGTCTCCTCAAGTTTAGCCTTCTTCGCACGGCGATCGTCTTCTGCAAGATCAGCACGACGTGACTCTCGTACCCAGCCCTCCTCTATTATGGCAAGCCTCTCTGAGCTTTCCTTCAATTCCTTCTTTAACTTCTCTATTTCTTCAGAATTCTCCTCATTTTGACCCTTCTCGTGGACCAAATCCCATTCTACATTTCCCAGTCGTGTGCGAAGAGTCTCAACCTCCCGCTCCTTTTGCTCGAGAGTAATCTGCTGAGTAATCGCCCGCTCAGTCAAATCCTGGACAGTGTCCTGTAACTCTATGTTACGATTATAAAGTGCATCATACATCTCAGCATCAATGGAGTTCGGTGGGAACTCCTCTTCTTCCTCTTCTTCCTCAGGATCCTCCTCTGGATCAGTCTCAGGCTCATGCTCCTGACCAACAACAGTGATCAATGGAGACGGCTCTCTTTGAATCAACTGCTCCATGACAACATGAATGTCTCGAGGCTCCTCCTTAGCTCAACTAGCTCCTCCAACATCTGACATCCTGACAACAAGATTTTTAAGTTTTAGTTACTAAGTCATACTAGTGAGCACATACTTAAGCACATAAGCACATAAAGTCTTTTATTATCTTTAATGAATTAAGAATTCATCTCTTAAAACTCGATAAGAGTTTTTCTTCACTATGTTCTTCCTATAAGGCTATTATCTAAGGTTGTTCCCCCACCTAAGGTTCATAACCTACAGCTTTGATACCAACCTGTGACACCCCCAAATCCGGTACTTTCATTTCCACAGGATTTGGTGTTCACTGTACAAACATTTTCTGGACATTCCTCTAAGTGGCGCTGCGGCGCCACTTTTGTACAGAGTCTTGGCGCTGCGGCGCCGTGGCGCTACGGCCTGGTACTTGGCGCTGCGGCGCGGTGGCGCTGCGCCTCGAGAAATTAACTGGGAGATGGTGCCGCGGCGCGAAACCCCAGACTCTGAATTTCCAATTCGCGAAGAACACAGAATTCAGCGAAATCAACACTTCATAAACACTAATTTCACCAAATTACACGTACCCACATGTTTCAATTCATATATAATCATTACCCAACAATTATAGAATGATTTTAACCCACTAAAACATATAATCACAAAATTAAAATATATAAATTTCACTGTTCTTTGTGTTCTTGAAGGTTTTGAACAAAAATCATGAAAATTAATACTACGGATTCGTTATAAGGCCAAATCCAACCATTTAAACTTTGGCCTTTTCGTAATAGCATGCATAATAAAATAAGAGTGTAAATTTTGCAAAAATGTTTATGTTTGACATACTAAAATCACGTATAAGGCCATATGGCCATAATCCAAACTCTGTAAATTTTGAAATAACAAGCCATCATATAACGACATATTTTATGATACTGATGATATGGTCTACATAACAAATATATAATCAAATACGATTTGATATGACATAACACATATACAATCCATAATCATTACTCCTATCCCAATTATAGAGGTTTTACAGTATGAAAGAAAGCCATTTTCATAAAACTCAAATAACGTAAAAATAGAATTTGGGAAGGAGGAGATTACCATGAAGAGTATAATTTAGTAGGCTTAGATTCCTCACTCTCAATTCTCTTTCACATATTCACAATTTCTCTTTGACAAACTCTCTCTGATTTTCTCTCTGTGATGTTTTATCAGACTTAGTAAAATAATGAAGAAGAGAAGAGAATACGCATAATAAGAATCGACTGACGTGCACTATGGTCAGTTGCCCATCACGGGTTAACTGCCCATAACTCCCCCTAAGGCCTTGTTTGGCTAGATTAATAGATTACAAAACCATTTAATCTAATAAAACCATTACAATATAGTTTAAATCATGTCACACCCAATTCAAATATCTTATTTAATTTAATATAAATAAAATATAATAATTTCTCATAAATTTACATAGTCATATAATTAATTTTCTCATTAATTAATTATATGAATATTAAATCTCTAATTAATAAATAAATTAATTAATATAACACTAGGCTTATTAAATATTTTTTTAATACAATAAGCTCACAAAATTACATACTTCGATAATAAAATTCTCCACATTAATTTAATAAATGTAACACATATAACTAAATAAATCTACCACAATTGCATCAAATAATTATTTAATCCAATAATTAAATCATCGAAAAATATTTATTTAATTCAATAAATATTAAAAATTAATTTACAAAAATCTCGTTCATCCATGTGCTAGAAAATCTATCAAAATCTGATCTATTACATTGCACCTAGCCATTTATAGATACATTGTATCAAATCTAAGCGATAAAGAAAGTTCACAATTTTGGTTTATTTGCTATCAAACTCTCAACCAACTTCTTCTATTTCCGTAGCTACGAAATACACAAGTATTTCAGTCCCTAATAGAGCCTCTAAAACATCAAAATCAGTAGAAGAGAGCAAGGATCAAAGCTTGGACAAGAGAAGGTAAAACCCGAACTCATCTTGAATCTTGTATGCTAAGATAGGTTAGGTGTTTATATGTTTATATGCACGCTATAATTGGTTAGTTGATTATCTATGATGTTATATCATAGATCTATAGCATCAAAGTGCCTTAAATTCAAAGTTTTTCAAAACTGCCTAGAACCCTAAAAAGTGGCCTGACAAGCAAATGTCAGAGGCCTTAGATCCCTACCTGTTTTTGATTTGTTGTGTTTTAAGTTATTAACTTGTAGTGTGCCTTGAGGACTGTAATTTGGAAGTGAAATTATGGTCATTCCATGTCCAGATTACAAGTTATTAGTGATCAAAGTCAGTTGACCGACCATGACCAAGAGTTTCTGGTCAACCTAGAAAGCTCTTAAACAGTGTCTAACAAGTTTTTACGAAGCATGAATCTGTCAGATGTTAAGTAGTTTGTTGATGCTATTATAACCAATTTATAGCTTGTTATATGGACTTTAGATCCATGCTTTTAGATCCCTTAAATCACAAACAGAATCGAAGTAGTGGATGGTCAAAGTAGGCTATCTGGTCACGGTTTAAATTTTTTAGAAATTCCAGAAAATGTATGAGCAATGTTTCTAACAGGGTTTGATCAGTGCAAATCTTGTGATTGTGTTATAGTTGGACTGAGATGGTGAGATGTAGTTTGTTCCTTGACATGAGAACTACAGATTTGGATCATGAGAACACATTAATAATGACCAGAATGCCAAATTAATCGAGCTAAAAAGTGACACCATGAAACTGTCTGGGTTTCTGGGTTACCCAAAACTGCCCTGACAACATTTTGGGAGACTTAGATCTTGCATCTGAGTTGTTGTATGACCTAGATGAAGGTTGGATCACGTAGTATTACATCAATACTACATGATCAATGTCTAAGATGGCCAAGAACATACATGAACAGAGAATCAAAGTTAGTCAAACCTAGTACCTTGAGAACAGCTTGTCAGTGTTCTTGTGCTCAAGAACAGCAACAGCGACAGAATGCGTCGTTAAAGGCTTTAGTGACGGATTTAATTAAATTAGAGTTTCTAATTTCTAGAAAATGAATAAAAATAGAAAATTAATTTCTAAAAATTACAAAATTTGTTTTAAAAATTATTTGAAGTTATGGAAAATAACTTTTGATAATTTGGGATATTTTTCATTAATATTTATATTAATTTGAATATTAATGATATTTAATTTATTTAATAAGTATATTAAATAAATTAGAGAAAAATGATGTTATATTATAAAAAATCATTTTAAATGAGAATAAAATGTTAGAAAATATTTTAAGTTATAAAATGTAACTTTTTATAATTTTGAGAAAATTTTATTAATAATTTAATATTAATGATATTAGATTTATTTAATTATTATATTAAATAAATGAGTTAAAAATGGTTTTATTGATTTAAAAATCATTTAAGAAAAAAGAAAAGTGATTTAAAAATATTTTAAGTTATAAAATATGACTTTTAATATTTTAATGAAAAATATATTAATAAATATTAATGGTGATGGTTTAAAAATGATTTTAACTATTTTAAAAATCATTTAAGGAGAATATTGGGGATTTAAAAATATTTTGAGTTATTATAAATAACTTTAATATTTTTACAAGTATGTTATTAATATTTTAATATTATTAAATATTAATGATGATGGGATTATTTAGTATTTAAATTATTTAAAAATGATTCTAGTGTTTGAAAAATTATTACAAAATATAATAATTGTTTGGAAATTATTAAAAGCTTCCGAAAAATATTATGAATGATATTTAACTTATCTAAAATAGTATTGAAGCTTTAAGACCGAGTTTAATGGACAATAAATATGTTAATTGTCGGATAGGGGTGATCAGGACACCGAGATAAGATCGAAGTCCAACCAGACCGAACTAGTTAGACTTGAGAAGTGTTTATATAGGTTATAAACACTGATGTAACTATGTAATGATGTGTTTAGGAGATATATTGAATGTAAATTATAGTGTTGTGTGTTATGATTTGTTATGCTAATTGTGAGACCGATATTGTGATTATAGGTCTTTCGAACGCAGATAAGTATATTATGTAGCAGTAATCAACGTAGAAGGCAAGTTTTCTTGACTTAATCTCGAGTTATATCTTTTCAAATATTATGGTGGTTAATTATTGCTAATTAGACCACGTCTGAGAATTAATGTTGATTATTCACAGTTAGTGCATGTTTATTAATTCAAATTGAATTATTGATTCTGAGAATATACTTGGGGAATAATTGTTGTTGGTTATTCACATCCGTAGAAGCTATTATTGATTGCAAATAGTACAGATAATTCATGTCTATTGTTGAATCGTGTTAAGATATGTCATATCTAATTGTTCTGGCTAGACAAACTTTTGTTGAAACTTGATAGGTTAGAGATGAGAACTCAATTATTATTGACAGATCAATGCCAATTGTTTCGGCTAGATCGAGAAAGCGATTAGATATTGAAATCCTAGTATTTCGTTGTTGTGATTTAAATTCTGATTATAAGACTGAGAAGAACAACCTTTTTTTATAAAAAAGGGGCTTTGAGGTTGTATATTCAGTCATTGCACGCATGTAAGTATTATGCATAATATAGGGTATACTAAAGCTGATCACTTATTATACTTGCTGAGGGGTATGATTTAATCTTTATGGTTATATGATACACTTGGGTATATCAAAGTAAAATCATCTATAGTTACTCGAGAAGAGATGTTCCAAGATCTTGTGTGATCGCTTAGTATAAACTCTGGAAAATATTTCCACTTTGTTATTCAATTGAATATCGTTGAAACTTTGAAAGTAGTGTACTCTTTCACTATGGAGTTATTATTTTGCATAGGATACGAGAAGACATGTTATTTATTAACGATTTATTCAGCTATTTCGAAGTTCTCTGAACTTTGGTGTCATTCTATCGAATCGATAGTCTAGTATTCTTGATTCTTATACTTCATTGTATGTTTTAACTTGCGGGGCAAATTTGTTGCTTACCCTTGCTTAAATATAATATTTTAGCTAGGAACGAAGTAGCCAGAGGGGAAGAGAAGGACAAGAGCAAAGGCATTTTGCTGGAGTAGTTAATATGAACATTATTAATTATGTTGTTTTGTAAACCCTTTTTGTATATCTAATGATAAGTTTGTTATGTTAAGTTAGATAACCTGGGACAATGTATTAACGATATTAGTTAATGAGATGTATGTTTCTATTCATCAATGAACAGGTAGTTAGATGATATTTATATGTTGATCGTGAGCACCAAACTCGGGGGTCAGGTAACCCGGATTTGGAGGCGACACAAGTTGGTATCAGAGCTATAGGTTATCAACCTTAAGTGGAGGGGAAAACCCTAGAATTATAACCTTAAGTGAGATAGAGAATAGTCATTTAGAGTACTAAGTGAGGGATTGATGGAGTGTATCAGTAGTGAGATGTGTGGACACATTGTGTGTATTAAGTTTGTATTGATGAAGTACTAATCAAGTTATTTAAACTGATTGTAGGATGTTAGGAGAGGATAAAATAAGTACGAATATGCTAGCGACTGTTCCACCAGTACCAGTAGCAGAGGTGCCAGCGTAGAGCGAGTCAGTTGAAGAAGAGGAAAAGGATGAACCCATGGTGAATCTGGGGAGTGATCACGATGATTATCCCGAGATGTATCTGAATGAAGATGAGGAGGCAGAGTCTATAACGATCGAGAAATTTTGTAATTAATTTAAATATTTATTGAATTAAACAAATATTTTAAATAATTTATCTATTGAGAAAAATACATAATTAATGAAATTATGGTGCAATAATTTAGTAATTAAATTGATTAATGGAAATTTTATTATTTAAGGATTTAATTTAATGGAATAATTCATTTAATATTTAAGAAAATAATTAAATTAAATAAGGTGATGTTCTAGTCTAATTTAGTAATTAAATTATATTTAATAATTTATTATGTATAAAGTATAATTATAATGAAAGTTATAATTATTATAATTGTAAGTTATTTAAATTAGTTACATGTGTGACAAATAAAACTATATAATATAAATGTTATGAAAATAAATTGATAGATAAGGAGTTTATGTTTAGCTAAACAAGGCCTTGTGGCTTTTGACTTATTTTAACTGACGCAGTCTGTTGGGTTTGTTACCTGACGATCGTGGGAGGCCAGTTTATATCTACGCGTTCTATTTTTCTAAGGCTAACTAAGAACAGAGGGTTTGGAGAGGAAGGGAGAGAAACACAGTGGTTTTGAAGAGAGAATTCTTTGAGATTGTCAAGAGGAAGGAGAAGTTGTCACCATCTTTTTCTAGCATATAATCAAGGATTAAAGGTATACTTTACTCCTAATTTTCATGTTTTGAGTTTTCAGTAATTATTTTATGTAAATTGGTAAGTCACGTTGGATTGATATATACATGTATGGTGTTATAATCTGTTAAGCATCATATATGAGTGTTATTTGGTAATCAAATACATAAAAATTTGGTTGCAAGAAGAAAGTTAGAATAACAGTGTTATGTTTATGTAAATGGCTTGTGTAAGTCCAAAATTTGATGTCCAATACTTGATATAATCTGTAAATTGATGTTAGATTGTGTTAATATGTCAAGAAACAAAAACAACGTAGTTTGAATGGTGTAATTTTGTTAAGAAACAATGATTTGATGGTTGATTTCGCTAAATGTGTTAAAAATGGAGAAAACCAATAAAAATATGGTTTAAATCCTTATAATTTTAGTTGTTTTGTTGTTACAAGTGTTATGTATATGCTTAGCAATGTTGTAGCAAGTCTGTAGGTATTGGTTTTATTGAATTGTTGTGGAATTGGAAGAAATTGGAACTTTTGGTTAGAGCAGAGCTTCAATTCACGTTGCTGTAAAACAGGTTCTGGTGTCGAGTGCGGGCGCGCGGGCGTGCCGGATCCTAAGGTAACCATGGCGCGGCTACGCCAGTGGTCAGTCAGACCTAGTAAAGAGCTGCTAACAGCATAGCTTGGAAATTGTTAACTTAACATATTTTAATGATTGTAAAGGACCTAAAACATGTTACAAGACGTAGTAACGTATTGTAATCACAACGCTGAAACTATAGATTATGAATTAGTAAGTTATGAAAGTTCGTAATGTGATGTCATTAGAATTGGTGTTGTTCTACAACCACCATGTTGTGTACTATGATATAATTGAGAATTCAGTTTCAAGTTACGTGAATGGGTAGGATAATCAAGTTTTAAGTTAAAGACTATAGACTTGATTGAAATGAAAAGTAAACTAATGAAATTAATGTTAATATAACTAATTGGTATTGTGATTCTAATGATATATGTATGATATTTGGCAAACATTTATTATACATGTGTAGCTTGTGCACGAGGCAAGTTCCCTAACTTCATTCTCCTTGTAATGAATGCAATTTCATAACTATGCTTACCTTTTGATGTTAAGCAAGCTTTCAATTCCTAATTTAGCATTTTGTAAGTTCCTAAATCTTATATTAAAGTTGGGCAAGCCTATTGATTATATCTTGTTTATGATTATGTAAGCTCTTGTAATCTAGTTCATTACATCGAGCGAGTTTCACTTTACTAATTCTTGATCTTGTTATTCAAGACATACTGTTTAAATTCATTGATCCAAATGAGATTTTCCTAACTCTTTTGGGTGTAGCACTTTGCATATATGCCATGTCTATTCCATTGTATATTGTCAGTATTCGATCATTGATTTAAATATCATTGTTCAAACCTATATTATTGTGTTGAACCTTCAAATAGCAAGCAAACTCTTATGGATTGGACTAATCTATAATTTAATAGTGTTCTAAAATTCTAGAACCATTGATAAACTAGTTCCAAACTAAACTTTCTTTAATGCAGAAATCCAAAAGTCAAACTGAGATGAACAACCCTAATATAGGGGATTATGTATGTGTTAACGTTTAGATGTTTGTGCACAATACATGGTTCAAATGGCTGATCCCCCTAAGTACGTAAGGAAGGGTCTGTATAGTCTAAATGACTGTTAAGGTTTAGGTAATAACACCTAATTACCGAGGACATAATTCGTGGTCTTAAGACCTTTAGATATAAATCTTGAACTGTTCTCTATTCTTGATTCGCAGAACGAGTTCCCTATTATCCAGTAACAATTGTTTTATCTCATGTTGTTACTATTAATATTCTCTATATTAGTGAGTAATTGTTTGCTCACTTTATAATTAACACTGCAGCTAAAGTTGAGAAAGTCGATGAGCCATCTTCTAGCAAAGGAAAGGGCAAGATGTCCAAGTGTTGAAGACTTATTGAATTTACTCAAATGAAATTATGTTATAAGACTTATGTTATTTTGTGATGTATTCTGTAAACTTATGTAATAGTTTAAGGTTAGATTATATGGGTTTGTTTTTAAGTTGATGTAACCCTTTAATGGGAAGATTATTGTTTAAGTTATTTAAGTTATGTCTTTATCCTTTATTGTGGGTAGTTAGATATAATTATTTTTGATTAGTGAGCACAAAATCCTGTGGGAATGGAGTACCCGGATTTGGGGGTGTCACAGGTTGGTATCAAAGCTTTAGGTTATGAACCTTAGGTGGGGGAAAATCTTAGGAAGTAACCTTTATGGAGACATAAAATATAGTGGTGATAAACTCATATCGAGTTTTAAGGAATGGATTAAGGCATCCATTAAAGATAAACAATAATAGACTTTATATGTTATGTGTTAATAACTTATGTACTCGCGAGTATCGAGGAATGTCACATAATAAATAAAACTTAAAAGTATTTTGTTGTCAGGATGTCTAACGTTGGAGGATCCAGCCCAGCTAGGGAAGTGTTACCTCAGATACCTAGAGATGAGGAACCCCGAGATGTCCACGTTGTGCAGGAACAGTTGATTCAGAGAGAGCCTTCTCTATTTATTGATGAGGAAGAACAGGAGGATGAGCCTATGTCTGATCCTGAGGAGGAAGATGAGGAAGAGGATCCTGTGGAGTTTCCACCAAACTCCATATTTGCTTAGATGTATAATGTACTGTATGATCGAAACATTGAATTACAGGATAATATTGAGGACCTGAAGGAGTTGGCTGAGATGCGTCAAGCTACTATAGAGTAGAAGGATGCAGAGATTTAGGAACTCGATTAGAAACACGTAGTGCGACCTAGTTCATACAAAGGGTCAGCAAGAGGATCTGTTGGCTGACAATGAGAAAATGAAGACTGGTGTGGAGAAGTTGAAAGATGACTTGAAGGAGGAGTCAGCTAAGCGTGCGAGAGTAGAGGACACTTGGATAAAGGCGACTCAGCATACATGCCATGCTGAAGCTAAGGTACAAACGAAGAAAGCTAAGATGAACGAATTGGACCATGCCTTTCATTCTACGATTGATAAAGCCCAGGATTGAGTCTATTATTATCCACCTCAATTTGAAGACTTGACGTGGTTCGTGATGGATCGTAGGACGGCATATCATATTATAGAGGAAGAGCGTAGAGAAGCCTCTCGACGCCTTAATATGCCAAGATAGGAAGAATAATAATAATATGTGATTAAGTATGTGGATAAATAAATTGTAAATCCCTTATTCTGAGATAAATAAAGGGGTAGTATAAGTATGTAATCCTGAAACTTGTCTAGTTTAGGAAAATGAATGATGATAGCAAATATGTTATCCTTACTATATTATGAAAAGTTTTAAATGAATAAAATATCAAAATTTATTGAAACGTTATGTGTTATGCTTTAATCTTAGAATGCTTAAAGTTAAACTTTAAAATATTCAAGGAATTGAATAGTAAACTAATAAGCGAATATTTTAACAAAAAATGACTCCTAAAAGAAGATAACCACGCCAACAACCACCCCCTGAGGGGTCTACTAACAATAATAACGAGGCCAACACTAATCCTGTTCAACAGTTGGTGACTTTGTTGACGGGAGCACTTGTGAATCAACCGCAAGCTCAAGCTACGACTTTTAAGGACTTCAAAGCAGTTGGACCACCGGTGTTTCAAGGGTCTATGAATCAAGTTGAAGCCTAAACCTGGATCATGGAAATGGAGAAAGTGTTCGACGTTGTCAAAGTCAACGAGGATCAGAAGACCGCTTTCGCAACGTTCATGCTAAAGTCTGAAGCTAGCTATTGGTGGTAGGCAAATAAAGTTCGTGGGGGACAGGGAATAGTAGCGTGGGATAGGTTCAAATAAATGTTTTTCGAAATGTACTTTCTGACTAGCTCTCGAAATCAGTTGGAAGTTTAGTTTTTGGAGTTAAAATAAGAAACTATGACTATGCCAGAATATGCTACGAAGTTTAATGAGCTGGCAAGGTTCGCCAGTTATCAAGTTAATATGGATGAGCGAAAGGCGAGAAGGTTCGAACAAGGGTTGAAACCCTGGCTTTATAGCAAGGTTTCATATTCCAGTTAACACATTTAAGGTTGTACTGGAAAAGGCAATTATCGCAAAAGGTGGAAGCGATGCCTTAACTAAGTATAACCAAAAATAGAAGAAGAGAAAGAATGAGAATGAAAACAAGGCTAATGGAAGAAATTGTGGAAATAAAAACCAGAAAAGGAAATTGAGTGAGAATTTGAATAAAGGAGGACAACAAGGAAGTAAGTAAAAGAAGAAGTTTAAAGCTTGTGCTACTTGCGGGAAGCACAACACTGGGGAGTGTTTGAAGGGAAGGCGGATGTGTTTCAATTGTGGCTAGGAGGGACACATTACACCGAACTGTTTTAGTCCAAAGAAGGGAACATGTTTCACTTGCGGGTCGAAGGATCACATGGTCGTAATTTCCCTAAAAAGACTACGGGAAGTGTAAGTGGAGTAATTAAATTATATGTAATAATTTATTATGTATAAAGTATAATTATAATGAAAGCTATAATTATTATAATTGTAAGTTATTTAAATTAGTTACATGTGTGACAAGTAAAACTATATAATATAAATGTTATGAAAATAAATTGATAGATGAGGAGTTTGTGTTTAGCCAAACAAGGCCTTGTGGCCTTTGACTTATTTTAACTAACACAGCCTGTTGGGTTTGTTACCTGACGATCGTGGGAGGCCAGTTTATATCTACGCGTTCTATTTTTCTATGGCTAACTAAGAACAGAGGGTTTGGAGAGGAAGGGAGAGAAACACAGTGGTTTTGAAGAGAGAATTCTTTGAGATTGTCAAGAAGAAGGAGAAGTTGTCACCATCTTTTGCTAGCATATAATCAAGGATTAAAGGTATACTTTACTCCAAATTTTCATGTTTTGAGTTTTCAGTAATTATTTTATGTAAATTGGTAAGTCACGTTGGATTGATATATACATGTATGGTGTTATAATCTGTTAAGCATCATATATGAGTGTTATTTGGTAATCAAATACATAAAAATTTGGTTGCAAGAAGAAAGTTAGAATAACAGTGTTATGTTTATGTAAATGGCTTGTGTAAGTCCAAAATTTGATGTCCAAGACTTGATATAATCTGTTAATTGATGTTAGATTGTGTTAATATGTGAAGAAACAAAAACAACGTAGTTTGAATGGTGTAATTTTGTTAAGAAACAAGGCTTTGATGGTTGATTTCGCTAAATGTGTTAAAAATGGAGAAAACCAACAAAAATATGGTTTAAATCCTTATAATTTTTGTTGTTTTGTTGTTAGAATTGTTATGTATATGCTTAGCAATGTTGTAGTAAGTTTGTAGCTATTGGGTTTATTGATTTGTTGTGGAATTGGAAGAAATTGGAACTTTTGGTTAGAGCAGAGCTTCAATTCACATTGCTGTAAAACTGGTTATGGTGCCGAGCGCGGGCGCGCAAGCGTGTCGGATCCTAAGGTAACCATGGCGCGGCCGCGCCAGTGGTCAGTCAGACCTAGTAAAGAGCTGCTAACAACATAACTTGAAAATTGTTAACTTAACATATTTTAATGATTGTAAAGGACCTAAAACATTTTACAAGACATATTAACGTTTGTAATCACAACGCCGAAACTATAGATTATGAATTAGTATGTTGTGAAAGTTTGTAATGTGATGTCATTAGAATTGGTGTTGTTCTACAACCACCATGTTGTGTACTATGATATAATTGAGAATTCAGTTTCATGTTACGTGAATGGGTAGGATGATCAAGTTTTAAGTTAAAGATTATAGACTTGATTGAAAAGAAAAGTAAACTAATGAAATTAATGTTAATATAACTAATTGGTATTGTGATTCTAATGATATATGTACAATATTTGGCGAACATTTATTATACTTGTGTAGCTTGCGCACGAGACAAGTTCCCTAACTTTATTCTCCTTATAATGAATAAAATTTCATAAATATGCTTACCTTTTGATGTTAAGCAAGCTTTCTATTCCTAATTTAGCATTTTGTAAGTTCCTAAATCTTATATTAAAGTTGGGTAAGCCTATTGATTCTATCTTGTTTATGATTATGCAAGCTCTTGTAATCTATAATTCATTTCATCGAGCGAGTTTCACTTTACTAATTCTTATTCTTGTTATTCAAGACATATACTGTTTAAATTCATTGATCCAAATGAGATTTTATTAACTCTTTTGGGTGTAGCACTTTGCATATATATCATGTCTATTCCATTGTATATTGACAGTATTCGATCTTTGATTTAAATATCATTGTTCAAACCTATATTATTGTGTTGAACCTTCAAATAGCAAGCAAACACTTATGGATTGGACTAATCTATAATTGAATAGTGTTCCAAAATTCTAGAACCATTGATAAACTAGTTCCAAACTAAACTTTCTTTAGTGCAGAAATCCTAAAGTCAAACTGAGATGAACAACACTAATATAGGGGATTATGTACGTGTTAACGTTTAGATGTGTGTGCACAATACATGGTACAAAGGGCTATTCCCCCTAAGTACGTAAGGAAGGGTATGTATAGTCTAAATGACTGTTAAGGTTGAGGTAATAACACCTAATTACCGAGGACATAGTTCGTGGTCTTAAGACCCTTACATATAAATCTTGAACTGTTCTCTAGTCTTGATTCACAGAACGAGTTCCCTATTATCCAGTAACCATTGTTTTATCTCATGTTGTTACTATTAATATTCTTTATATTAATGAGCAATTGTTTGCTCACTCTTGCAAATAACACTGCAGCTAAAGTTGAGAAAGTCGATGAGCCATCTTCTAGCAAAGGAAAGGGCAAGATGTCCAAGTGTTGAAGACTTATTTGAATTTACTCAAATGAAATTATGTTATAAGACTTATGTTATTTTGTGATGTATTCCACAAACTTATGTAATAGTTTAAAGTTAGATTACCTGGGTTTGTTTTTAAGTTGATGTAACCCTTTAATGAGAAGATTATTGTTTAAGTTATTTAAGTTATGTCTTTATCCTATATTTTGGGTAGTTAGATATAATTATTTTTGATTAGTGAGCACCAAATCCTGTGGGAATAGAGTACACGGATTTGGGGGTGTTACAGAGTCCAAAGAAGTTAAGGTGGAGTCAAAGATTAAGACCAAAGTTGGAGAACAAGATCTAGTATCTGCAGAAGTTCAGGAACTCCGGAGTAAAGTGTTTCTCTTAGAGGAGTTGTGGAATACAGAGCGAGCATTACGCGGGATGACCAAAGAAATAAACGATTAGAAGGCGCATTTGGATAAAATGAAGGCTAAAGGTGGTGGATCATCTGAGGGAACAGTCAAGAAGAAGAAGGAAAGCAATAAGAGAAAGAGGGACAACGACAGTGATAATAACTAAGGGAATCAAACCCGAAAAAGAAGAAAGTATGTGGAAAGTGTGGAAAGACTCACTTGGGAGAGTGTATGATGTGGAAGAAAATATGTTTCAATTGTAAACACGAAGGACATATTTCTCCAAATTGTCACTGTGACAACCCCAAAATAGGTCCATTCCACCCAACCCATTCTGAGTCGTCAAATACATGGTACAGAAAATAACTATAACTTTATTACAATAATTATCGTGCAAAATACAACAACACATATGCTGTGAGTTTGGATACAAATATATACCAAATGTGACTCATGTTCCAACCGTGGATATCACCTCACAATAACACCTTACATAAAGGTATAGTCAAAAACTGTTTTAGAAATTAGAATCTTTGGGAAGTGCTCAAGAAAACCTTCGTACATGGGAGGCCACGCGTCTAGGTTATGATAGATATCATATGGCCACAGAATTATCCTTGGTTGACCCAATAGACCCCAAAGAAAAACGAGAAGATTACTATCATATTCTTCCCAATGGTGAGTCTTCTCTTGACTTATCATTATCTCCACTGTCTCTAATTGAGAATTATACTTCAAACAAACACCAAGATTATATAGGTAGTGCCCATAGATATACTCAGCAAGTGGATGAGCACAACCCTGTCCTATGATGACACGAGGTTGTATGTCATTAGACATCTTGTATGATAGTGACAAAACACCCTTCCAACGTTGGGTTCGCCTCACCCTATTTTCTTCATCAAATATAACTACTAAATGATGACCACCGTTCTATTCCCTTGTTACCCCCGCTCGACCCAGCTACACTCTTATTACCTGAAAGGAATTGTGAAGCAAAAGGGTGAGCACAACTAGCTCAGTAAAGAATATCATGACTAAAGATAATTCAATTATCAATAGCCTTCATCAACAATAAATCAGAGATTTAGAACATATGGTAAATGATAAAAATTTCAACCATAGTTGCAGCGGAACGAGCAATCCATTAGAAGAGTCAAATAGACTATAAAGTCTATTATCTTCTCCATGTTAAAAATCCACCAACAATGTTTTATCCATGTAACATCACTCAACAGTTCATTTCCACAATCATATGAATAACTCATAATCATAATTGTGACTATAAATTTTTCTTCGCACCCAGGACGAAGAATATTTTCATCACCTGTCTTTACCTGAAACATCAAAGATCATGGTTATACCAAATCACAATTCTTGTTTATAATCATACTAACAAATCCATCTTTGCACTACGGGCCAAAGATATTCATCAACAAACCATCTTTGCACTACGGGCCAAAGATATTCATCAACAAACCATCTTTGCACTACAGGCCAAAGATATTCATCAACAGGCCATCTTTGCACTACATGTCAAAGATATTCATCAACAATTCATATTTGCACTACAGGCCAAATATATTCATATCTCAAAGAAATATATAATCATTTCAGAATTTATATAAACAATAATTATAACCATGTTGATCAATTCACCTTTGCACTTAAGCTTAAGATATTCAATTATAAATTCAATGGTCATGATCATACCAGTCACAATTCAACTTTGCACTACAGGCCAAAGAGAACCCTAGTCATGATCATACCAATAATCTACCCATCTTTACACTCCAATGAAAGAGAATTTCAACATCAGGGTTATAAAAATGTTATATATGATGATAAAAATAATATGATCAACATATAGTTTTAATCTCAAGAGTAATATTCATAAATCAACTATAATTTGGTTAGAAAAAGAAACCAATTTTGTCGTGAATAGTAACTCGTGAATAGTAACTCATGAATAGTAACTCGTGAATAGTAACTCGTGAATAGTAACTCGTGAATAGTAACCCCGACTCAGAAAGGTAGAAATTCCACAATAAAATCTATACCAATATTTCGGTATAATGATATTGAAAGAATAACATTTCTTAAGCTTATAAACAATTTATTTAAATTGTTTACACTTTACTAATTAATGCATTTAATCATCATAAAATGTCAACTCTTAAGATTTCATCATCAATAACCAAAACCCTCATCAAAAATCTGCATATACCTCATATAGGATTCTCAAGCCATAAAATCCTATTTTCTAATTTTCTTTTTTCACAAAACATATTTAATTCATTTACTCATAACTAGACCATTTTCATAAAAAATACCAAATCAGTTCCAAAAATATTTCTTTTCTGAGATTTAGCATAATATAGTCCCATAGTGAACATATATTTTTCTCAGAATTTTTAAAAGTCATTTACTATTTTTCATATGGCCAAAACAGCCGAATATTTAGACATTTATCAAAAATTATACTTTTGTCCAAAAATTCTAAAATTTACAGAGTATACTTCTATCATATACATGTACTCCCAATAAAAATTTCATCAATTTTGGAGTTAACCACAAGGAATTATAAGCGGTTACTTTTAAAATAGTCTTTTCTCATAAAATTCATAACTCTCAATCTATACATCCAAAAATCACCATTTTTGGACACAATCAAGAAAACTCATCAAAATATCATTTCAAATTTTTCCAAAATTTTTGAGATCAGAAAAATTACGAAACTGAAAATCATAACAACCCTTAATATCCCTTACTATCCCTTACTATCCCTTACCTCAAAAGAGCAGTACTTCTGACTGGATATCGAATATGATGCTGAAGGAAACTTGCACTGATGAATAGCAACTCACCAAGTATCTAAAAACTCACAAAATATGCTTCATAATATAGAGAGAGAAAGAGAGAAAGCTTATGTTTTTGGTGTGATTTTCAATTCTAACTTAGCCCTCTATTTATAGGAAAATTTTAGTAGGTTTGACCTGCAACCTGATGGCTTTACCTGCTACTATTCCCACCCACCACATTTGAAATATAATTCAGCACATTTCTTCACCAACCACAAGTGGGGCCCACCAATTCTAGAATTTTCCACCAAAATGATTTATAACCTGATTTCCGAATCAACCACCTCTTAAAATTCATAGCAAATCATACGTTCATTTTTAACGGTTCAAAATTTGTGGGCGTATACTCAACTTATATATGTATAACATATCCAAAAATTACCACGATCCAACGGTCGGATTAAAAATTATAACCCCCGCAAAATATCTCAAAAACCCTGATTTTTAATACCTCCATTCCGACAAAAATACGGATAAAAATCTCAACATTAACTCCTTCATTTTTTAACCACAAAAATATATCCCTCATTTATATCCACATAAAATAAATATTTTCTTATCATATGAATCAATAATTAATTATTCACAAATAATATTACAGAATCACATTTATGACAACCAGGCCGTTCCCAGGAAAGAGGGGGCTTTCCAATAAGGATTTCTCCTTACTGGCGCGCAATTAGATGACCAAACCTCTCCTTAGACAGAACTTTCTAGACATTGCCAATAATGTTATCTAATAATATTATTCAAATAATATGAATTATTGATCTGATAATGGAAAATACTGTGCAGCAACAATTATTGAACAACAATAATATAAAATTTCAACGTAGCAATTATTGAATCAATAAAATAAAATATTGAACAGTAATTACTGTAACAATTATTGAGTAGTGCCTTCTTACGTAAGAATCAGTAATTTCAAAAATACTATGCAATACCGTGTGCTACTGTGCAATAACGCGTATTACTGTATTTTAACCACCGGGTATTCCAACAGTGTTAACGGTAACAACTACGCCGTTATTTGTAAAAACTCAAATTTGTCGTTTTCTTCACCCGACAGTTATTCGTTATGGGGCCCACAAATAGCTGCGCCGTCGTACGAATATTCCCCGACAGAAAGAATATTCCACGACCAAACGAATATTCCCCGACAACAATGATTATTTTATAACCACTTGTGTATTTTGAAAAAAATTTATATATCACTCTTAACTTTAACATTTATCAATTAAACCATTTACTGAATAGTAATTATAAGAAAAATTGAATACTTTTATTTCATAAAATTCGGGGTCTTACAATCTCCCCTCCTTATGAAATTTCGTCCTCGAAATTTACGTACCTGGTATTTCAAAGAATTGAGAATACCTTCCTTTCATTTCAGATTCCATCTTCCTTGTCATCATAATTTCTCCATTGCTCATCTCCTGTATTTCATATATCATTCTACAATACAGCTTCTAAACAAGGGTTAATTTAGCAAATTAACATATCACATAATATCCCGATATTATGACTGACCAACAAATAAGCTTAGGTAGGACACACTAGCGAAGGATTTACTCATCTCTCCCCTCCTAGTTTTATTCTCCGATCTCCGCCAGAGATCATATCCCTAAGCTCTGATACCAAATGTAACTCTGGACACCAACCTATGTCAGCACCTTACATTGATACCTATCAGTTTGCCACCGCAGAACGGCGTCCCCTACGGAGAGTCTGGCTTCGGTGCATTCCCCATCAACAGGAAGTCACCAGCGAGAGGCTCGGGGCTCTTTACTTATAGCTCTGATACCACCTGTGACAACCCCAAAATAGGTCCATTCCACCCAACCCATTCTGAGTCGTCAAATACATGGTACAGAAAACAACTACAACTTTATTACAACAATTGTCGTGCAAAATACAACAACACATATGCTGTGAGTTTGGATACAAATATATACCAAATGTGACTCATGTTCCAACCGTGGACATCACCTCACAATAACACCTTACATAAAGGTATAGTCAAAAACTGTTTTAGAAATTAGAATCTTTGGGAAGTGCTCAAGGAAACCTTCGTACATGGGAGGCCACGCGTCTAGGTTATGATAGATATCATATGGCCACAGAATTATCCTTGGTTGACCCAATAGACCCCAAAGAAAAACGAGAAGATTACTATCATATTCTTCCCAATGGTGAGTCTTCTCTTGACTTATCATTATCTCCACTGTCTCTAATTGAGAATTATACTTCAAACAAACACCAAGATTATATAGGTAGTGCCCATAGATATACTCAGCAAGTGGATGAGCACAACCCTGTCTTATGATGACACGAGGTTGTATGTCATTAGACATCTTGTATGATAGTGACAAAACACCCTTCCAACGTTGGGTTCGCCTCACCCTATTTTCTTCACCAAATATAACTACTAAATGATGACCACCGTTCTATTCCCTTGTTACCCCCGCTCGACCCAGCTACACTCTTATTACCTGAAAGGAATTGTGAAGCAAAAGGGTGAGCACAACTAGCTCAGTAAAGAATATCATGACTAAAGATAATTCAATTATCAATAGCCTTCATCAACAATAAATCAGAGATTTAGAACATATGGTAAATGATAAAAATTTCAACCATAGTTGCAGCGGAACGAGCAATCCATTAGAAGAGTCAAATAGACTATAAAGTCTATTATCTTCTCCATGTTAAAAATCCACCAACAATGTTTTATCCATGTAACATCACTCAACAGTTCCTTTCCACAATCATATGAATAACTCATAATCATAATTGTGACTATAAATTTTTCTTCGCACCCAGGACGAAGAATATTTTCATCACCTGTCTTTACCTGAAACATCAAAGATCATGGTTATACCAAATCACAGTTCCTGTTTATAATCATACTAACAAATCCATCTTTGCACTACGGGCCAAAGATATTCATCAACAAACCATCTTTGCACTACGGGCCAAAGATATTCATCAACAAACCATCTTTGCACTACAGGCCAAAGATATTCAACAACAGTTCATCTTTGCACTACAGGCCAAAGATATTCATCAACAGGCCATCTTTGCACTACATGCCAAAGATATTCATCAACAATTCATATTTGCACTACAGGCCAAATATATTCATATCTCAAAGAAATATATAATCATTTCAGAATTTATATAAACAATAATTATAACCATGTTGATCAATTCACCTTTGCACTTAAGCTTAAGATATTCAATTATAAATTCAATGGTCATGATCATACCAGTCACAATTCAACTTTGCACTACAGGCCAAAGAGAACCCTAGTCATGATCATACCAATAATCTACCCATCTTTACACTCCAGTGAAAGAGAATTTCAACATCAGGGTTATAAAAATGTTATATATGATGATAAAAATAATATGATCAACATATAGTTTTAATCTCAAGAGTAATATTCATAAATCAACTATAATTTGGTTAGAAAAAGAAACCAATTTTGTCGTGAATAGTAACTCGTGAATAGTAACTCATGAATAGTAACTCGTGAATAGTAACTCATGAATAGTAACTCGTGAATAGTAACCCGACTCAAAAGGTAGAAATTCCACAATAAAATCTATACCAATATTTCGGTATAATGATATTGAAAGAATAACATTTCTTAAGCTTATAAACAATTTATTTAAATTGTTTACACTTTACTAATTAATGCATTTAATCATCATAAAATGCCAACTCTTAAGATTTCATCATCAATAACCAAAACCCTCATCAAAAATCTGCATATACCTCATATAGGATTCTCAAGCCATAAAATCCTATTTTCCAATTTTCTTTCTTCACAAAACATATTTAATTCATTTACTCATAACTAGACCATTTTCATGAAAAATACCAAATCAGTTCCAAAAATATTTCTTTTCTGGGATTTAGCATAATATAGTCCCATAGTGAACATATATTTTTCTCAGAATTTTTAAAAGTCATTTACTATTTTTCATATGGCCAAAATAGCCGAATATTTAGACATTTATCAAAAATTGTACTTTTGTCTAAAAATTCTGAAATTTACAGAGTATACTTCTATCATATACATGTACTCCCAATAAAAATTTCATCAATTTTGGAGTTAACCACAAGGAATTATAAGCGGTTACTTTTAAAATAGTCTTTTCTCATAAAATTCATAACTCTCAATCTATACATCCAAAAATCACCATTTTTGGACACAATCAAGAAAACTCATCAAAATATCATTTCAAATTTTTCCAGAATTTTTGAAGATCAGAAAAATTACGAAACTGAAAATCATAACAACCCTTAAAATCCCTTACTATCCCTTACTATCCCTTACCTCAAAAGAGCAGTACTTCTGACTGGATATCGGATATGATGCTGAAGGAAACTTGCACTGATGAATAGCAACTCACCAAGTATCTAAAAACTCACAAAATATGCTTCATAATATAGAGAGAGAAAGAGAGAAAGCTTATGTTTCTGGTGTGATTTTCAATTCTAACTTAGCCCTCTATTTATAGGAAAATTTTGGTAGGTTTGACCTGCAACCTGATGGCTTTACCTGCTACTATTCCCACCCACCACATTTGAAATATAATTCAGCACATTTCTTCACCAACCACAAGTGGGGCCCACCAATTCTAGAATTTTCCACCAAAATGATTATAACCTGATTTCTGAACCAGTCATCTCTTAAAATTCATAACAAATCATACGTTCATTTTTAACGGTTCAAAATTTGTGGGCATATACTCAACTTATATATGTATAACATATCCAAAAATTACCACGATCCAACGGTCGGATTAAAAATTATAACCCCCGCAAAATATCTCAAAAACCCTGATTTTTAATACCTCCATTCCGACAAAAATACGGATAAAAATCTCAACATTAACTCCTTCATTTTTTAACCACAAAAATATATCCCTCATTTATATCCACATAAAATAAATATTTTCTTATCATATGAATCAATAATTAATTATTCACAAATAATATTACAGAATCACATTTATGACAACCAGGCCGTTCCCAGGAAAGAGGGGGCTTTCCAATAAGGATTTCTCCTTACTGGCGCGCAATTAGATGACCAAACCTCTCCTTAGACAGAACTTTCTAGACATTGCCAATAATGTTATCTAATAATATTATTCAAATAATATGAATTATTGATCTGATAATGGAAAATACTGTGCAGCAACAATTATTGAACAACAATAATATAAAATTTCAACGTAGCAATTATTGAATCAATAAAATAAAATATTGAACAGTAATTACTGTAACAATTATTGAGTAGTGCCTTCTTACGTAAGAATCAATAATTTCAAAAATACTATGCAATACCGTGTGCTACTGTGCAATAACGCGTATTACTGTATTTTAACCACCGGGTATTCCAACAGTGTTAACGGTAACAACTACGCCGTTATTTGTAAAAACTCAAATTTGTCGTTTTCTTCACCCGACAGTTATTCGTTATGGGGCCCACAAATAGCTGCGCCGTCGTACGAATATTCCCCGACAGAAAGAATATTCCACGACCAAACGAATATTCCCCGACAACAATGATTATTTTATAACCACTTTGTATTTTGAAAAAAATTCATATATCACCCTTAACTTTAACTTTTATCAATTTAACCATTTACTGAATAGTAATTATAAGAAAAATTGAATACTTTTATTTCATAAAATTCGGGGTCTTACAATCTCCCCTCCTTATGAAATTTCGTCCTCGAAATTTACGTACCTGGTATTTCAAAGAGTTGAGAATACCTTCCTTTCATTTCAGATTCCATCTTCCTTGTCATCATAATTTCTCCATTGCTCATCTCCTGTATTTCATATATCATTCTACAATACAGCTTCAAAACAAGGGTTAATTTAACAAATTAACATATCACATAATATCCCGATATTATGACTGACCAACAAATAAGCTTAGGTAGGACACACTAGCGAAGGATTTACTCATCTCTCCCCTCCTAGTTTTATTCCCCGATCTCCGCCAGAGATCATATCCCTAAGCTCTGATACCAAATGTAACTCTGGACACCAACCTATGTCAGCACCTTACATTGATACCTATCAGTTTGCCACCGCAGAACGGCGTCCCCTACGGAGAGTCTGGCTTTGGTGCATTCCCCATTAACAGGAAGTCACCAGCGAGAGGCTCGGGGCTCTTTACTTATAGCTCTGATACCACCTGTGACAACCCCAAAACAGGTCCATTCCACCCAACCCATTCTGAGTCGTCAAATACATGGTACAGAAAACAACTACAACTTTATTACAATAATTATCGTGCAAAATACAACAACACATATGCTGTGAGTTTGGATACAAATATATACCAAATGTGACTCATGTTCCAACCGTGGATATCACCTCACAATAACACCTTACATAAAGGTATAGTCAAAAACTGTTTTAAAAATTAGAATCTTTGGGAAGTGCTCAAGGAAACCTTCGTACATGGGAGGCCACGCGTCTAGGTTATGATAGATATCATATGGCCACAGAATTATCCTTGGTTGACCCAATAGACCCCAAAGAAAAACGAGAAGATTACTATCATATTCTTCCCAATGGTGAGTCTTCTCTTGACTTATCATTATCTCCACTGTCTCTAATTGAGAATTATACTTCAAACAAACACCAAGATTATATAGGTAGTGCCCATAGATATACTCAGCAAGTGGATGAGCACAACCCTGTCCTATGATGACACGAGGTTGTATGTCATTAGACATCTTGTATGATAGTGACAAAACACCCTTCCAACGTTGGGTTCGCCTCACCCTATTTTCTTCACCAAATATAACTACTAAATGATGACCACCGTTCTATTCCCTTGTTACCCCCGCTCGACCCAGCTACACTCTTATTACCTGAAAGGAATTGTGAAGCAAAAGGGTGAGCACAACTAGCTCAGTAAAGAATATCATGACTAAAGATAATTCAATTATCAATAGCCTTCATCAACAATAAATCAGAGATTTAGAACATATGGTAAATGATAAAAATTTCAACCATAGTTGCAGCGGAACGAGCAATCCATTAGAAGAGTCAAATAGACTATAAAGTCTATTATCTTCTCCATGTTAAAAATCCACCAACAATGTTTTATCCATGTAACATCACTCAACAGTTCCTTTCCACAATCATATGAATAACTCATAATCATAATTGTGACTATAAATTTTTCTTCGCACCCAGGACGAAGAATATTTTCATCACCTGTCTTTACCTGAAACATCAAAGATCATGGTTATACCAAATCACAATTCCTGTTTATAATCATACTAACAAATCCATCTTTGCACTACGGGCCAAAGATATTCATCAACAAACCATCTTTGCACTACGGGCCAAAGATATTCATCAACAAACCATCTTTGCACTACAGGCCAAAGATATTCAACAACAGTTCATCTTTGCACTACAGGCCAAAGATATTCATCAACAGGCCATCTTTGCACTACATGCCAAAGATATTCATCAACAATTCATATTTGCACTACAGGCCAAATATATTCATATCTCAAAGAAATATATAATCATTTCAGAATTTATATAAACAATAATTATAACCATGTTGATCAATTCACCTTTGCACTTAAGCTTAAGATATTTAATTATAAATTCAATGGTCATGATCATACCAGTCACAATTCAACTTTGCACTACAGGCCAAAGAGAACCCTAGTCATGATCATACCAATAATCTACCCATCTTTACACTCCAGTGAAAGAGAATTTCAACATCAGGGTTATAAAAATGTTATATATGATGATAAAAATAATATGATCAACATATAGTTTTAATCTCAAGAGTAATATTCATAAATCAACTATAATTTGGTTAGAAAAAGAAACCAATTTTGTCGTGAATAGTAACTCATGAATAGTAACTCGTGAATAGTAACTCGTGAATAGTAACCCCGACTCAAAAAGGTAGAAATTCCACAATAAAATCTATACCAATATTTCGGTATAATGATATTGAAAGAATAACATTTCTTAAGCTTATAAACAATTTATTTAAATTGTTTACACTTTACTAATTAATGCATTTAATCATCATAAAATGTCAACTCTTAAGATTTCATCATCAATAACCAAAACCCTCATCAAAAATCTGCATATACCTCATATAGGATTCTCAAGCCATAAAATCCTATTTTCTAATTTTTTTTCTTCACAAAACATATTTAATTCATTTACTCATAGCTAGACCATTTTCATGAAAAATACCAAATCAGTTCCAAAAATATTTCTTTTCTGGGATTTAGCATAATATAGTCCCATAGTGAACATATATTTTTCTCAGAATTTTTAAAAGTCATTTACTATTTTTCATATGGCCAAAACAACTGAATATTTAGACATTTATCAAAAATTATACTTTTGTCCAAAAATTCTAAAATTTACAGAGTATACTTCTATCATATACATGTACTCCCAATAAAAATTTCATCAATTTTGGAGTTAACCACAAGGAATTATAAGCGGTTACTTTTAAAATAGTCTTTTCTCATAAAATTCATAACTCTCAATCTATACATCCAAAAATCACCATTTTTGGACACAATCAAGAAAACTCATCAAAATATCATTTTAAATTTTTCCAGAATTTTTGAAGATCAAAAAATTACGAAACTGAAAATCATAACAACCCTTAATATCCCTTACTATCCCTTACTATCCCTTACCTCAAAAGAGCAGTACTTCTGACTGGATATCGAATATGATGCTGAAGGAAACTTGCACTGATGAATAGCAACTCACCAAGTATCTAAAAACTCACAAAATATGCTTCATAATATAGAGAGAGAAAGAGAGAAAGCTTATGTTTTTGGTGTGATTTTCAATTCTAACTTAGCCCTCTATTTATAGGAAAATTTTGGTAGGTTTGACCTGCAACCTGATGGCTTTACCTGCTACTATTCCCACCCACCACATTTGAAATATAATTCAGCACATTTCTTCACCAACCACAAATGGGGCCCACCAATTCTAGAATTTTCCACCAAAATGATTTATAACCTGATTTCCGAATCAGCCACCTCTTAAAATTCATAACAAATCATACGTTCATTTTTAACGGTTCAAAATTTGTGGGCATATACTCAACTTATATATGTATAACATATCCAAAAATTACCACGATCCAACGGTCGGATTAAAAATTATAACCCCCGCAAAATATCTCAAAAACCCTGATTTTTAATACCTCCATTCCGACAAAAATACGGATAAAAATCTCAACATTAACTCCTTCATTTTTTAACCACAAAAATATATCCCTCATTTATATCCACATAAAATAAATATTTTCTTATCATATGAATCAATAATTAATTATTCACATATAATATTACAGAATCACATTTATGACAATCAGGCCGTTCCCAGGAAAGAGGGGGCTTTCCAATAAGGATTTCTCCTTACTGGCGCGCAATTAGATGACCAAACCTCTCCTTAGACAGAACTTTCTAGACATTGCCAATAATGTTATATAATAATATTATTCAAATAATATGAATTATTGATCTGATAATGGAAAATACTGTGCAGCAACAATTATTGAACAACAATAATATAAAATTTCAACGTAGCAATTATTGAATCAATAAAATAAAATATTGAACAGTAATTACTGTAACAATTATTGAGTAGTGCCTTCTTACGTAAGAATCAATAATTTCAAAAATACTATGCAATACCGTGTGCTACTGTGCAATAACGCGTATTACTGTATTTTAACCACCGGGTATTCCAACAGTGTTAACGGTAACAACTACGCCGTTATTTGTAAAAACTTAAATTTATCGTTTTCTTCACCCGACAGTTATTCGTTATGGGGCCCACAAATAGCTGCGCCGTCGTACGAATATTCTCCGACAGAAAGAATATTCCACGACCAAACGAATATTCCCCGACAACAATGATTATTTTATAACCACTTATGTATTTTGAAAAAAATTCATATATCACCCTTAACTTTAACATTTATCAATTAAATCATTTACTGAATAGTAATTATAAGAAAAATTGAATACTTTTATTTCATAAAATTCGGGGTCTTACAGTCACAAGCCGAATATGAGAAAATATTTTTCATGTGGAGGAATGGGTTACGGATTTAATAAGTGTCCCAGTAAGAAGAAGACTGGTGAAAGGGGTGGACTGTAGACAACTTAAGTATAAGCAGTAATATCTTTTAGTAATAAAAAGATGTATTAATGATTGCAAAATCGAGAACAATGTGTGAGCGTATGTAAATTTATATATGTTTGTATGAATGGAATCTTTATTTTCAATATGAATATTAAGATGATTTTGGAGAATTGCAACTTTTTGTGTAAAGTTGGAGAATTGCAACTTTTTGTGTAAAGTTGTGTTGGTTAATCCTGATATTTACTAAAAAGGAATAGTTATATGTATTATGTACTACAAGTACTATGTGCTATTTGAATAAATATGCGATTATATGAGAACTTTATGTTAAATTCTTGTAGTGTTATTAATAAGAATTTGTGTAGAACAAGAGAATTAATGTAAGATTTTTTTTTAAATCAGATAATGCCGCCTAGACGACAGAATCAAAATCAAAGAGAAGAGAAATTAGTGAATAATGAGGAGGTCAAGAGGACCCGATGCAGAATTTTGTGGATATGTTGGCCCAAGCTAAGCAAAATAGGGTGCCACCAGCAAGAGCAAGAGCAAGAGAACAACCAGGTAATAGATTGGGGAATTTCAAGGACTTTAAAGCGGTATGACTGCTAGAATTCAAAGGAACTACATATCCTATTGAAGCCCAAACTTGGGTGAAGGAGATGGAGAAGGCATTCATTATTGCCGGAGTAGCAGAGGAGCAACATATAGCTTTTACTACATATCTGATGAAGGGAGAAGTCAATTACTGGTGGGAGACTAATCAAGCGAGTGTTGGAACAACTGTAGTGACTTGGACAAGATTCAAGGAGTTGTTCTTTGAGAACTACTTTTCGCCGAGTATGCAAGTTCGGATGGAAATCAAGTTTCTAGAACTGAAGCAGGAGAACATGACGGTTTTTGAGTATGCTGCTTAATTCAACGAGTTAGCGAGATTTGCACCTCATCAGGTGGACATGGAGGCAGGCGAGAAGATTTGAGAATGGATTAAAGCCAGTGATATTCAACAAAGTAGCTATATTGTAGATTAATACGTTCGTGACTTTGTTGGAGAAAGCAATCATTATTAAAGGGGGAAGCGAAGCTCCATCCCGATATCATCAGGAGAAGAAGAAGAAGACAAATGGTGGAGGTAGTAGTGGTGGTAGTAATCTGAATAAGAGGAAGTGAAGTGAGAATACCCAATCGGGGAATAAGTCAGAAGAGAATAGAAAAGGAGGTGAGCGATGTGTGACTTGTGGGAAGAATCACCCGGGGGTTTGTCTGAAGAAGAAAGGAGTTTGTTATAACTGTGGTCAAGAGAGACACATGTCTCCCAATTGTCCCAGTCTGAAGAAGATAAAAGGTTGTTATGCGTGTGGATCGACAGATCATCTGGTTCAGAATTGTCCAAAAAGGAATGTGGAGAAAGGAAGTGTCAACAAAGGACCCGGTAGCGGAACCCTGACGATTAGAGGACCTGCTCAGCCAGGAAGACCAACAGCCCGTACATTTAACATGACAGTGCAAGATGTAGTGGCTACCCAGGACGTGGCGACAGGTAACAATATCTTTGAGTAATTAAATTACGCGAGAAATATTGGATAGATATTGATGTGAATTGTTTTCTTTTATAGATTCAAATCACAGGTTAGTATATGAGACACAAATTAATATTGTGTTGATAAGAACGAATTAATAATACAACTTTAAAAGATTGTAGAGAATAAGAAAGTGATGATTCCGAGGACGGAATCCTTATAAGGAGGGGAGAATGTGAGAACCCAGGATTTCGAATATTTCAAATTTTACGAATAATTTTTTTTAATTTAATATTGATATTGACTATCAATATTGTGCCGAGTACCGGTGATACGAGTTTAGAGAAGTGGTCAATTTATGTATTGACTGAGAAATATGAGTAGAGTTTTGCTTAATAGAGAATAGAAACCCTAACCCTAGTTATGTATAGGGATTCGATAGAAAATACAATTTTAATAATTGTATTGATGAGTACGTGTTTATACTATATAGAATTTGTGATCAGTGATTGATCGGATAGGATACAAATTTAGTAAACCCTAATCAGGGATTTGAATATCTAATCTCAGAATGAGAAACCCTAACGTACAGTTAGGAATCCTAATCGAATGTCAGGAAACCCTAATTTTAAATTTGAGAACCCTAATTAGGAAACCCTAATTAAGATTATCAAACCCTAAGGGTTAAGATTATATAGAAGTATGTCAATTGACTAGAATACCCCTTACATTTATGATGGAAATTAAGAAAATACCCTTTTAGGGGCAAAAAGACCAAAATACCCCTTTACTTAAGTTTTAAGTAAAGAGATATGGGAAATCTATGAGTCATCACTTGTGGATATATCACATGTGCTGGAAAATCTATCAAAATCTGATCTATTACATGCCACCTTGCCATTTATAGACACATTGTATCATATCTAAGAGATAAAGATAGAGAAAGTTCACAATTTTGGTTCATTTGGTATCAAACACTCAACCAGCTTCTTCTCTCTCCTTAGCTATGAAATACACAAGTATTTCAGTCCCTAGTAGAGCCTCTAAAACATCAAAATCAGTAGAAGAGAACAAGGATCAAAGCTTGGACAAGCAAACGTAAAACCCTAACTCATCTTGAATCTTGTATGCTAAGATAGGTTAGGTGTTTATGTGTTTATATGCATGCTATAAGAGGTTAGTTGATGATCTATGATGTTATATCATAGATCTATAGCATCAAAGTGCCTTAAAATCAAAGTTTTTGAAAACTTCCTGGAACCCTAAAAAGTGATTTGACAAGCAAATGTCAGAGGCCTTAGATCATTCCTTGTTTTTGATTTGTATGCCATGAGGACTGTAATCTGGAAGTGGAATCATGGTCATTCCATGTCCAGATTACAAGTTATTAGTGGTCAAAGTTAGTTGACCGGCCATGACCAAGAGTTTCTGGGCAACCTAGAAAGCTCTTAAACAGTGTCTGACAAGTTTTTGCAAAGCATGAATCTGTCAGGTGTTAAGTAGTTTATTGATGTTATTATAACCAAGTTGTAGCTTGTTATATGGACTTTAGATCCATGCCTTTATATCCCTTAAATCACAAACATAATCGAAGTAATGGATGGTCAAAGTAGGCTATCCAGTCACGATATGAGTTTTCTTGAAATTCCAGAAAACGTATGAGCAATGTTTCTAACAGGGTTTGACCAATGCAAATCTTGTGATTGTGTTATAGTTGGACTGAGATGGTGATATGTAGTTGTTCCATCACATGAAAACTATAGATTTGGACCATGAGAACACATTAATAATGACCAGAACACCAAATTAATCGAGCTAGAAAATGACACCATGAAATTGTCTTGGATTCTTGGTTACCCAGAAAACCCAAAACAGTCCTGACAACATTTTTAGAGACTTAGATCTTGCATCTGAGTTGTTGTATGACCTAGATGAAGGTTGGATCATGTAGTATTACATCAATACTACATGATTAATGTCTAAGATGACCCAGAACATGCATAAACAGAGAATCAAAGTTGGTCAAACCTAGTACCTTGAGAACTGCTTGTCAGTGTTCTTGAGCTCAAGAACACCAACAGCGTCAGAAAGGGTCGTTAAAGGCTTTAGCGACGGATTTAATTAAATTAGTTTTTCTAATTTCCGAAAAATGATTAAAAATAGAAAATTAATTTCTAAAAATTACAAAAATTATTTTAAAAATTATTTTAAGTTATGGAAAATAACTTTTGATAATTTGGGATATTTTTCATTAATATTTATATTTATTTGATTATTAAAGCTATTTAATTTATTTAATAAGTATATTAAATAAATTAGAGAAAAATGATGTTATATTATAAAAATCATTTTAAATGAGAATAAAGTGTTAGAAAATATTTTAAGTTATAAAATTTAACTTTTAATATTTTTGAGAAAATTTCATTAATAATTTAATATTAATGAAATTAGATTTATTTAATTATTATATTAAATAAATGAGTTAAAAATGGTTTATTGATTTAAAAATTATTTAAAAATGAGAAAACTAATTTAAAAATATTTTAAGTTATAAAATATGACTTTTAATATTTTAAGAAAAAATATATTAATATTTAAATATTAATGGTGATGGTTTAAAAATGATTTTAACTATATTAAAAATCATTTAACGAGAATATTGGGGATTTAAAAATATTTTGAGTTATTATAAATAACTTTAATATTTTTACATGTATGTCATTAATATTTTAATATTATTAAATATTAATGATGATGGGGTTATTTAGTATTTAAATCATTTAAAAATGATTTCAGTGTTTGAAAAATTATTACAAAATATAATAATTATTTGGAAATTATTAAAAGCTTCCGAAAAATATTATAAATGATATTTGACTTGTCTAAAATAGTATTAAAGCTTTGAGACCGAGTTTAATTAACAATAAATGTGTTAATTATCGGATAGAGGTGATCAGGACACTGAGATAAGACTGAAGTCCAACCAAACTGAACTAGTTAAACTTGAGAAGTGTATATATAGGTTATAAACACTAATGTAACTATGTGATGATGTGTCTAGGAGATATATTGACTGTAAATTATAGGGTTGTGTGCTATGATTTGTTATGCTAATTGTGAGATCGATATTGTGCTTATAGGTCTTTTGAACGCATATAAGTATATTGTGTAGCAGTAATCAACGCAGAAGGCAAGTTTCCTTAACTCAATCTCGAGTTATATCTTTACAAATATTATGGTGCTTAATTATTGCTGATTAGACCATGTCTGAGAATTATTGTTGATTATTCGCAGTTAGTGCATGTTTATTAATTCAAATTGAATTATTGATTCTGAGAATATACTTGGCGAATAAATGTTGTTGGTTATTCACATCTGTTGAAGTTATTATTGATTGTAAATACTACAGATAATTCCTATCCATTATTGAATCGTGTTGAGATATGTCATAGATAATTGTTATGGCTAGACAAACTTTTGTTGAAACTTGATAGGTTCGAGAAGAGAACTCAATTATTATTGACATGTCAATGCCAATTATTTCAACTAGATCGAGAAAGCGATTAGATATTGAAATATTAGTATTTCGTTGTTGTGATTCAAATTCTGATTATAAGACTGAGAAGAATAACCTTTTTATAAAAAAGGGGCTTTGTGGTTGTATATTCGGTTCGTTGCGCGCATGTAAGTATTATGCATACTATAGGGTATAATAAAGCTGATCACTTATTATACTTGCAGAGGGATATGATTTAATCTTTATGGTTATCTGATACACCTGGGTATATCAAAGTAAAACCATTAATAGTTACTCGAGAAGAGAAGTTCAAAGATTTTGTGTGATCGCTCAGTATAAACTCTGGAAAATATTTCCATTTTGTTATTCCATTAAATATCGTTGAAACTTTGAAAGCATTGTACTCTTTCACTATGGAGTTATTATTTTTCATAGGATGCGCGAAGACTTGTTATTGATTAACGATTTGTTTAGCTGTTTCAAAGTTCTCTAAACTTTTGTGTCATTCTATAGAATCGATAGTCTAGTATTCTTGATTCTTATACTTTATTGTATGTTTTAACTTGTGGGGCAAATTTATTGCTCACCCTTGCTTAAATATAATATTTCAGCTAGGAACGAAGTAGCCAGAGGGGCAAACAAGGACAAGAGCAAAGGCATTTTGCTGGAGTAGTTAATATGAACATTATTAATTATGTTGTTTTGTAAACCCTTTTTGTATATCTAAGGGTAAGTTTGTTATGTTAAGGTTAGATAACCTGGGACAATGTATTAATGATATTATTTAATGAGATGTATGTTTCTATTCATCACTGAATGGGTAGTTAGATGATATTTATATATTGATCGTGAGCACCAAACTTGGGGGTCAGGTTACCCAGATTTGGGGGCGTCACAGGTTGGTATCAGAGCTATAGGTTATAAACCTTAAGTTGGGGAGGGGGGAAACCCTAGGATTATAACCATAAGCGAGATAGAGAATACTAATTTAGAGTACTAAGTGAGGCATTGATGTAGTGTATCGATAGTGAGATGTGTGGACACATCGTGTATATTAAGTTTGTATAGGTGAAGTACTAATCAAGTTATTTAAACTGATTGTAGGATGTCAGGAGAGGATGAAATGAGTACAGAGATGTTAGGGCTATTGCTAGTGCCAGTAGCTGAGGTGCTAGTGCAGAGCGAGTTAGTTGAGGAAGTGGGAAAAGATGAACCCATGCATGGTGAATCTGGGGAGTGATAATGATGATTATCCCGAGATGTATCTGAATGAAGATGAGGAGGCAGAGTTTGAAGAAGTTAAAGTGGAGTCAAAGATTAAGACCAAAGTTGGAGAGCAAGATCTAGTATCTGCAGAAGTTCAAGAACTCCAGAGTAAAGTGTTTCTCTTGGAGGAGTTGTGGAAGAAAAAGCGAGCATTACGCGAGATGACCGAAGAAAGAAATGATTTGAAGGCGCATGTGGATAGAATGAAGGCTGAAGGTTGTGGATCGTCTAAGGGAACAGTCAAGAAGAAGAATGAAAGCAATAAGAGAAAGAGGGACAACGATAGTGATAATAACTCAGGGAACTCAAACCCGAAAAAGAAGAAAGTATGTGGCAAGTGTGGAAAGACTTACTTGGGAGAGTGTATGATGTGGAAGAACATATGTTTCAATTATAAACAGGAAGGACATATTTCTCCAAATTGTCCTAAGCTGAATATGTGAAAATGTTTTTTATGTGGAGGAATGGGTCACAGATTCAATAAGTGCCCCAGTAAGAAGAAGGATGGTGAAAGGAGTGGACTGTAGACAGCTTAAGTATAAGCAGTAGTATATTTTAGTAATAAAAAGATTTATTAAAGATAACGATGTGTGAGCGCATGTGAATTTATATATGTTTGTATTAATGTAATCTTTATTTTCAATATGACTATTAAGATGATTTTGGAGAGTTGCAACTTTTTGTGTAAAGTTGTGCTGGTTAATCCTGATATTTATTAAAAAGGGATAGTTATATGTATTATGTACTAAAAGTACTATGTGCTATTTGAATAAATATGCGATTATATGTGAACTTTATGTTAAATTCTTATTGTGTTATTAATAAGAATTTGTGTAGAAAAAAAAATTAATGTAAGATTTTTATTTAAATTAGATAATGCCGCCTAGACGACAGAATCGAAATCAAAGAAAAGAGCAATTAGTGAATAATGAAGGAGGTCAAGCGGACCCGATGCAGAATTGTGTGGATATATTGGCCCAAGCTATGCAAAATAGGGCACCAGCAGTAAGAGCAAGAGCAAGAGAATAGCCAACTAATAGATTGGAGAATTTTAAGCACTTTAAAGTGGTAGGACCACCAGAATTCAAAGGAACTACGAATCCTATTGAAGCCCAAACTTGGGTGAAGGAGATCGAGAAGGCATTCATTATTGCTAGAGTAGCGAAGGTGCAAAAGACAGCTTTTGATACATATCTGATGAAGGGAGAAGCCAATTACTGGTGGGAGACTAATCAACCAAGAGCTGGAATAGATGTAGTGACTTGGACAAGATTCAATGAGTTGTTCTTTGAGAACTACTTTTTGCCGAGTATGCAAGCTCGGATGGAAGTTAAGTTTCTAGAACTGAAGTAGGAGAATATGTCGTTTTCTAAGTATGTTGCTAAATTCAACGAGTTAGCGAGGTTTGCACCTCATCAGGTGGACACGGAGGTAAGAAAGGCAAGAAGATTTGAGAATGGATTACAGCCAGGGATATTCAACAAAGTAGTTGTATTACAGATTAATACGTTCGTGGCTTTGTTGGAGAAAGCAGTCATTACTGAAAGGGGGAGCGAAGCTGCATGCCGATAACATCAGGAGAAGAAGAAGAAGAAAAATGAAGGAGGTAGTAGTGGTGGTAGTAATCCGAACAAGAGGAACTGGAGTGAGAATACCCAATCGGGGAACAAGTCAGAAGAGAATAGAAAAGGAGGTGAGCGATGTGCGACTTATGAGAATAATCACCCGTGGGTTTGTCTGAAGAAGAAAGGAGTTTGTTTAAACTGTGGTCAAGAGGGACACATGTCTCCCAATTTTCCCAGTCTGAAGAAGATACAAGGTTGTTATGCGTGTGGATCGACAGATCATCTAGTTCGGAACTGTCCAAAAAGGAATGCGGAGAAGGGAAGTGTCAACAAGGGACCCGGTAGCGAAACCCTGACGATTAGAGGACATGCTCAACCAGAAAGACCAACAGTCCATACATTTAAAATGACCGTGCAACATGCAGTGGTTGTCTAGGAGTGGGCGACAGGTAACGATTTCATTGAGTAATTAAATTACGCGAGAAATATTGGATAAATATTGTTGTGAATTATTTTCTTTTATCGATCCAAATCAGAGGTTAGTATATGAGACACAAATTATAATTGTGTTGATAAGAACGAATTGATTATACAACTTTAAAAGATTATAGAGAATAAGAAAGCGGTGATTTCGAGGACGGAATCCTTATAAGGAGGGGAGAATGTGAGAACCTAAGATTTCGAATATTTTGAATTTTACGAATATTTTTTTGTTATTTAATATTGATATTGATTATCTATGTTGTGCCGAGTATCGGTGATACGAGTTTAGAGAAGTGATCAATTTGTGTATTGACTGAGAAATATGAGTACAGTTGTGTTTAATAGAGAATAGAAACCCTAATCCTAGTTACGGATAGGAATTCGATAGAAAATATAGTTTTAATAATTGTGTTGATGAGTGCATGTTTGTATTGTATAGAATTTGTAACAACCCGATATTTTCTATATAAATAAATAAGAAATTTTGCGTATAATTTTTTTTATTTTATTTTAAGGATGACGATTTGTACAAGATTATGTGTTTATGTATTTATGTGGTAAATAAAAAAAATATTTATTACATGAATGTTTACAAATAATTTTATTTTAGAATTATTGATTATTATAAAGTATATTCTTATAATAATTAATTTATAGTAGAAATGCTTTTATTAATTATTTTCCATGAAAATATAATCATATATTATTTAAATAATATATGAAGTGATTTTTAGAATAATTATAATAATTATTTTATTATATGAGTTTAGTACATATTATTAAGTTAATTATTTTACCTTAATTATTAAGGTTAACTATGAAGAATAAATCAGATATGGAATCCAAACCCTAATTGTGGATTATTGTCAAGGTATGAGGATAATAATATAATATTATATTTTGATTTTTCAGTGCTATAAATATGTACTGTATGTACGTATTGTTGATGATTGGTCAATTATGATATTTAATTTCAAAACCCTAATAATAATTGGTTAAACCCTAATATTACTGAGGGAAACCCTAATTTGAAGATCAAGTGTGAGCTTAAGACTATGATATAACTGTGTTATATGTTTTATGTCATGTATTAAGTGATTAATTAGGTAAACCCTAATTAAAGTTCTAGAAATCCTAATTTCTAAATTAGTAACCCTAATTAGAAATTTTAAAAACCCAATTACTAATTGTAAACCCTAATTGCTAAAATGGTAACTCTAATTATTATTTTAGTAAATAATTATGTTAATTTGGAAACCCTAATTTATAATTTGGGGAACCCTAATAATATCAAGAAAACCCTAAATATATTTTTAAAGCCCTAATTTTCTATAAAAAACCCTAAATTTAATTATTTAGTTATAATTAAATTTTTATTAAACTCTAAATATAATTGTTCAAATCCTAGAAATTATTTGGGATACCTTAAGGTTTAAAATCTATTGATTAAAATCTAGATTCAAGTGTTATGGACAAGAATACCCTTAAATTATTATATTAGTTTACTAAAATACCCTTTTTTGGATTTATTTTTATTAGATTTCTTGCAAATCTTTCCATATCTTGCAAGTCATCACCTTAAGATTATAACACATGCCTATATATCAGCCAATACTTATCCTTATTTCCACCTTGCAAGCCTAGATACATTGAATTTAAGAAGTATAAATAGATTGGAGAGAGAAAATGTTAGTTCATTAGCTCATTTTTGCACAACACTCATCCAAGACTCTCTCTCTCTCTAACCTACGAAATATTGTGCCAGATCAGTAACAAAATCGAGCCCCACTAACAGCAACAACAAATCAGTGGTCTAGAAATCAAGATTTGATCATAAAGGTATAAACCCTAGCCATAATTTCTGTCCAATTTTCGGTTGTTAGATGTTATGTTTGAGTGTTAGAATATGTTGTTTGTAATGTATTATGATGATCTGGGTTGCTAGATGTTAGATCCATAACATCTAGAGGCTCGGATTTGATGTTCTTCAAAATCTGGATATTTTTAAAAGAGGCGTCTGACAACGAATGTCAGGTCGTGTAGATCTCTGTACGTGTTTGATTTATGTGTTTTAAGTGTTGAATATTGTAGTCTGTTATGTAGTCTTTAATCTGAAACAAGAATCAGACTTAGATCTGGTCTAGATAGAGAAATATTCAAGGTCAAACGTGGTTGACCGGCCATGATCAGGTGTTTCTGGGTAACCCAGAAACAACCCAGAAACGGCCTGACAACATTTTTAACCGTCTTGATCTGTCAGTTTATTGGCGTTTTGTTGTTGTTGTGTTATTTAAGTTGTAGTATGTAGTTTATACTATATGTTTATGCCTTAAAATATCTTAAATATAAAACTGGATGATTGCAGTGGATGGTCAAACTAGGACAGATGAACATGGAAGCTGTTTTCTGGGTAACCCAGAAAACGCTTGACCATGTCGTCTGACATGGTTTGACCGACCTTTATATGCTTGATCTGTTGTTGTTCTAGTGATATTATGTAATAGAACTCTTCTTTGTCATGTTGCCTACACACTGCAACCTTTAAATAACTAAAACATCATATAGATCACAAAGTTGTGAAAGCCCAAATGTGAGTAGTCGAACTGCTCTTCATTTCTAGGTAACCCATAAAATGAAGAACAACTCTGACAGCTTGTTCATGGGCCTAGATCTCGCTGGTTATGTGTTGTTTGGACATGTTTGTTTTTGGATCTTATAGTTGTGCATTTGTACTACAATATCTGACTAACAAAATTTCCAGAAACGTTACGAGCTAAGATTTACGTTTGGTCAAACCAAGCCCCTCGAAACTGTCTATGGTGTTTTGGGTTTTGGCCAAGAATATGAAGAACACCTATAGCGACGGTTTTGTCGCTATAGGTGGTCTTTAGCGACAGATAATATATTATTTTTCGGAAATTAATAAATAAATAGAAAAAAAACAGTTTTTAATTTTTAAAAATACAAAATAAATTATTAAAAAATATTTTAAATTCCGAAAATTAGTTTTTAATTATTTTTAGTATATTTCATAAATATTTAATATTTTTGGAATATTAAAAAATATTTAATTTATTTAATTATAATATTAAATAAATTAGTTAAAAATGATTTTAATATTTAAAAAATCATTTAAAATTATATTATGATATAAGAAAATATTTTAAGTTATTTTTAAGGACTTTTAAATATTTGGTGATAATTTTCATTAATAAATTAATATTAATGATAATTAAGTTATTTACTAAATGAATTAAATAAATTAATTAAAAATGATTTTATTATATTAAAAATCATTTTAAATAATAATAAGGTATTTAAAAATATTTTAAGTTATAAATTATAACTTTTAATATTTAAAAATAAATTTCATTAATTAATTATTATTAATGATATTAAGGTTATGTAATAATTATATTAAATAAATTAATTTAAAAATGATTTTATTATTATAAAAATCATTTTAAATAAAAATAAAGTGTTTAAAGATATTTTAACTTATAAATTATAACTTTTAATATTTAAAGGATAATTTCAATAATAATTTAGTATTAATAATTATTAATTTATTATTAATGATATTAAATTTATTTAATAATTATATTAAATAGATAGTTTAAAAATGGTTTTATTAATTTAAAAATCATTTAAAAAGGATATAAATGAATTAAAAATATTTTAAGTAATGATTAATGACTTTTAATATTTTGATAAATAGTACATTAATATTTAAATATTAATGGTAATTATTTAAAAAATTATTTTAAATGTTTTAAAAATCATTTAATGATAATATTAATACTTTAAAAGTATTTCAAGTTATTATAAATAACTTTGATATTTTGGAAATGATTTCATTAATAGTTTAATATTAATTAAATATTAATGATAATAGAATTGATTAATATTTAAATCATTTAATAATGATTTCGATGTTTGAAAATTCATAATGAATTATAATAAATGTTTTAAAATTATTATAAGTCATTTAAAAATAATATGACTGATACTAAGTTACAGGATAGAGTCTTAGACTCGATAAATACCCGAATAAGCTGTAGGTACACCGACACATTTCAGAAATTGATCTGGACTTAGATAATGTGATTAGATAAGTGATTATTTGTGATTCAATAGTTTTTAAACCTATGTGCCAATGTGATTAGGTTATGTGCTGACTGCAATAACTAGTATTATATGTTATGATATGTTATTCTAATCAGTAAAATGATCTATTTAATGATATGGCTTGATATAAAAGATATATCTAAGTTGTGTAAGCAGCAGATAAGGCAAGTATCTGACCCTTTGCATTTACTTTATGCAATAGACATGCGTAAGATAATATATGAACTATTCTTTTTAATTATTCAAATATTTCAACCTTTGTATATACTTATGCAATGATTCTGTATAAGTAAGATATTAAATTATAATTGTTGTACAAGTTCCTTTATTCTGTTATTGTTGATTAAATTATATATTCTGTTCGTTAATTTCTAAAACATGGTTATACAAGTGTCCCCACTTGGATAATCATTATATTTTATCACATGTTGATATATACTTATCGGTATCCAGTATGTATAAGTTGAATTAAAAGTTGTCTAAGCTATTTGATCCAGCTAGACATATAGTTAAAGTTGTTGTTGAACAAGATAAAATTCTATCCAACTAAATTGTTTTGGTTTGGATTCAAGACTGGTATGAACATCCCAAATATGGGAAAACTTTTATGCGCCTAAGGCGGGAATGTTGGACGAAAGTATCGTCCTTTAAATGTAGTATTGATCAATACAGGGCATAACGGGCTGATCACCCCCGTGCCCGTAAGTAATGACGGTTTACAGATGAAGTTTTGCTTAACCTTTTCAAAAATAGAAAATAATATTCATAGTTTGTCAACCGATACTCATTTATAGTCAGTACGTAGTTTCAAAAATTTGAAATCAAAATGATATGTTGTTTATTATTGGATCAACTTACTTCACAACTGTTGATTCGTTGTAGAAGTATCGTTCAAAGAAAACATTTAATTCGTTCAGTTAAATATTATTATTGTTATTACTTGCTGGGCACTCAAATGCTCATCCTTGCTTAATTTAAATATTTTTAGCTAAGTGTGATCAGCCTGAAGGCTCTGCCAAGAACAAAGGGAAAGGGAAGGTCGTTGAATGAATGATAATGCTATCTTTTGTAATAACTAGACGTTATTAGGTTAATGATGCTATATATTAATTATCATGTAATGTAACGAAGGTTTGACGGTTTCGTACTTGGGATTGAAAACTCTGATAATATGTAAATTAAATTTGATAATCTATATTATTGTTATTATTATTAGTATTATTCCGCTCATAGAAATGGTATCGTGAAGCACTGAGTTCGGGTTTCAAGTACCTGAATTTGGGGGCGTCACAACATGGTATCAGAGCTATAGGGTTAAAAACCTTAGGTGGGATAGACCTTAGGCTATAACCTTAGAAACAGAGGAGAACGTTGAAAATATAAATAACTCATATAGAGTTTAAAAAGAGATGAATTGAATAAATTCATCGTAAAACAAAAGTAAAAGATAACTTATATAAAACTCTTATTTTCTGTGTGTATATATTACATACTAATCAGGGTAATTTATGTGTGTAGATGTCAGCTGAAAAAGGATTAGGATACCCTCGAATCGTAAAGAAGGAACCAATATCAAAGCCAATAGCTGAAATAAAGGCTCAAAGTGAAGGCAACCTCGATGAGGTGGTGATTGTGGAAAACGTAATACCAGATCCGGAAATGGTGGAACTGACAGATAGTGATTCGGACATTGAAGTTGGAGCTGATCAGGCATCAACCGAAGTGCAGAATCTACGGGACCATGTTTCCTCTTTGGAAAAGCTGTGGGAAATAGAAAAACTACTAAATAGCCAACTGCAGAAAGCATTAATAGAAATAATGGAAGAACAAGATAAGCTTAAAATCCAAATTGACCAAATTGGATCTAAAAGCAACAAAGCATGCGCAGCTCCGAGCAAGAAGGGGAAAAGAAATATGAAAGACCGTGACATAGAAAATTCTCATAACAACCAAGGAAAAATTAATCGAATAGAAAGGTGTGCCAATTGTGACAAGAAACATGAAGGTGTATGCAGGAAAGGGGAATATGTTTGCTATAATTGCGGACAGCAGGGACATTTCTCTCCTTATTGTCCCAATCCAACGCAATGTGTTTGTTTTAATTGTGGAATAGAAGGTCATCAAGCAAAAAATTGTCCAAGGAAAAGGTGTAATAAATAGGTAGTATAGGTTCTGTTATGTAGGTATGTTTAAACTAATATGTGCTTAGTATGTCTGTGTAAGGTTATGTTCTCAACTTTTGTAATGAGCAAGTTTGTAAATCCCGACTTCTATAATCACATAGGGATGGATGATGTTTAAAGCATTATGTGCTATGTTATGTAAAATATTCGTTAAATGAATGTGAATCTATGTTTGAGTAATGAAACAAGTTTAATATATTAAACTTATATAATAAGGTTTATAAGGTAAGTTAAATTTCTGGTTTTATTTAATCAGATAATGCTGCCAAGACGTCGAACTCGCAACCAAAGGGCAGAAGAATCTGTCAACAACGTTGAGGGACAACAAGCCGATCCTATGTAGCAATTTGCAAATATGGTAGCACAAGCTATGCAATAGGGAATACCAGTTGTTGGAAATTAGCCAGACAATCGCTTAGCGAATTTTAAGGATTTCAAAGTTGTAGGACCGCCGAAATTTAAAGGTACAACTGACCCTGTTGAAGCCCAAACTTGGGTTAAGGAAATCGAAAAGGCGTTCATTATAGCTAGGGTAGCTGAGGGGCAAAAGACCGCTTTTGCCACCTACATGATGAAAGGTGAAGCAAATTTTTGGTGGGAAGCGAATTAGGCGAGGGCGGGAGAAGGTGTAGTTGCTTGGGAAAGGTTTAAAACTCTATTTTTTGAAAACTATTTTTCATCTAGTATGCAAGCTAGGATGGAGGAAATATTTCTAGAGTTGAAGCAGGAAAATATGACGGTGTCAGAATATGCCGCTAAGTTTAATGAGTTGGCTAGGTTTGCTCCGCATCAAGTTAATACGGAGGCTAGGAAAGCTAGAAGGTTTGAGCTGGGATTAAAATCCTGGCTCTACAACAAGGTGGCAGTGTTGCAAATCCCTACGTTTGCAGCACTCATGGAGAAAGCTATTATTGCTGAGGAGGGGAGTGAGGCTATGAGCCTCTACAACAAGGAAGGAAGGAACAAGGGTAAAGTTGAGGGAGCTGGGAAGGTGGAAACAAACAGGGGGAATAGGAATGAAAAGAGGAAGGGAAACAACTTTGGGGGTATGCAGGTGAAGCAGGAAGGTACAAAGAAGAAGCAACTGGTACAATGTGGGAACTGTGGAAAGAACCATTTGGGGGAATGTCTGAAAGGTAAATTTGTATGTTTTAAGTGTGGGCAGGAGGGCCATATCTCTCCCAACTGCCCCAACCCTAGAACTATTAATGGGTGTTTTCTGTGCGGATCAAAGGAGCATAAGGTGAAGGACTATCCGAAAAGGAGGACGGAAGCAGAAAGCTTGAACATGGGAAAAAGCGGCAGAGCTTTGGCGATCACAGGACCAACATCATCTAGCAAGTCGACCAAATCTACTGCAAGGGTCTTCAATATGACAGTCCAGGATTCGGCAGCAGCTGGCAATGCAACTCCATGTATTATTCGTATAACTTTTATTTTCTTATATACATGATTTTCATATATATAGTAAATTATTTTATAAAGAAATTTTGAGGGAGGAATTTGAGTTCTTGAAAAATCAAATTCCCGTTTAATCAGAAAGACAAGCTTTATGTGAAAAGTTAAAGATCAGTTCGATCAATTATGATCGAGGTCTACTTGAAATGTCTGTGTATGCTATGTACTCTTATAGGTGTAAGTTTTAAAAAGGTGATTCCGGGGACGAAATCTTTATAAGGGAGAGTGAATGTAAGAACCCGATATTTTCTATAGAAATAAATAAGAAATTTTGCATATAATTTTTTTATTATTTTATTTTAAGGATGAGGATTTGTACAAGATTATGTATTTATGTTTTTATGTGGTAAATAAAAATATATTTATTACATGAATGTTTACAAATAATTTTATTTTAGAATTATTGATTATTATAAAGTATATTCTTATAATAATTAATTTATAGTAGAAATGCTTTTATTAATTATTTTCTATGAAAATATAATCATATATTATTTAAATAATATATGAAGTGATTTTTAGAATAATTATAATAATTATTTTATTATATGAGTTTAGTACAGATTATTAAGTTAATTATTTTACCTTAATTATTAAGGTTAAATATGAAGAATAAATCAGATATGGAATCCAAACCCTAATTATGGATTACTGTCAAGGTATGAGGATAATAATATAATATTTTATTTTATTTTTCAGTGCTATAAATATGTACTGTATGTACGTATTGTTGATGATTGGTCAATTATGGTATTTAATTTTAAAACCCTAATATTAATTGGTTAAACCCTAATATTATTGAGGGAAACCCTAATTTGAAGATCAAGTGTGCGCTTAAGACTATGATATAACTGTGTTATATGTTTTATGTAATGTATTAAGTGATTAATTAGGTAAACCCTAATTAAAGTTCTAAATACCCTAATTTCTAAATTAGTAACCCTAATTAGAAATTTTAAAAACCTAATTACTAATTGTAAACCCTAATTGCTAAAATGGTAACTCTAATTATTATTTTAGTAAATAATTATGTTAATTTGGAAACCCTAATTTATAATTTGGGGAACCCTATTAATATCAAGAAAACTCTAAATATATTTTTAAAACCTTAATTTTCTATAAAAAAAAACCCTAATTTTAATTATTTAGTTATAATTAAATTTTTATTAAACTCTAAATATAATTGTTCAAACCCTATAAATTATTTGGGATACCTTAAGGTTTAAAATCTACTGATTAAAACCTAGATTCAAGTGTTATGGACAAGAATACCCTAAAATTATTATATTATTTTACTAAAATACCCTTTTTGGATTTATTTTTATTAGATTTCTTGCAAATCTTTCCATATCTTGCAAGTCATCACCCTAAGATTATAGCACATGCCTATATATCAGCCAATACTTATCCTTATTGCCACCTTGCAAGCCTAGATACATTGAATTTAAGAAGTATAAATAGATTGGAGAGAGAAAATGTTAGTTCATTAGCTCATTTTTGCACAACACTCATCAAAGACTCTCTCTCTCTAACCTACGAAATATTGTGCTAGATCAGTAACAAAATCGAGCCCCACTAATAGCTACAACAAATCAGTGGTCTAGAAATCAAGATTTGATCATAAAGGTATAAACCCTAGCCATAATTTCTGTCCAATTTTCCGGTTGTTAGATGTTATGTTTGAGTGTTAGAATATGTTGTTAATAGTGTATTATGATGATCTAGGTTGTTAGATGTTAGATTCATAACATCTAGAGGCTCAGATTTGATGTTCTTCAAAATCTGGAAATTTTTAAAAGAGGCGTCTGACAACGAATGTCAGGTAGTGTAGATCTCTGTACGTGTTTGATTTTTGTGTTTTAAGTGTTGAATATTGTAGTCTGTTATGTAGTCTTTAATCTGGAACAAGAATCAGACTTAGATCTGGTCTAGATAGCGAAATATTCAAGGTCAAACGTGGTTGATCGGCCATGACCAGGCGTTTCTTGGTAACCCAGAAACAACCCAGAAACGACCTGACAACATTTTTAACCGTCTTGATCTATCAGTTTATTGGCGTTTTGTTGTTATTGTGTTATTTAAGTTGTAGTATGTAGTTTATACTATATGTTTATGCCTTAAAATATCCTAAATATAAAACTGGATGATTGCAGTGGATGGTCAAACTAGGACAGATGAACATGGAAGCTGTTTTCTGGGTAACCCAGAAAACGCTTGACCATGTCGTCTGACATGGTTTGACCGACCTTTATATGCTTGATCTGTTGTTGTTTCAGTGATATTATGTAATAGAACTCTTCTTTTTCATGTTGGCTACACACTGCAACCTTTAAATAACTAGAACATCATATAGATCACAAAGTTGTGAAAGCCCAAATGTGAGTAGTCGAACTGTTCTTCATTTCTGGGTAACCCAGAAAATGAAGAACAGCTCTGACAGCTTGTTCATGGGCCTAGATCTCGCTGGTTATGTGTTGTTTGGACATGTTTGTTGTTGGATCTTGTAGTTTTGCATTTGTACTACAATATCTGACTAACAAAATTTCCAGAAACGTTACGAGCTAAGATTTACGTTTGGTCAAACCAAGCCCCTCGAAACTGTCTATGGTGTTCTAGGTTTTGGCCAAGAACATGAACACCTATAGCGACGGGTTTGTCGCTATAGGTGGTCTTTAGCGACAGATAATATATTATTTTCCGGAAATTAATAAATAAATAGAAAAAAATAGTTTTTAATTATTAAAAATACAAAATAAATTATTAAAAATTATTTTAAATTCCGAAAATTAGTTTTTAATTATTTTTAGTATATTTCATAAATATTTAATATTTTTGGAATATTAAAAAATATTTAATTTATTTAATTATAATATTAAATAAATTAGTTAAAAATGATTTTAATATTTAAAAAATCATTTAAAATTATATTATGATATAAGAAAATATTTTAAGTTATTTTTAAGGACTTTTAAATATTTGGTGATAATTTTCATTAATAAATTAATATTAATGATAATTAAGTTATTTACTAAATGAATTAAATAAATTAATTAAAAATGATTTTATTATATTAAAAATCATTTTAAATAATAATAAGGTATTTAAAAATACTTTAAGTTATAAATTATAACTTTTAATATTTAAAGATAAATTTTATTAATTAATTATTATTAATGATATTAAAGTTATGTAATAATTATATTAAATAAATTAATTTAAAAATGATTTTATTATTATAAAAATTATTTTAAATGAAAATAACGTGTTTAAAGATATTTTAAGTTATACATTATAACTTTTAATATTTAAAGGATAATTTCAATAATAATTTAGTATTAATAATTATTAATTTATTATTAATGATATTAAATTTATTTAATAATTATATTAAATAGATAGTTTAAAAATAGTTTTATTAATTTAAAAAGGATATAAATGAATTAAAAAATTTTTAAGTAATGATTAATGACTTTTAATATTTTGATAAATAGTACATTAATATTTAAATATTAATAGTAATTATTTAAAAAATTATTTTAAATATTTTAAAAATCATTTAATGATAATATTAATACTTTAAAAGTATTTCAAGTTATTATAAATAACTTTGATATTTTGAAAATGATTTCATTAATAGTTTAATATTAATGATAATAGAGTTGATTAATATTTAAATCATTTAATAATAATTTCGATGTTTGAAAATTCATAATGAATTATAATAAATGTTTTAAAATTATTATAAGTCATTTAAAAATAATATGACTGATACTAAGTTACAGGATAGAGTCTTAGATTCGATAAATACCCGAATAAGCTGTCGGTACACCGACACATTTCAGAAATTGATCTGGACTTAGATAATGTGATTAGATAAGTGATTATTTGTGATTCAATGGTTGTTAAACCTATGTGCCAATGTGATTAGGTTATGTGCTGACTGCAATAACTAGTATTATATGTTATGATATGTTATTCTAATCAGTAAAATAATCTATTTAATGATATGGCTTGATATAAAAGATATATCTAAGTTGTGTAAGCAGCAGACAAGGCAAATATCTAACCCTTTGCATTTACTTTATGCAATGGACATGCGTAAGATAATATATGAACTATTCTTTTTAATTATTCAAATATTTCAACCTTTGTATATACTTATGCAATGATTCTGTATAAGTAAGATATTAAATTATAATTGTTGTACAAGTTCCTTTATTCTGTTATTGTTGATTAAATTATATATTCTGTTCTTTAATTTCTAAAACATGGTTATACAAGTGTCCCCACTTGGATAATCATTATATTTTATCACATGCTGATACATACTTTTCGGTGTCCAGTATGTATAAGTTGAATTAAAAGTTGTCTAAGCTATTTGATCCAGCTAGACATATAGTTAAAGTTATTGTTGAACAGGATAAAATTCTATCCAACTAAATTGTTTTGGTTTGGATTCAAGACTGGAATGAACATCCCAAATATGGGAAAACTTTTATGCGCCTAAGGCGGGAATGCTGGACGAAAGTATCATCCTTTAAATGTAGTATTGATCAATACAGGGCATAACGGGCTGATCACCCCCGTGGCCGTAAGTAATGACGGTTTACAGATGAAGTTCTGCTTAACCTTTTCAAAAATAGAAAATAATGTTCATGGTTTGTCAACCGATACTCATTTATAGTCAGTACGTAGTTTCAAAAATTTGAAATCAAAAGGATATGTTGTTTATTATTGGATCAACTTACTTCACAACTGTTGATTCGTTGTAGAAGTATCGTTCAAAGAAAACATTTAATTCGTTCAGTTAAATGTTATTATTGTTATTACTTGCTGGGCACTCAAATGCTCATCCTTGCTTAATTTAAATATTTTTAGCTAAGTGTGATCAGCCTGAAGGCTCTGCCAAGAACAAAGGGAAAGGGAAGGTCGTTGAATGAATGATAATGCTATCTTTTGTAATAACTAGACGTTATTAGGTTAATGATGCTATATATTAATTATCATGTAATGTAACGAAGGTTTGACGGTTTCGTACTTGGGATTGAAAACTCTGATAATATGTAAATTAAATTTGATAATCTATATTATTGTTATTATTATTAGTATTATTCCGCTCATAGAAATGGTATCGTGAAGCACTGAGTTCGGGTTTCAAGTACCTGAATTTGGGTGCATCACAGAATTTATGATCAGTGATTGATCGAATATGGTACAAATTTAGTAAACCCTAATAAGGGATTTGAAACCCTAATCTTAGATTAAGAAACCCTAACGTACAGTTAAGAACCCTAATCAAATGTTGAAAAACCCTAATTTTAAATTCGGGAACCCTAAACCCTAATTAGGAAATCCTAATTGAGATTATTAAACCCTAAGGGTTTAGATTATAGAGAAATATATCAATTGACTAGAATACCCTTAAATTTATGAGAGAAATTATGAAAATACCCTTTTACTTATGTTTTGGTCAACAAGTTTCCTATAAATGAAGCTATTCTCATTCTCAAACTTCTTGTTGATTACTCTGTGAATTCAAAAATTGTGTGTGTGTGTGTGTGTTGTTGAGTAATCTACATATTGAAGCTAGAGTTAGCATTTTAACTTCATAAAGGTAATGTCCACTTATATGTTCTTAAATTCAAGTTTTGCAAGTTCTTAGGGAATGCTAAAATACTTGTTTTCAATCAAAAAATTTATGATTGAAGCATGATAGAATCTGTCAATTTATGCTAGACATTGTTAATATGGTTGAGTACGAAATCAACGAAAATTAAACGGAGAAATTTGGTCAAGTAATGAATCTATACTGAAGAGAATCACTAAATGTGTTAAACTTTGGAAAAATGGCATAAATTTTAAATTTGATTCTTGACTTTAATTGTTTATGTGATTGGAATTGTTAGAATCGTGCTAGGGATGTTTGGTAGTAAGTTTATATCAATTGGGTATCATTACCTTGTTGTTTGGTTAAGATATTTGGATATTGGTTCATAGTAAGGGAGGAGGATTTCAACTGTAGTAGCCGACTCTGGTTAGTGCCGCCCCGGCGGGCACCCCGCCCCGACGGGGGTCCTGCATTATAAAAGGGCCCTCTCTGGCGGGGGTTGGGCAGTGACTTATAATACTATTTTTGTAGTTCGATGCAAGGAGCCCTAAACTGACATAACCTAACATAACTTTAGGAGCATACATAATCTTTAAACATGTATCAATATGTATTGCAAGATGTTTTAGTGGGCTTGAGGCTTGAGTTATAATCTTTTGAAAGAAAAGCTAAAGGATGAAAACTTTTGAGCATATGTTTACAACTTAGTTAGTTTTATAAATGGGTTTGAAATGTGAATTCAATGTACCTTGCATACTTAGTTTGTTTACCATGAGATTTTGAGATTTGAAAACCAATTGAGTTGAAAACTCTACGACTTGCATTGTAAACTTTTAAAAAATTATAATAAGATACTTTATGCCTCTAGAGATAATCGACATATTCGCACATCAAGTTAGACACGCTATAAACTACGCAAGTATGAACTAAAAGAGTTTCTAAGTAGAGAGCTATACTAATTACATACAAATATAATACATGCAAGCATGCATAGAAAGATGTTGTTTGGCAATGTTATGTGGTTTAATGAATGCTATGGTTAGTAATTGATATAATGAGCTATTTTGAATTTGTAAAATGGAAATTTACGAGTAAATTTATCATTTGTCAAAAGTAAATAAAAAGGGCCAAAATTAGCTTAAAGGTTCTTTAACATGTATTTGTGAAACAACTTAAACTAGAATGAGTAACTTAAGTAATATTTCACATATGAGATGAGTATACGAGAGTAAAATTTGCTAAAATATTCCTAAAGAATCTTAAAAGTAAGAACAATGTAAATTATACATCTATTAGTTTAACTGTGTATAGCCTGCATGCGTTTAGATATGTGTGATAAATGTATGTGGATATGTATGTCAAGGTGTGTGTGACTAATGAATACCTATACATACATAAATAGGATAATATAGTTCATTGAGGTGATTTTACGCTATAAGTGGTAATCAACGCTAAAGGCAAGTTTTATAACTTACACGACTTTGAATATTGTGCAAGTATCTAACCTTAAACTTCCTACATTATTGCAAGTTCCTAACTTCATTCTTATAATTGAATGCAAGTATTTAGACCTTATTTCTTATTGTGAAACTTCAAATTATTTTTATATCAAATGTACTTATATTGAACAAATATCTATATTCGTATGATTATGATTCCTAATCGGAAGTTGATTTCAATGTTTTGATTCATGTTACGAGAATTGAACTCAATGTTCCTAAAGGTTGTCTAAGTTATTCCATTCAGCTAGACAAAAGATCATATGTTAGAAAGTTATCCAAACCAATTGACTTGGTCTGAACTCTTATAAATCTACGGAGATGAACAACCCTTTTAGATGGGGAAATTTTATATTGTCGGGAAACCAACGTGTGCACATGAGTATGATTCAATGTTATGCATAACGTAGGGTACTTTAGGATGATCACCTGTTGTACTCTTTTATATTGGATTTGCAGTATAATACTGTTAATTCTAGTAAGAGTTCTTAGTCCTTAGTGACTGCTCAGTGTTCATTCTTATTGAACCATGAAACGAATAAGCTTTGAAATTTTATTGATATCCTTCAATCTATAGTGACACTTTTTGAAAACTCTTGATACTTCTTGATATCCTTGAACTATCATTTCATGTTATACCTTTGAGATTCAAACGTTATAATTTCTCATTCTTATTGTTATATTACTTGATGGGCAAACTTGTTGCTCATTCTTACTTCCCTAAAAACATTCCAGTTAAGGCAGAGCAACGCGGTACATCAGGCAATGATAAAGGAAAGGGCAAGGCTACGTAATAGCTTAGTCCTTTAGGGGTATAAGAATTATTCTTGTTATATTATTATAATGTTGTATTAAGGGATGATCAAATTATGTTTAAGTTTAATCACTAGAATGTTGTAGTAACGGTCACGGTACCTTGGGACAAGAATATTTATATTATATCAATGTAAATTATTCTATTATTCTATTGTTGATGATTTTAGTATGATATTAGAACTAGAACGTGACAAACTAAATTCGAGATATGAGTGTCTGAATTTGGGGGCGTCACAGGTTGGTATCAAAACATTAGGTTATAAATCTTAGGAGCGAGAATCCTTAGACTATAACCCTAGAAGAACATAGAGGATAGAAGGAGATAAAACTCATATAGAGTTTTCATAGAGATATAGTGACATGATGAAATATATTTTCATTCTATACAATGAATTTATGTTTGAATTTGACGTTCTAATGGAGTTTGTTGTTTGTTGTCTTTTGTTTATGGTTATAGGATGTCAGACTTGGAAGGACCCAATAGAGTGGTAAAGGAAGAGCCACGTAACATACACCTAGTGTATGAGGAACCATTGATAGTTGAGCCCATTTCGGTGGTAGCTACTATCGATGATGAGGATGAGGAGGAGGAGATGGAACTATTTTATGTAGAGCCAGATCCCGAGGAAGAACCTATTGAGGATGAGCCCGTAGAAGATTTCGATGAGGCTACTTTTGAAGACCGAATGATGGGGTAATATGAGGAGCGAATTTTGGAATTCGAATGCCGAGTTGAGGAACTAGAGACCCAGGTTCAAAAGAGGGAAACTGAGATGAAAATATTAAGGGAGGAAGACCATGAGAGGAAAAGGAAGATGCAGGAGATGGAGGTAGAGATTGCCTATCGCAAAGGAGCAGGTGTCTAGATGGGAACCCTTTTTCACCTATCGATATCCAGGAACGTGGAATTGGTGGGAAAGCTAGAGGAGTCTAAGCAGAAGGAGTTGAGTGAGAAAGCCAAGAAAGAGGCTCTTTGCACTCAGCTTGAGCTAGAGGTAATGGAGAGGATCCACTTCAAGGAGAAGTGGGAAGAAGCTAATGATGGAGCAGGAGACCTAGAAGATGAAGTGAGGTGTAAGGAGGAAGATGAAAAAGATGGGATATGCTTTGTGCACGACCATGGAGAGATTAATTGATGGTGTATATCATTACCCAGCGGAGCATGGACATACTCGTCATACCATAAGCTGGGACTTGGTGGCGCACATAACTCAAAAGGAATACAAGAGCGATGTGGAGCGCTGAATGTTAGATTGAGGTCTAGATGTTAGTAGTATAGTAGTAGTTGTTGTTTTTTATCTATGATTTGTTGATGTAATCCCCAATCTTTTGTGTGAGATATGGGATAGTTATATAAACCCCAAACTTTTGTACAATGTTAGAAGGGTAGTATGTTAGTGTTTCCCCATCTTTTGTGATATGGATAAAAGTTAACGTTTATAGAAGTATGCTAGGAATGATCACTAGATGTAATGATTTGGCATATGAATATAAATGTTCTTATTTTAGAAACTATGTCATGAAATTTTGTTTTCCTTTTCGCATTAAAGAAATACTTAATTAATATAATTAGAGACTAAGGATGAAATTTTATGATGCAGAAAACGCCACCCATACGTAGACTAGCAACACCGGAGGAATCGGTCAATAGCGGGAGGGAACAAGTGGAACCTATCCAACGACTAGTAGACTTACTATGTAAGACCCCAAATTTTATGAAATGAAAGTATTCAATTTTCTTATAATTATTATTTTATTTAGTAAATGGTTAAATTGATAAAAGCTTAAAGTTAAGGGTGATATTTGAAAATTTTGCAAAGTAAGAAAGTTGATATGAAATATTCATTGTGTCAAGGAATATTCGATTGGTCGGGGAATATTCGTTTTAATAGGGAATATTTGTACGACAGCACAATCATTGGTGGACCCCACAATGAAATAACTGTCAGAGTTAGAAAACGACAGAAATATCTTTTTATAAAAATAACGGCGAAAGTTTTATCGTTAACTATTGGATTACTGGCGATACAAGTATAGTAATACGCGTGGTTGCATAGTAGCACACGGTATTGATTATTGATGCTTACGTAAGAAGCCACTCAGTTTTATTCAATTATTGCCACAGTAATTACTGTATAGTATCTCTCATATTATTGATTCAATTATTGTCACAGTATCATCTGCATAATATTTTATATTATTAAATCAATAATTGAGATAACAAAGCTATTTATATTATTATTGGCAATATTGACGATGTCTAGGAACTTCTATTGAGGAGAGGTTTGGTCACCTAATTGCGCGCCAATAGGGAGAAATCCTTATCGAAAAGCCCCCTCTTTCCTGGAAATGATCTAGTTGTTAAATATTGTGAGTTTTAAAATTAATGACGAATAATTGTTGAAATATTAAAAATGTGTTTATTAAAGATAAATGATTTATGGTAAATATTTATTCAATTTTTGATATAAATATAGGGATTTGTTATGAGGCGTTGGATGTAAGTTTGACTTAGTATTCCAAGGGAAGATTTACTAATTTTATGGGCCGTCGGTGGTGGTTTTAATAGTAAATCAATCTGGACCATCGATGGTGGGTTTAATAGTAAATCAATATGGACCATCGATGGTGGTTTTAATAGTAAATCAATCTGGACTGCAGATGGTGGTTTTAATAAATCAATGTGGACCGTTAATTGTGGTTTTAATAGTAATCAATATGGACCATCCGTTTTAATAGTAAATCAATCTGGACCGTCCGTGAATTACCTACTATTTAGTCCATTTTCCTATAAATAGAAGCTTAATTGTTCTTTCATTCTCACCAATTCACTAAGACTCACAAGAGAAGCTATAGATAGAGAAATAATAGAGAGAAATAAAAAGAGTATTCTGCTACTTTACTATTACAGTATCCAGTCTTCTACTAAGGTAAAGGATATTATTTGTTATATTCGTAAGGGGTATTATTTCTTTCATATTCATAAGGAACACTATTTTTCGTATTCATCCTTTAAATATGTCAGAATAACCTGCCTACGCGAATTACGTACCCCATGACAGTTGAAAATCCATTTACAGTCTCGTATATTATTTCTTTTCATATTCTTAAATATAAACTTACTATTGTAAGTATTGCTTCTATAATTCTTGAAATTAGTGGAATATCCTTGAGTTTTGCGCTTCATCCAATATCGTTTCATTGAAATATTGATCTGAACTTTCTTATTAAATATCAATATTTTCACCCGAGGTACTATTCATGGGTTACTATTCACTCGGATACTATTCACTCGAATATTATTCACCCAAGGATTCGAAGTACTTTTCATGCCGAGTTACTATTCACATGTTACTGTAATGACCCGATATTTTTCTATATAAAAAAATGATGAATTTTGTATATAGTTTTTTATTTATTTTAAAGATGAGAATATGTGTCAGGTAATGTGTATGTAAATAAGTGATAAATAAAACTTATTTATTTCAAGAATAATTTCAAATAATTTTATTTTAGAATTATTGATCATTATAAAGTATATTCTTATAATAATTAATTTTGTAGCAGAAATATTTTTATTAATTATTTTGCATGAAAACATGATTTTATATAATTTAAATAAGGTATGAAATGATTATTGAAATTATTATAATTACTATTTTATTATATGAATTTTAGTTCAGATTATTTAAGTTAGTTATTTTTAACTTGATTAATAATGTTATATTTGATAGATAAATCAGATATGGAATCCAGACCCTAAATTTGATTTTTGATCAAGGGATGATAATAATAGTATAATATTAATTATATTTTGATTTTTCAGTGCTATAAATATGTACTGTATATCCGTAGACTGATAATGGTTGGTCAATTATTGTAAATTATTTCATAACCCTTATATCATGTTATTAAACCCTAATTGTTAAACTCAGTAATGAGTTCAAGACTGGATAGTAATTGTGTTATATGTATTATACTGTGTATTATAGAATTTCTGTAATTAGGAGAAACCCTAATTATTATTTGAAAACCCTAATTTCCTAAAAATTAGAAACTATAATTATTATTCTAGTAAATTATAATGTTAATTAGGAAACCCTAATTGTTAATTTGGGAGCCCTAATAATATTAAGGAACCCTAATATTTAAACCCTATTTTTCTATTAAAAACACTAATTTTAAATTAGTGTGTTTTAATTAATATTTTATTTCACTTTAATTTTAATTTTTTAAACCCTAGAAATTATTTGGAAAACTTTAAAATTTAAAATCTAGTGATTAAACCCTAGATTTAAGTAACTTGGACAAAAATACCCTTAAAATTAAAATACAAATTACCATAATACCCTTTTTGTCCCATTTGGTGAATAATTGCTAGAAAATCTTATCAAATCTTGCTAGCCACCACCCTAACCTAGCTATGAGCCATAGCACTCCTGATCTCAGCCATGTGATCATCAAATGCATGCATACAAGTTTTACATATAGATTAAAGAGAGAGGAAAGTCATTATTTTACATCATTTCTCTCCAAACACTTAACTTCAGTTCTCTCTCTTCAAATCCACGAAATTGTATAGCATATCCCCTAAGCAAGCCCCACGATTACCACAAACAGATAAGAAGCTAGAAATCAGATTTGTTCATAAAAAGGTATAAAACCCTAATTTATAATCTGATCTTGAAAGCCATGTTAGATGCTAGATTTCTATGTTAAAACATGTTATATATAGTGTATAATGATGATCTGGTTTGCTAGATGTTAGGTCCATAACATCTAGAGGCTCATATTAGAAGTTTTTAAAAATCTGGAAAACTTTATTTTTGTGTCTGACAACCAAATGTCAGGCCTTAAATCTATATGATGTATAATGAGTTTTGTGTTTTGAAAGCTGGTAGTTATAGTCTGATATGTTCTCTTTGATCTGGGCTTGAAATCAGGATTAGATCATATGTATACCGACCATAACCTGCAAGTTATGGAAGGTCAAACTGCGTTGACCGACCATGACTTGCAAAGTTTCTGGGTAACCCAGATGTTCCAAGGTCAATCTGATAGCTTATCTATGGGATTTGATATTGCAGGTTATTCATGTTTTGTAATTGTTGTTATACCAGGGGTGTAGTATGATAGATGGACTTCAACCTTATGCCTTGATATCATCTAAATGATAAACATATGGGATTTAACAGCCGGACAAACGAGCCAGGTCGAACACATTTTTTATTTTCTGGGTAACCCATAAAACATTTGAATGTGTTGCCTGACATGGTTTGACAGGATCTTATTTGCTTGATTTGTTGTTTTTATGATGATGTTTTGTGATAGACTTGTAGTATTACATATGGTCTACAACCTAGAACTTTTAGATCACAAAAATAGTACATGTGTTGCAAGTTATGGAAGCCCAAATTAAGACCCACGATCTGTTCTTCATTTCTGGGTAACCTAGAAATGAAGAAAAGCCTCTGACAGCCACTTTGATGCTTAGATCTTGCTTATTATTGATGTTTATGCTTGAAAAATGATCAAACTTGATACCCTGTTAGTTTGTCTACAAGGCCTGACGTCTAGCACAGCTATAACATGAACTGATTGATAAATATAAGGCCATCAATACCGTTGACCGACCATGACTGAAAATTTTGGGCAACCCAGAATTGTTCTGACAGCTACTTTGTGACTTTATATCTTGTAGAGATGTTGTTGTTTGGCCTAGATTGTTGGTGTTAGCTGTAATGTTGCATAAACACTACAAGATATGTGTCTTAGTTTACCCAGAAACTTCATAGATTGAAATTAATCACTGGTCAAAGTAGCACCCTTTCCTAATGAGTATGAATACCTGGGTTTCTCAAGAACACCTAAGGCGACACTTACTGTCGCCAAAGGGCTTTAGCGACAGACATATTTAAATTAATTAATTTAAATTATAAACATCAATTAAAAATAGTAAACGATAATGAAAAAACTTTTTATGCACCTAAGGTGGACAGAGTGAACGATAACATCTTTCTTGCATGTAGTATTGATCAATACATGGCATAACGGGCTAATCACCCCCCGTGCCCGTAAGTTATGACGGTTTGCAGATGAATTTCTGTTTAACATTTTCGAAAATAGAAAACAATATTCATAGTATGTCACCTTAACCCTATTTACAGTCATTACGTAATTTCAAAAATTTGATAGAGAGTTGTTATGTTATTATTATCGGTTCAGATTACTTCACAACTATTGATTCGTTGTAGAAGTGTCATTCAAAGAAAATATTTAATTCTTTCAGTTAATATTTATTGTTGCTATTACTTGCTGGGCAATTAAATGCTCATTCTTGCTTTAAATTTAAATATTTTCAGCTAAGTATGATCAACTCGAAGGCTCAGGCAAGAACAAGGGGAAAGGAAAGCTATTCGAATGAGATTTATAATATTCTGTGTAATAGTTATAGTTTTTTAAGACAATATTATTTATTATCTATGATGTAATGAATGTTTAAAGGTCTCGTACCTGGGATTTAAACTTTGATATATGTAAATTAAGTTTGATATTTATATTATTATTATTATTATTTCGCTTATAGAAATGGTATTGTGAAGCACCGAGTTCGGGTTTTAAGTACCCAGATTTGGGGGCATCACAGGTTGGTATCAAAGCTTTAGGGTTAGAAACCTTAGGTGGGATCGACCTTAGGCTATAACCTTAGGACAGAGGGAAACGTTGAAAATATAAATAACTCATATAGAGTTTAAAAGGAGATGAATTGAATAAATTCATCATTAAACAAAATAAAAGATAACTCTTATAAAACTATTGTTTCTTATGTGTATATACTATATGCTAATCGGGATAATTTATGTGTGTAGATGTATGGTAGAAAAGGCTTGTTATATGCTTATAGCATGAAAGAGGATCAAATTCATACACCCGAGCTAATATCGAAGTCAATAGCTGAAATAGAGGCTTACAATGAAACCAACTCGGATGAGGTGGTGGTATTGGAAAACGTAGTACTAAATCCAGAGATGGTGGAGCTGACAGATAGTGATTCGAACACTAAAGTTGAAGTTGATCAAGCATCAAACGGAGGTGCAGGATCTGAGGAACAAGGTTTCTTCTTTAGAAAAGCTGTGGGAAATAGAAAAGCTACTAAGTAGTCAGTTGCAAAAAGCCTTACTAGAAACAATGGAAGAACAAGATAAGCTTAAAATCTAAATTGATCAGATGGGAGCCACAAGAAACATTTCATGTGCATCTCCAAGCAATAAGGGAAAAAGAAAGATAGAAGACCACGACGTAGGAAAATCTGATAAGAAGAAAGGGAAAAGAATATGTTACATTTGCAGCTATGAGGGACATACCACTCTGTATTGTCCTGACTATAAACCAGGTCCATGTTTTATCTGTGGGATAGAAGGTCATCAGGAGAAAGGTTGTCCAAGAAAAAGGCGTAGTAATAGGTAGTATAGGTTCTATTGTGTAGGTCTGTTTAGTGTAATAGATATGCTAAGTATGTCTGTGTAATGTAATGTTCCAACTTTTGTATTAGTCAAGGCTGTAAATCCAGACTTTTATGGTCACAAAGGGATAGCAGTATGCGCTGTGTTATGTAAAGTACTTGTAATTAATAAATATGAATCTATGTTTGAGTAATGAACCAAGTTTAATATATTAAACTTATATGATAAGGTTTAGAATGTGAGTTAAATTTATGATTTTATTTAATCAGATAATGCCGCCAAGACGTCGAACACGAAATCAAAGGACAGAAGAATATGTCAACAACACTGAGGGACAACAGCAAGACCTGATGCAAAACTTTGCGAACATGGTAGCTCAGGCTGTGCAGCACGGAATACCAGCCGTAGGGAACCAGCCAGATAATCGCTTGGAAAAATTTAAAGACTTCAAGGCAGTAGGACCACCAGAATTTAGGGGATCAGCTGACCCTATAGAGGCCCAGACATGGATTAACGAGATAGAAAAGGCATTCGTAATTGCTAGGGTAGATAAGGGACAAAAGTCCACTTTTGCCACTTATATGTTGAAGGGAGAGGCTAACTTTTGGCGGGAGGCAAATTAAACTAGGGCATGAGAAGGAGTAGTTACTTGGTCTAGGTTTAAGACTTTGTTTTTCAAAAACTACCTCTCAGCTAGCATGCAAGCTAGAATGGAGGTTAAATTTCTGGAATTAAAGCAGGAGAACATGACTGTTGTGGAGTATGCCGCAAAGTTTAATGAATTGGCTAGGTTTGCTCTGTATCAAGTTGATACGGAGGCTAGGAAGCCAAGAAGGTTAGAGTTGGGCTTAAAACTCTGGCTCTACAACAAGGTGGCAGTGTTGTAGATCAATACTTTTGCAGCACTCATGGAAAAGGCTATCATAGCTGAGGAGGGGAGTGATGCCATAAGCCTCTACAACAAGGAGAAGAAGAACAAAGGCAAGGCGGGAGGAGCTGTGAAGGTGGAAGGTAATAGTGGAAATAGGGGTGAGAAAAGAAAACGAAATTATTTCGGGAATGTTTAGGTGAAGCAGGAAGGTGTGAAGAAACAGATTGTGCAGTGTATGAATTGCGAGAAGAATCACTCTGGTGAGTGTCTGAAGGGTAAGTTTGTATTTTACAAGTGCGGGCAAGAGGGCCATAATTCTCCCAACTGGAGGCGGGAGGTGTAACCACGGGAAAAGGCAGCGGGACTATGGCAATCACATGACCGACTTCAACCAACAAACCAACCGCACGAGTCTTTAATATGACGGTCCAGGATACTGTGGCAGCTGGGAATGAAACTCCAGGTATTATTTGAATAACTTTAATTTTCATATACATATGATTTTCCTATATATATCAAATTATGTTATAAAGAAATTTTGAGGGAGGAATTTGAGGTCTTCTAGAAATCAAAGTTTCTGTTTAATTAGATAGAAAAGCATTATGTTGAATAAATAAAGATTTGTTCGCTCAATTATAATCGAGATCTATTTGCAATGATTGCGTATGCTATGTACCCTTGTATGTATGGGTTTTAATACGGTGATTCCGGGGATGGAATCCTTATAAAGGAGGGTGAACGTAATAACCCGATATTTTTCTATATAAATAAATGATGAATTTTGCATATAATTTTTTTAAAGATGAGAATATGTGTCAGGTAATATGTATGTAAATAAGTGATAAATAAAACTTATTTATTTCAAGAATAATTTCAAATAATTTTATTTTAGAATTATTGATCATTATAAAGTATATTCTTATAATAATTAATGTTGTAGCAGAAATATTTTTATTAATTATTTTGCATGAAAACAAGTTTTTATATAATTTAAATAAGGTATGAAATGATTATTGGAATTATTATAATTACTATTTTATTATATGAATTTTAGTTCATATTATTTAAGTTAATTATTTTTAACTTGATTAATAATGTTATATTTGATAGATAAATCAGATATGAAATCCAAACCCTAAATTTAGATTTTTGATCAAGAGATGAGAATAATAGTATAATATTAATTATATTATAATTTTTCAGTGCTATAAATATGTACTGTATATCTGTAGACTGATAATGGTTGGTCAATTATGATAAATTATGTCATAACCCTTATATCATGTTATTAAACCCTAATTGTTAAACTCAGTTATGAGTTCAAAACTGGGTAGTAATTGTGTTATATGTTTATATACTGTGTATTATAAAATTTTTGTAATTAGGAGAAACTATAATTATTATTTGAAAACCCCAATTTACTAAAAATTAGAAACCCTAATTATTATTCTAGTAAATTATAATGTTAATTAGGAAACCATAATTGTTAATTTGGGAGCCCTAATAATATTAAGGAACCCTAATATTTAAACCCTATTTTTCTATTAAAAACCCTAATTTTAAATTAGTGTGTTTTAATTAATATTTTATTTCACTTTAATTTTAATTTTTCAAACCCTAGAAATTATTTGGGAAACTTTAAAATTTAAAATCTAGTAATTAAACCATAGATTTAAGTACCTTGGACAAAAATACCCTTAAAATTAAAATGTAAATTACCATAATACCCTTTTTGTCCCATTTGGTGAAAAATTGCTAGGAAATCTTATCAAATCTTGCTAGCGACACCCTAACCTAGCTATGAGTCATAGCATTCCTGATCCCAGCCATGTGATCATCAAATGCATGCATACAAGTTTTACATATAGATTAAAGAGAGAGGAAAGTCATTATTTTGCCTCATTTCTCTCCAAACACTTAATTTCAGTTCTCTCCCTTCAAAACCACGAAATTGTATAGCATATCAGTTCCCTAAGCAAGCCCCACGATTACCACAAACAGATAAGAAGCTAGAAATCAGATTTGTTCATAAAAAGGTACAAAACCCTAATTTATAATCTGATCTTGAAGGCCATGTTAGATGTTAGATTTCTATGTTAAAACATGTTATATATAGTGTATAATGATGATCTGGGTTGCTAGATGTTAGGTCCATAACATCTAGAGGCTCAGATTAAAAGTTTTTAAAAATCTGGAAAACTTTATTTTTGTGTCTGACAACCGAATGTCAAGCCTTATATATTTGTGATCTGTAATGAGTTTTGTGTTTTGAAAGCTGGTAGTTATAGTCTGATATGTTCTCTTTGATCTGGGCTTGAAATCAGGATTAGATCATATGTATATTGCAAGTTATGGAAGGTCAAACTGTGTTGACCAACTAAGACTTGCAAAGTTTCTGGGTAACCAAGATGTTCCAGGTCGATCTGATAGCTTATTTATGGGCTTTGATATTCCAGGTTATTCATGTTTTGTAACTGTTGTTATACCAGGGGTATAGTATGTTAGATGGACATCAACCTTATGCCTTGATATCACCTAAATGATAAATATATGGGATTTAGCAGCCGGTCAAACGAGCCAGGTCGAACAAATTTTCTGTTTTCTGGGTAACCCAGAAAACATTTGAATGTGTTGCCTGACATGGTTTGAACGGATCTTATTTGCTTGATTTGTTATTTTTATGATGATGTTTTGTGATAGACTTGTAGTATTACATATGGTATACAACCTGAAACTTTTAGATCACAAAAATAGTACATGTGTTGCAAGTTATGGAAGCCCAAATTAAGACCCACGATCTGTTCTTCATTTCTAGGTAACCCAGAAATGAAGAAAAGCCTCTGACAACCACTTTGATGGCTTAGATCTTGCTTATTATTGATGTTTATGCTTGAAAAATGATCAAACTTGATACCCTGCTAGTTAGTCTACAAGGCCCGACGTCTAGCACATCTATAACATGAACCGATTGATAGATATAAGTCCATCAATACCGTTGACCGGCCATGACTGAAAATTTTGGGCAACCCAGAATTATTCTAGCAGTTACTTTGTGACTTTATATCTTGCAGAGATGTTGTTGTTTGGCCTAGATTGTTGGTGTTAGCTGTAGTGTTGCATAAACACTACAAGATATGTGTCTTAGTTTACCCAGAAACTTCATAGATTGAAATTAATCACTGGTCAAAGAAGCACCCTTTCCTACTGAGTATGAACACCTAGGTTTCTCAAGAACAACTAACGTGACACTTACTGTCGCCAAAGGGCTTTAGCGACAGACATATTTAAATTAATCAATTTAAATTATAAAAATTAATTAAAAATAGTAAATAAATTCTGAAAACTACTAAAATAATTTTAAAAATTATTTTAAGTTATAGAAATTAACTTTTAATAATTTGGCATATTTTTCATAAATATTAATATTTATTTGAATATTATTGATATTTAAGTTATTTAATAAATGCATTAAATAAATAAATTAAAAATGATTTTATTATATTACAAATTATTTTAAATAATAATAATGTATTTAATAATATTTTAAGTTATAAAACATAACTTTTAATATTTTAAGATAAGTTTCATTAATAATTTAATATTAATGATATTAAATTTATTTGGTAATTATATTATTTAAATTATTTAAAAATGATTTAAATATTATAAAAATTATTTTTAAATGAAAATAAATAGTTTAAAAATATTTTAATTTATAAAATATAACTTTTGATATTTAAAGGTAAATTTCATTAATAATTTTATATTAATGATATTTGATTTACTTAATAATTATATTGAATAAATAAATTAAAAATAGTTTTATTGATTTAAAAATCATTTAAAAAGGATATAAATGAAGTAAAAATATTTTAAGTTATAATAAATAGCTTTTAATATTTTGATGAATAATATATAAGTATTTAAATATAAATAGTAATTATTTAAAAATAATTTTAAATACTTTAAAAATTATTTAAGGGTAATATTAGCACTTTAAAAATATTTTGAGTTATTATAAATAACTTTAATATTTTTGCAATAGTTTCATTAATAGTTTAATATTAATTAAATAATAATGATAATAGAATTATTTAATAGTTAAATCATTTAATAATGATACCGATGCTTGAAAAATCATGATAAATTATAATAATTATTTAAAACATTATTATAAGTCAATTAAAAACAATATGACTGATATTTTCAGTTATTGAACTACATGACAGAGTCTTAGACGCGATAAATACCCGATAAAGCCGTCGGTACACAGAAATATTTCAGAAATTGATCTAGACTTATGTAATTTAACTAGATATGTGTTTGTTTGTGACCCAATGACTGTTAAACTTAAGCAACAATGTGATTAGGTTATGTGCTGACTGTAATAGGCAGTGTTATGTGTTACGATATGTTATTCTAATAAGTACAATGATCTTATTACTGATAGGTTGTTATACACAAGATAACATCTAAGTTGCGTATTGTAAGCACCAGGCCAGTCAAGTATCTTACCTTTGCATTTTCTTTATGCAATGGAAATGAGTAAGAATTTTTCATAATTATATTATTACTGTACAGGTTATTAACCCTATTGTTCTATATATTATATACGCTCATTGATTAGCAACATGTTAGTATATGGTAATTCAGATATATATTATGTTCGTTAATTTCAATAAATGATTATACAAGTGTCCCTACTTGGATAATCATTGTATGTAATCACATGTTGATACACCTTTGTTAATTATCCGTGTGTATATATATATATATATATATATATATATATATATATATATATATATTGTGACGCCTTCAAAATAGGTACACATTACCTATTCTGAGTCGCCAACTACATGGTACAAAATTCAAATACAACCTAATTATACAACAGTCGTGTAAAATACGACTAAACACATGCTGTGAGTTTTAATACAAATATTGTCATATAGACAATATACAAACTTAATGGGGTCCTCATTACATTTATTATCACACTATTACATAAAATAGTGAGGACTATTAATGCTATCTTCTGGTCCATCACTCCGTTCCCTGACTCGTCCCAACTATATTCTCATTTCCTAAAGAGAACAGTGAAAGAAAGGATGAGCTCAACTATCCTAGTAAGAAATATTATGAATAAGATAATGCAGAATAAATTATCATTAGCCTTAAATAGTGTTAAACTGATACAATATAACAAACATCAAGTTTAACTGCAGCGGAACAAGCAACCCATTAGAAGAGTCAAGTAGAGAATAAAATCTACTATCTTCTATGATTTAAAAGGTTTTTCATGACTTTTATCGCTGGGACTCAGCTTAATAAATAATCCACATCATCGAATCACCCATGCACTACGACCAAGGATATTCTTTAGTATCATAACCATAATTATCCATGCATTACGGGCTAAGAATATTTGTGTATTTATTAATGGTCATGATCGTGCCAACCACTATCCATCAATGCACTACGGCCAATAGGGACTTTTACCACATCATTTGTAACATTACGGTCATGATTATACCGAATAATCCCTGGTCATAATCATACCAAGTCCATCTATGCAATACATGCCACAGATGACTTTTAATAGAATATAAACATGAGGATGATGACAATGATATAATAATTCAATAAAACAAGTTCAAGAATTAATTTATCTAGGAACCAATAACGTCCAAGTTGTCAACATGATACTGCTTTGTGGAGTAAAATTCAAGAATGCTCGGAAGAATATTTTCATAAAAAGATACTAGATGAAGCGCAAATATCAAGGATATTCCACTAATTTCATGGAGTATAAAAGTCAAAACTTTAACCAACTGAATATAATAAAGAATGGAATAACAAAAGAAATCACCATGCATGCGATAGACCGCACAGACAGGTTATTCCAGTAGGAAAATAAATAATGGAACCAGGTCATGCGTAAACGCACTGACATGATATTTCGACAGAATAATAAATAATTGAAGCAGGTCCGGCGTAAATGCATAGACATGATATTTTGATAGAATAATAAATAATGGAACTAGGTCCGGCGTAAAGCATAGACATGATATTCCGACAGAATAATAAATAATGGAACCAGGTCCGACTTAAAACACAGACAGGATATTCCGACAGAATAATAAATAATGTAATAACAGAAGAATTTCACCAAGTATAGGGTAGCCCGCGTATACAGGTTATTCCAACAGAATAATAAAGAATGGAATAACAGAAGTTCTCTTCATGAATAAGAAAGAAAGAATACCCTTTACGAGTACAACAAATAATATCCCTTACCGTAAAAGAAACTTGATATCGGAGTAGTGAAGTAGCAGAATACTTTTTTTCTTTCTCTCTATAGTTTCTCTGTCTAGAGTTTCAGTGAATTCGTAAAAAAATAATGAAGGAATGAGCTTCTATTTATAAAAAAATGGACTCCATAGTAACTAACTCATGAACGGTCTAGATTGATTTACTTTAATCTGACGGTCCATATTTAAAGCAAAATCTTTTAAATAAAATATAATATATTCAATTTATAATGTAATAAAACGAATAACTTTATAAAAGATTTTACTATGCAAATACTATGCAGGCACTATGCATAATAAAATATAATATATTCTAATTATTGTCTAATAAAATAGATAACTTTATAAAAGTATTCTGTTTTATATAAAAAGATTTTACTATTAGACTAATAAAACGAATAACTTTATAAAAGTATTCTGTTTTATATAAAAAGCTTTTCTGTTTTATTACATTAATAATACCAATAAAACAAAACTGAGTGACTTATCACGTAAGCATCAATAATCAATACCGTATGCTACTATGCAACTATGTGTATTACTGTACTTTTACTATCGAGTAGTTCAACAATATTAATGGTAAAACTTCCGCTGTTATTTTTATAAAGTATTTTTGTCGTTTTCTCAATCCGACAATAATTCCGCTCTGGGGTCCACCAATAATTGTGTCGTCGTACGAATATTGCCTGTTAAAATAAATATTTCCCGACCAATCGAATATTATATAGCAACTTGCGTACTTTGTAAAATTTATAAATATTACCCACAACTATAACATCATATTAATTTCACTCCATAATATTCAAAAATGATATTTATAGAAAATTCATCTTTATTTATAAAAGTTGGGGTCTTACGACCTCCCCTTCTTATGAAATTTCACCCTCGAAATTAGGGTACGTACCTAGTATATCGAAGAGGTAAGGATACCTTGACTTTATTTCAGATTCTAACTCCCAGGTCATTTCCTCAACATCATGGTTTCTCCACAAAATTTTGACTTGAGGTATAACTTTGGAGAGTAGAATATGTTCCTTCTTATCCAAGATTTGAACAGGAACCTCTTCATACGTTAAATCTTCCGCTATTTCGTCCGGTTCTAACTCAATAATGTGGTTCGAGTCTTCCACATATTTACGTAACATGGATATGTGAAAAATATTATGAACACGCGACATACTTGACGGTAAAACGAGTCTATAGGCCACAGTTGCTACTCCATCGAGGATTAAAAATGGGCCAATTGTAACAACCTGATATTTTCTACATAAATAAATAAAAAATTTTGCGTATAATTTTTTTTTTATTTAAGGATAAGGATTTGTACAAGATAATGTGTATGTGTATTTATGTGGTAAATAAAAATATATTTATTACATAAATATTTACAAATAATTTTATTTTAGAATTTATTATTATTATAAAGTATATTCTTATAATAATTAAAATTATGGTAGAAATGTTTTTATTAATTATTTTCCATGAAAATATAAGCATATATTATTTAAATAATATATGAAGTGATTTTTAGAATAATTATAATAATTATTTTATTATATGAATTTTAGTATAAGTTATTAAGTTAATTATATTAGCTTAATTGTTAAGGTTAAATATGAAGAATAAATCAGATATGGAATCCAAACCCTAATTTTGGATTATTGTCAAGGTATGAGAATAATAATATAATATTAATTATATTTTTATTTTTTAGTGCTATGAATATGCACTGTATTTCCGTATTGATGATGATTGGTCAATTATGATGTTTAATTTTAAAAACCCTAGTAATAATGTTAAACCGTAATTTGAGATCCAAATTAGAGTGCAATACTGTTTTATATGTGTATTATATGATGATTGTGATTAATTAGGTAAACCCTAATTGACAAATGGAAATATAAATTTCTAGAAACCCTAACTATATAGAAACCCTATATAATTTTTGGAAATGAGGAACCCTAATTTGAAATTTAAATTAGAGTTCGAGATCGGTTGTAATTGTGTTAATGTGGTTAATTAGCAAGTCTTATAATTTCAATTGCTAATTTTGGAAATCCTAAAAAAATTTAAACCCTAATTTGATAATTAGAAAACCTAATTATAATTGGTAACCCTAATTATCAAAATCATAAACCCTAATTGCTATTTTAGCAATGTTAATGATAATTATATGATCTAAACCCTAATGTTACTATATAAGGCAATTAGATAATTAATCATAATTAGGAAACCCTAATTTCAAAATTTTAGAAACTAAAATTTAGTTAATTTTTATTTGATTTTATTTATTTTTGTGCAAACCCTAATTGAAATTTTAGAAATTCTTTTTGTGCTAAACCTTAGGGTCAAACCCTAAGGGGTTGCAAGGATTACATAGTTGCCCTTAAATTCATATGACCAATCTAGAAATAAAAATTATATGAGAATGACCAAAAAGCCATTTTGTCACATTTTTATGTTTGCTTGCAAATCTATACAAGATGAGAGTTGGTGACCAACTCATACCAACCCCATGTGCTAAAAATGACAGCAACAAGCTCTAGACATCAGCCATTCATGCATCCAAGACATCTATTTATAGAATTGGAGAGAGAAAAATCTCATTTAGCCACTTATTTTGCACAAATTCTCATACTTGAGCCTCTCTCTCTAAAACCAATGAAAAACTATAGTATATCAGTCATATGTTGAAGCCTCACGTGTGTTATAACCGAATCAGAAACATAGAATCAAGAATTGCTCATTTAAAGGTATAAACAAACTCTAGAATTTCTGTCCAAAAATCTGTTGTTAGATCTTGTGATTTGAAGTTGTAACGTGTTGTTTGTAGTCTTATTTAATGATCTGGGTTGGCATCTTATGGGTCCATAACATTTAAATACACGAAATTGGTGTTTTCAAAAATCTGGACAAATTTTAAAATGTTTCTGGCAGTCAAATGTCAGATCGTGTAGATCTCTTTCTGTTTATGTTTTCGTATATTTGAAGGTTTGTATTTGTAGTATGTTATGTGGTCTATGATCTGAACTTGAAATCAGACTTAGATCTGGTCTAGGTAGCAAGATATTCAAGGTCAAACGTAGTTGACCGGCCATGACCAGGCGTTTCTGAGTAACCTAGAAACAGCCCAGAACCTGCCTGACAACATCTTTGACCGCCTTGATCTGTCAGTGTGTCTATGTTTTGGTTCTTTTGTTGCATTAAAGTTATAGTGTGGCAGTTATACTACAGGTTAATACTCTTAGATAGCTTTTATCACAAACGTGTGAGATTTAGAGGATGGTCAAACTAGACAGAAAGTCCACGGTTGAACTTTCTGGGTAACCCCGAAAGTTCATGAGCGTGGTTTCTGACCTTGTTTGACCGGACAAGATCTTGCTATTTTGTTATTGTTATTGTGATTTTATGTAATGAATCTCTAGACTTACATGTGTTCTACAACCTGAAAGCCTAAGATCACGAAACCTGTTCATGTGTTGCAAGATATAAAGATCGAGAGAAGGCAGTATGAACTGTTCTTCATTTCTGGAAAACCCAGAAATGAAGAACAGCTCTGACAAGGTTTTTGGGAAGGCCAGATCTCGTTCGGTTTATGTAGTATGGTCATGATTGTTGCTGTAGCCTGAAGTGTTACACTAGTACTACACGCTCTAATGCTTAGTTGGTCCAGAATCACACTACACACTAAATTATTGTTGGTCAAACGTGACACCTTAGCAACTGACTATGCATTTCTGGGTTTGGCCAAGAACATGAAGAACACCTATAGCGACGGTTCTGTCGCTATAGGTGGTCTTTAGCGACAGATAATATGTTATTTTCTGGAAATTAATAAAAAAAATAGAAAAATTAGTTTTAAATTATTAAAAATACAAAATAAATTATTAAAATTTATTTTAAATTCTGAAAAATTAATTTTTAATTATTTTAAATATATTTCTTAAATATTTAATATTTTTGGAATATTAAAAGTATTTAATTTATTTAATTGTAATATTAAATAAATTATTTAAAAATGATTTTAATATTGGAAAAAACATTAAAAATTATATTATGATATAAGAAAATATTTTAAGTTATTTTTAATGACTTTTAATATTTTGTGATAAATCTCATTAATAAGTTGATATTAATGGCAATTAATTTATTTACTAAATTAATTAAAAATGATTTTATTATATTAAAAATTATTTTAAATGAAAATAAAGTGTTTAAAAATATTTTAAGTTATAAAATATAACTTTTAATATTTAAAGGATAATTTTATTAATAATTAAATATTAATGATTATTAAGTTATTATTAATGATATTAAATTTATTTAATAATTATATTAAATAAATAGTTTATAAATGGTTTTATTAATTTAAAATCATTTAAAAGGGATATAAATGAATTAAAAATATTTTAAGTTATACTTAATGACTTTTAATATTTGGATAAATGAAACATTAATACCTTATTATTAATGGTTATTATTTAGAAATGATTTTGAATGTTTTAAAAATCATTTAAGGGTAATATTAATACTTTAAAAATATTTTAAGTTATTATAAATAACTTTAATATTTTAGAAATGATTTCATTAATAGATTAATACTAATTAAATATTAATGATAATATAATTGATTAGTATTTAAATCATTTTAATGTGATTCCGATGATTGAAATTTCGTGATAAATTATAATAAATGTTTTAAATTATATGAAGTCATTTAATAATAATATGACTTATATGTACGGATATTGAGTTATAGAATAGAGTCTTAGACTCGATAAATATCCGATAAAGATGTCGGTACACCGACATGTTTCAGAAATTGATATGGACTTATATATTTTGATTGTATAAGTGATTATTTGTGATTCAATGGTTATTAAACATGTGTGCTAATGTGATTAGGTTATGTGCTGACTGCAATAAGCAGTGTTATGTGTTATAGTATGTTGTTCTATTCGAACGAACGATCTTATTAATGTTAGGTCGTGAGATAAGTGATAGATCTTAATTACAAGCTGTAAGCAGCGCTTCAGGCAAGTATCTAACATTTGCATTTTTTTTATGCAATGGATGTGAGTAAGAATGTTTATAAACTATATTATTATGGTACAGATTATTAACCTTATATTATATAAGCTCCTTGAATATCAACATGTTAGTATATGGTAACTCAGATATATATATATATTCTATTCGTTAATTTCTAGAAATGGTTAAACAAGTGTCCCCACTTGGATAATCATTGTATTTAATCACATGTTGATATACCTTTGTCAATTACCCGTATACATATATGTTGAATTATAGATTATTGTTGACAAGATAAAACCTTTGATGTAGAACCCAGACAGGTATGAACATCCCTACACGGGAAAATTTTTATGCGCTCCGGCGGACAAAGGATGAACGATAATATCGTTCTAGCAATGTGGTATTGATCAATGCAGGGCATAACGGGCTGATCACCTCCCGTGCCCGTAAGTTATGACGGTTTACAGATGAATTTCTGTCTTACCCTATCGAAAATTTAAAATAATGTTCATGGCATGTCACCATACCCCAGATATAGTCTATACGAAATTTTAAAACTTTGAAAGAGAGTTGTTATGTTATTATTTTTGGTTCAGAATACTTCACAACTATTGACTTGTTGTAAAATAATAGTACAAAGAAAACATTTAAATCCTTTCAGCTTATATATATATATATATATATATATATATATATATATATATATATATATATATAATTGCTATTACTTGTTGGGCACTCAAATGCTCATCCTTGCTTAAATTTAAATGTTTTCAGTTAAGTGCGAATGTCCAGAGAGCTCTGCTAAGATCAAAGGAAAAGGGAAGGTTGCTGAATGAACGAATTACTATGTTATGTAATAGTTTGATGATATTAAGACAATTATGATATATATTATCTATCATGGGTTGTAATGAATGTTTAAAGGTTACGTACTTGGGAGCTATACTCTGATAATTATGTAAATTAAGTTGATCTTTATATTATTGTTATTATTATTAGTATTATTCCGCTCATAGAAATGGTATCGTGATGAACCGAGTTCGGGTTTCAAGTACCCGAGTTTGGGGTCCTCACAAGTTGGTATCAGAGCTTAGGGTTAAAAACCTTAGGTGGGTTAGACCTTAGGCTATAACCTCAGAATAGAGGGAAACGTTGAAAATATAAATAACTCATATAGGGTTTAAAAAGAGATGAGTTGACTAAATTTATCGTCAAACAAAATAAAAGATAACTCATATAAAACTCTTAAGTGTTGTGTGTGTATACTATATGTTTATCACGATAATTTATATGTGTAGATGTCAGGTGAAAAAGGATTAGGATACCCTTAAATCGTAAAGAAGAAGTCAACCTCCATAACCGAGCCAATATCAAAGCCAATAGCTGAAATAGAGGCTCACATTGAAAGCTACCTCCATGAGGTGGTTATTTTGGAAAGTATAGTACCAGATCCTAGAGTGATAGAATGATTGATAAAAAAATAAAAATAAAATAAAAATAAAATAAAATATGTGGTCTATGTCGAGTTCCTAAACTCGTATGTTTGTGGTGAGTTCTTAAGCTCGTAATGTATGGTAAGTTGGACGAACTAGATGTAGTTAGGTGTAAATGGATTATTGAGGATAAAGGGAATAGACAGATTACTAAGCAATTGATCCTTATTGGAGGCGTAAGAAATAAGTAGTACTAGTATTAATTGAATAAATATGATTTTATGTTATGTATATGATAGGTATGTTTGTATAAGATAATGATTTTTAAATTTTGTATAAGTTATGTCAGCGATTCCCGACTTTTAAGTCACAATGGGATAGAAAATGATTAAAGCAAAAGGTGCTATGATATGTCAAGTGATATGAATATGAGTTTATGGGATTAATGAAATAAGTTGGTGAAAAGATAGTAGTTAATTATATGAGTATTGATTAATTCAGTAAACCAGGTTTTCAAAATCTAATATTTTGAGTACATGATTATTTGAGTAAAATCTTTTGTGTTATATGCTAAACGTATACAATAAGGCTTAGAATGTAAGTTAATGAAGAATAACTTAATCAGATAATGCCGCCAAGACAAAAACGAAATCACATGACAGAAGAACCTGCCAACAAAGCTGAAGGACAACCAGACCCAACGTAGAATTTGACGAATATAGACGATCAAGCTATGCAGAATGGATTACCAACTGTAGGAAATCAGCTAGATAATTGATCGGCAAACTTTGAAAACTTCAAGACAAATGAACCGTTAGGATTTAGAAGACCAACTAACCCTGTAGAAGTGGTTGTGATAGCTAGGGTAGCGGAGGGGCAACAAACAACTTTTGCCACCTATACAACGAAAGGAGGGCTGAATCTTTGGTGGGAGACAACTCAAGTTAAAGCCGAAGGAGGGAGTAGTGGTAGTAGAACGGAAAAGAGGAAAGGTGATAATGTTGGAAATACGAAAAATAAGCCAGAAGATGGAAAGAAACGAGTTGTGCATGGTAGAAATTGTGGAAAGAATCATTCGGGAAAGTGTTTAAAAGGAAAGAATGTGTGCTACAAGTGTGGGCAGGAGGGACATATCTCTCCTAAGTGCCCCAATCCAATAATTTATAGTGGGTGTTTTATTTGTGGATTAAAAGAGCATAAGGTGAAAGACTGTCCAAGGAGAAGGGAAACAAAGAATGTGAATACGAGGAAAGGCAGCAGGGCATTGGCGATAATGGGACCGACTTCAACAAATGAACCAACAAAACCAACCGAAGGAGTCTTCGACATGTCCGTTTCAGAAAACTGTAGCAGCCGCGAATGCAACTCCAGGTATTATTCGTATGCCTTTTATTTTCTTATACATGATTTTCCTATATATAGTAAATTATTTTATAAAGAAAGTTTGAGGAGGAATTTGAGTTCTTTTAGAAACAAATTTTTCCGTTTAATCAGAAAGACAAGCTTTATGTGAATAGTTAAAGATCAATTCGATCAAAGTTGATCGAGATCTACTTGCGATGATTATGTATGCTATGTGCCGTGTATGTATAGGTTTTAAAACGGTGATTCCGGGGACGGAATCTTTATAAGGGAGGGTGAATGTAACAACCCGATATTTTCTACATAAATAAATAAGAAATTTTGCGTATAATTTTTTTTTTATTTAAGGATGAGGATTTGTACAAGATAATGTGTATGTGTATTTATGTGGTAAATAAAAATATGTTTATTACATAAATATTTACAAATAATTTTATTTTAGAATTTTTTATTATTATAAAGTATATTCTTATAATAATTAAAATTATGGTAGAAATGTTTTTATTAATTATTTTCCATGAAAATATAAGCATATATTATTTAAATAATATATGAAGTGGTTTTTAGAATAATTATAATAATTATTTTATTATATGAATTTTAGTATAAGTTATTAAGTTAATTATTTTACCTTAATTGTTAAGGTTAAATATGAAGAATAAATCAGATATGGAATCCAAACCCTAATTTTGGATTATTATCAAGGTATGAGAATAATAATATAATATTAATTATATTTTTATTTTTTAGTGCTATGAATATGTACTGCATTTCCGTATTGATGATGATTAGTCAATTATGGTGTTTAATTTTAAAAACCCTAGTAATAATGTTAAACCCTAATTTGAGATCCAAATTAGAGTGCAATACTATTTTATATGTGCATTATATGATGATTGTGATTAATTAGGTAAACCCCAATTGACAAATGGAAATATAAATTTCTAGAAACCCTAACTATAATCTAGAAACCCTATATAATTTTTGGAAATGAGGAACCCTAATTTGAAATTTAAATTAGAGTTCGAGATTGGTTGTAATTGTGTTAATGTGATTAATTAGTAAGTCTTATAATTTCAATTGCTAATTTTGGAAACCCTAAAAAAATTTAAACCCTAATTTGATAATTAGAAAACCTAATTATAATTGGTAACCCTAATTATCAAAATCGTAAACCCTAATTGCTATTTTAGCAATGTTAATGATAATTATATGATCTAAACCTTAATGTTACTATATAAGGCAATTAGATAATTAATCATAATTAGGAAACCCTAATTTCAAAATTTTAGAAACTAAAATTTAGTTAATTTTTATTTGATTTTATTTATTTTTGTGCAAACCCTAATTGCAATTCTAGAAATTCTTTTTGTGCTAAACCTTAGGGTCAAACCCTAAGGGTTTGCAAGGATTACATAGTTGCCCTTAAATTCATATGACCAATCTAGAAATAAAAATTATATGAGAATGACCAAAAAGCCCTTTTGTCACATTTTTATGTTTGCTTGCAAATCTATACAAGATGAGAGTTGGTGACCAAGTCATACCAACCCCATGTGCTAAAAATGACAGCAACAAGCTCTAGACATCAGCCATTCATGCATCCAAGACATCTATTTATAGAATTGGAGAGAGAAAAATCTCATTTAGCCACTTATTTTGCACAAATTCTCATACTTGAGCCTCTCTCTCTAAAATCAATGAAAAACTATAGTATATCAGTCATATGTTGAAGCCCCACGTGTGTCATAACCAAATCAGAAACATAGAATCAAGAATTACTCATTTAAAGGTATAAACAAACTCTAGAATTTCTGTCCAAACATTTGTTGTTAGATCTTATGATTTGAAGTTGTAATGTGTTGTTTGTAGTCTTATTTAATGATCTGGGTTGGCATCTTGTGGGCCCATAACATTTAAATACAGGAAATTGGGGTTTTTAAAAATCTGGACAAATTTTAAAATGTTTCTGACAGTCAAATGTCAGATCGTGTAGATCTCTTTCTGTTTATGTTTTCGTATATTTGAAGGTTTGTATTTGTAGTATGTTATGTGGTCTGTGATCTGAACTTGAAATCAGACTTAGATCTGGTTTAGGTAGCAAGATATTCAAGGTCAAACGTAGTTGACCGGCCATGACCAGGCGTTTCTAGGTAACCCAGAAACAGCCCAGAACCGGCCTGACAACATCTTTGACCGCCTTGATCTGTCAGTGTGTGTATGTTTTGGTTTTTTTGTTGCATTAAAGTTATATTGTGGTAGTTATACTACAGGTTAATACTCTTAGATAGCTTTTATCACAAACGTGTGAGATTTAGAGGATGGTCAAACTAGACAGAAAGTTCATGAGCGTGGTTTCTGACCTTGTTTGACCGGACAAGATCTTGCTATTTTGTTATTGTTATTGTGATTTTATGTAATGAATCTCTAGACTTACATGTGTTCTACAACCTGAAAGCCTAAGATCACGAAACTCGTTCATGTGTTGCAAGATATAAAGATCGAGAGAAGGCAGTATGAACTGTTCTTCATTTTTGGAAAACCCAGAAATGAAGAACAGCTCTGACAAGGTTTTTGGGAAGGCCAAATCTCGTTCGGTTTATGTAGTATGGTCATGATTGTTGCTGTAGCCTGAAGTGTTACACTAGTACAACACGCTCTAATGCTTAGTTGGTCCAGAATCACACTACACACTGAATTATTATTGGTCAAACGTGACACCTTAGAAACTGACTATGCATTTCTGGGTTTGGCCAAGAACATGAAGAACACCTATATCGACGGTTCTGTCGCTATAGGTGGTCTTTAGCGACAGATAATGTGTTATTTTCTGGAAATTAATAAAAAAATAGAAAAATTAGTTTTAAATTATTAAAAATACAAAATAAATTATTAAAAATTATTTTAAATTCCGAAAAATTTGTTTTTAATTATTTTAAATATATTTCATAAAAATTTAATATTTTTGAAATATTAAAAGTATTTAATTTATTTAATTATAATATTAAATAAATTGTTTAAAAATGATTTTAATATTGAAAAAATTATTAAAAATTATATTATGATATAAGAAAATATTTTAAGTTATTTTTAATGACTTTTAATATTTTGTGATAAATTTGATTAATAAGTTGATATTAATGGTAAGTAATTTATTTACTAAATGAATTAAATAAATTAATTAAAAATGATTTTATTATATTAAAAATTATTTTAAATGAAAATAAAGTGTTTAAAAATATTTTAAGTTATAAAATATAACTTTTAATATTTAAAGGATAATTTTATTAATAATTAAATATTAATGATTATTAAGTTATTATTAATGATATTAAATTTATTTAATAGTTATATTAAATAAATAGTTTATAAATAGTTTTATTAATTTAAAATTCATTTAAAAGGGATATAAATGAATTAAAAATATTTTAAGTTATACTTAATGACATTTAATATTTGGATAAATGAAACATTCATACCTTATTATTAATGGTAATTATTTAGAAATGATTTTGAATGTATTAAAAATCATTTAAGGGTAATATTAATACTTTAAAAATATTTTGAGTTATTATAAATAACTTTAATATTTTAGAAATGATTTCATTAATAGATTAATACTAATTAAATATTAATGATAATAGAATTGATTAGTATTTAAATCATTTTAATGTGATTCCGATGATTGAAATTTCGTGATAAATTATAATAAATGTTTTAAATTATATGAAGTCATTTAATAATAATATGACTTATATGTACGGATATTGAGTTATATAATAGAGTCTTAGACTCGATAAATACCCGATAAAGTTGTCGGTACACCGACATGTTTCAGAAATTGATCTGGACTTAGATATTTTGATAGTATAAGTGATTATTTGTGATTCAATGGTTATTAAACATATGTGCTAATGTGATTAGGTTATGTGCTGACTGCAATAAGCAGTGTTATGTGTTATAGTATGTTGTTCTAATCGAACGAACGATCTTATTAATGTTAGGTCGTGAGATAAGCGATAGATCTTAATTACAAGCTGTAAGCAGCGCTTCAGGCAAGTATCTAACCTTTGCATTTTTTTATGCAATGGATGTGAGTAAGAATGTTTCTAAACTATATTATTATGGTACAAATTATTAACCTTATATTATATAAGTTCCTTGAATATCAACATGTTAGTGTATGGTAACTAAGATATATATATTCTGTTCGTTAATTTCTAGAAATGGTTAAACAAGTGTCCCCACTTGGATAATCATTGTATTTAATCACATGTTGATATACCTTTGTTAATTACCCGTATATATATACGTTGAATTATAGATTATTGTTGACAAGATAAAACCTTTGATTTAGAACCCAGACAGGTATGAACATCCCTACACGGGAAAATTTTTATGCGCTCTGACGGACAAAGGATGAACGATAATATCGTTCTAGCAATGTAGTATTGATCAATGCAGGGCATAACGGGCTGATCACCCCCCGTGCCCGTAAGTTATGACGGTTTGCAGATGAATTTCTGTCTTACCCTATCAAAAATTTAAAACAATGTTCATGGCATGTCACCATACCTCAGATATAGTCTATACGAAATTTCAAAACTTTGAAAGAGAGTTGTTATGTTATTATTTTTGGTTCAGAATACTTCACAACTATTGACTTGTTGTAGAAGAATAGTACAAAGAAAATATTTAAATCCTTTCAGCTTATATATATATATATATATATATATATATAATTGCTATTACTTGCTGGGCACTCAAATGCTCATCCTTGCTTAAATTTAAATGTTTTCAGTTAAGTGCGAACGTCCAGAGAGCTCTGCTATGATCAAAGGAAAAGGGAAGGTTGCTGAATGAACGAATTACTATGTTATGTAATAGTTTGATGATATTAAGACAATTATGATATATATTATCTATCATGGGTTGTAATGAATGTTTAAAGGATAAGTACTTGGGAGCTAGACTCTGATAATTATGTAAATTAAGTTGATCTTTATATTATTGTTATTATTATTAGTATTATTCCGCTCATAGAAATGGTATCGTGATGAACCGAGTTCGGGTTTCAAGTACCCGAGTTTGGGGTCCTCGCACCAATGAATCGAGGATTGAGCTTTTCTCTCTTCCCAAATCTCGTAACTCCTTTCCACGGAGCAACTCGTAACAACACATGATCTCCTATATCAAATTCCACGTCCTTTCGATGAAGATTAGCATAACTCTTTTGTCGATCTTGTGAGGTTTCTATACGTTGACGGATCGTTTGAATCTTTTTCGTAGTCATACGTACCAATTTCGGTCCCAACAACGTTGCTTCACCCACCTCATCCCATCATACTGGAGAATGACACTTTCTTCCATACAATGCCTCGAATGGAGCCATGCCAATACTTGCTTGATAACTGCTGTTGTAGGAAAACTCCACCAATGGTAAGAACTTATCCCAACTTCCCTTGAAGTTAAGAACACAGAGTCTTAATAAATCTTCAAGAGTTTGAATAGTCCTCTCTGATTGTCCGTCCGTCTGGGGATGATATGCCGAACTAAATCGTAAATCCGTGCCCATAGATTTTTGCAAACTAACCCAAAATCATGAAGTGAATCTTGTGTCTCGATCAGAAACTATGGATACTGGCATACCATGCAATCTTACAATCTCGTTTATGTACATACGAGCAAGGCGTTCAAGTGTATAAGTTTCTCATATTGGTAAGAAATGAGCAGACTTGGTTAATCTATCAACAATGACCCAAATTGCATCAATGCCTTGAGAAACCTTAGGAAGACCAGTAACGAAATCCATGGTAATGTGCTCCCACTTCCATTCTTGAATTTCAAGTGGTTGCAATGGACCTTTTGGTACTTGATGATCCGCTTTGACTCGTTGACAAGTTAGACACCTTGAGATAAACAACGCTATCTCTGTCTTCATATTGCTCCACCAAAATGTATGACGAAGATCACGATATATTTTGGTACTCCCAGGATGGATTGCAACCGGTGTGTTGTGCGCCTCCATCAAGATTTTATACTTCAAATCAGGGTCGTTAGGAACACAAAGTCTAGAGTTGACTCGAAGTATTCCTTCTTCATCGATTCTTACTTCCGGCATAACACCTTTTTGCACTTTCTTCCTCATACACATCAGCTCCAGGTCTGTAGCTTGAGCAACTTTAACTTTATCAATTAAAGTCGGTTCTACTCGTATATTTGCCATCATCACATGGATCCCTAGAGACTTTAACTCTATCTCCATCCTTTTCAAGTCACAAAAAATGGGCCTTTGCGTTGACAATATCGCACTCATACTTGCATATGATCTTCTACTCAATGTATCAGCTACAACGTTCGCTTTTCTAGGATGGTATTGGATGGTATAATCATAATCTTTCAATAGTTCCAGCCCACGTCGTTGTCGCATGTTGAGTTCCTTTTGAGTGAAGAAATATTTGAGGTTTTTATGATCCGTAAAGATCTCCACTTTCTCCCTATACAAGTAATGCCTCCAAATTTTAAGTGCGAAGACAATAACTGCCAACTCTAGATCATGAGTAGGATAATTCCTCTCATATTCTTTGAGTTGTCTTGAGGCATAGGCTATGACTTTCCCATGTTGCATGAGAACACATCCCAACCCTTTGCCCGAAGAATCACTGTAGATGACAAATCCCTCTGAGCCAGATGGTATTGTCAGAACAGGTGCTGAAATGAGTCTCCTCTTGAGTTCTTGAAAACACTTCTCACATTCTTCGCTCCAACCGAACTTTGTATCTTTTCGAGTCAGCTAAGTTAATGAAGTAGCGATTCGAGAAAATCCTTCCACGAATCTTCTATAATAACCAGCTAAACCGAGAAAGCTACGTACTTCGGTCACTGATTTAGGTTGCTCCCAGCTTTGAATTGCTTCAATCTTTGCCGGGTTAACAGATATTCCATGACTTGATACTACTTGCCCAAGGAATGCTACTTCCTCAAGCCAGAACTCACATTTCTTCAACTTGGCATAAAGCTTGTATTCACGAAGCTTTTGGAGTGTTAGCCTCAAGTGTTGCTCATGATCTTCACGGCTTTTGAAATAAATAAGGATGTCATCAATAAAGACGACCACAAAGTGATCCAAATATTCCTTGAATACTCGGTTCATTATATCCATGAAGGCAGCAGGAGCATTAGTCAATCTAAAAGACATGACTAAGAATTCATAATGCCCGTATCGAGTTCTGAAGGCAGTCTTTGGAATATCCTCAGTTCTAACCTTTAGCTAATGATATCCACAATGAAGATCGATTTTTGAAAAGAATTGTGCTCCTTGCAACTGGTCAAACATGTCATCAATACGTGGCAATGGGTACCTATTTTTGATGGTGACATGATTTAACTCCCGATAATCAATACAAAATCGCATACTTCCATCTTTCTTCATCACGAATAGAAAAGGAGCACCCCAAGGAGAAGTACTAGGACGAATAAAGCCAATATCTAACAATTCCTGCAGTTGGGTCTTTAACTCCTGAAGTTCAATAGGAGCCATTCGATATAGGGCTTTGGAAATGGATTTTGTACCGGGTTCAAGGTCGATACAAAATTTAATTTTACGCTCTGGGGGTAGGCCAGGAAGTTCTTCAGGGAATACGTCAGGAAATTCATTAACAATAGAAATATCATTCAAAACTGAAGTATTTTTGTTTAGATCCGTGACATGAGCTAAGAAAGCTTGACATCCATTTTTTAATAAACGAATAGCTTTATGGCTTGAGATGACAGTGACTGATTTTAATGGTTTGGTTGTTTGAATTTGCATAATAGGTTGATTAGGAATATGAAAGCTAATAACCTTACGAAAACAATCAATTTTTGTATGATGAGTAGTTAACCAATCAATCCCTACAATTACATCAAAAGAAAGTATTTTCAATGAAATAAGATGTACAGGTAATGTGAGGGTACCGATTTGAACCAAATAAGACTTATAAACAGTGGATGTAATGAAGGTTTCTCCCAACGGAGTTTCCACAGATAAGTCAAAGTCTAATTTCTCCGTAGTCAAATTTAATCGTTGAGCGCAAATAAGAGAAATAAAAGAATGGGTAGAACCGGTATCAAATAAGGTATAGACTTCGCTAGAGTTTATGATAAGCTTACCCGTGATGACCTCGTTCGGGTTCCTTACTTTATGGGAGGTCACAACAAATGCTCTCCCTTGCACTACCGGTTTTGACTTTTCTAGGACGTCCTTTGGTGCCTCCATCCTAGCTGAACTTCTCTTCGGTGAACGACAAAATAGGGCTAGGTGACCTTCTCTTCCATAATTATAACATGCTTTGGATTACATCGCGCAGTTTGGACTGATGTGTCCCTCCCCTCCATATTTGATGCATATGATCGGTGGTCGTTCTCCTTCCTTAACTACGAGTGCTGGTGCTGACGTCTTTCCATCATTGTTTAATCTCCTCTTCTTGAAATGTCAATTCTTATTATTTTGGCCATGATTACCACCGAAGTGATTACCATTTCTAGCCTGCTGATTCCCTCCACACTTGTTGTCACCGCTTCGATGACTGCTTTCACTGGTATTATCATTTTGCCTGTTGCTCTCTTTTGATTACGTTGACTCGTTATCGCGCTCCACTAACTGAGCCATATTTACAACATCTGAATACAAACACAGTTTATGAGAAATAAGATGTTGACGTATCTCCGGCTTCAAACATCTTAAAAACATCCGCGTCATTCTCTCTTCATTATCCAGCAGGTGGGATGCAAACCGGGACAGCTCGGAAAACTTAGCGTCGTACTGCGACACGGTCATATTATTCTGCTCTAACTTGATGAACTCTACCTCCTTCATGTGACGAATACTTTATGGAAAGTACTTGTCATTGAACAGTTCTTGGAACTTCTCCCAAGACATCTTCAGTGCAGCAGGTTGAGTACGCTTTACCGATTCCCACCAGTAATCTGCCTCTCCTCGCAACATAAAGGTGGCAAAGGGAACCTTTTACTCCTCGGCGCATCCCAAGACATCAAATATCTTGGTGATCTACTTTATCCACGTTTCCACCTTAAGTGGTTTTGGTTCTCCATTAAACTCCGGTGGTCCCGGCTCCTTGAACTGTTTAGCGGTGACCGTCCGAGAGTTTTCAGTGTTTCCACCTATATTTTGGACAGGAGCCGCTCTCGCTTGCTGTTGCATGAATTGCATAAATCCTCTGAACATTCCATCATTCATCATTTGGTCAGTGTTGTTGTTTGCATGAGGATTATCGCCTTCTTGATGCACATTATCTTGATTATTGATATGTGGTGAATCAACGGTCGCCTGTGCTCCATTACTATTCTCAACATTCTCGGATGTCATTTTCAAATAATGCCACAAAACAAGGGTTAAATAACATATCACATACTATCTTTATACTCTGACCGACCAATTAAATACCAAATAAACTTAGGTAGGTCATACTGGCGAAGGAATTCCCCGTCTCTCCTCTTGTAGTTCTAGTCTCACATCTTAGCCAAGGATCATATCCCTAAGCTATGATACCAACTGTAACGCCCCCAAAATAGGTACACATCACCTATTCTGAGTCGCCAAATACATGGTAAAAAATTAAAATACAAATTAATTATACAACAGTCGTGTAAAATACGACTAAACACATACTGTGAGTTTTAATACAAATATTGTTATATAGACAATATACAAACTCAATGGGGTCCTCATTACGTTTATTATCACACTATTACATAGAATAGTGAGGGCTATTAATGCTATCATCTGGTCTATCACTCCGTTCCCCGACTCGTCCCAACTATATTCTCATTTCCTGAAGAGAACAATGAAAGAAAGGGTGAGCTCAACTAGCCCAGTAAGAAATATTATGACTAAGATAATGCAGAATAAATTATCATTAGCCTTAAACAGTGTTAAACTGATACAATATAACAAACATCAAGTTTAACTGCAGCGGAACAAGCAACCCATTAGAAGAGTCAGGTAGAGAATAAAATCTACTATCTTCTATGATTTAATAGGTTTTTCATGACTTTTATCGTTGGGACTCAGCTTAATAAATAATCCACATCATCGAATAACCCCTGCACTACGGCCAATGATATTCTTTAGTATCACAACCACAATTATCCATGCACTACGGGCCAAGAATATTTGTGTATTCATTAATGGTCATGATCATGCCAACCACTGTCCATCAATGCACTACGGCCAATGAGGACTTTTACCATATCATTTGTAACATTACGGTCATGATTATACCGAATAATCCCTGGTCATAATCATACCAAGTCCATCTATGCACTACAGGCCACATATGACTTTCAACAGAATATAAACATGAGGATGATGACAATGATATAAGAATTCAACAAAACAAGTTCAAGAATTAATTTATCCAGGAACCAATAACGTCCAAATTGTCAACATGATACTGCTTTGTGGAGTAAAATTCAAGAATACTCGCAAGAATATTTTCATGAGAAGATACTGGATGAAGCGCAAATATCAAGAATATTTCACTAATTTTATGGAGCATAAAAGTCAAAACTTTAACCAACTGAATATAATAAAGAATAGAATAACAAAAGAAATCACCATGCATGCGATAGACCACACAGACAAGTTATTCCAACAGGAAAATAAATAATGGAACCAGGTCATGCGTAAACTCATAGACAGGATATTCCGACAGAATAATAAATAATGGAACTAGGTCCGGCGTAAACGCACAGACAGGATATTCTGACAGAATGATAAATAATGGAACCAGGTCCGGCGTAAAGCACAGACATGATATTCTGACAGAATAATAAATAATGGAACTAGGTCCGGCGTAAAACACAGACATGATATTCCAACAGAATAATAAATAATGTAATAACAGAAGAATTTCACCAAGTATAGGGTAGCTCGCGTATACATGTTATTCCAACAGAATAATAAAGAATGGAATAACAGAAGTTCTCTTCATGAATAAGAAAGAAAGAATACCCTTTACGAGTACAACAAATAATATCCCTTACCGTAAAAGAAACTTGATATTGGAGTAGTGAAGTAGCAGAATATTTTTCTTCTTTCTCTCTATATTTATCTCTCTAGAGTTTCAGTGAATTCGTAAGAAACTAATGAAGGAATGAGCTTCTATTTATAGAAAAATGGACTGCATAGTAACTAACTCATGAACGGTCTAGATTGATTTACTTTAATCTGACGGTCCATATTTAAAGCAAAATCTATTAAATAAAATATAATATATTCTATTTATAATCTAATAAAACGAATAACTTTATAAAAGATTTTACTATAAAAATACTATGCAGGCACTATGCAAACACTATGCATAATAAAATATAATATATTCTAATTATTGTCTAATAAAACAGATAACTTTATAAAAGTATTCTGTTTTATATAAAAAGATTTTACTATTAGCCTAATAAAACGAATAACTTTATAAAAGTATTCTGTTTTATATAAAAAGCTTTTCTGTTTTATTACATTAATAATACCAATAAAACAAAACTGAGTGACTTATCACGTAAGCATCAATAATTAATACCGTGTGCTACTATGCAACCATGCGTATTACTGTAATTTTACTATCGAGTAGTTCAACAGTATTAATGGTAAAACTCCCGCCGTTATTTTCATAAAGTATTTTTGTCTTTTTCTCAATTCGATAATAATTCTGTTGTGGGCTCCACCAATGATTGTGTCGTCGTACGAATATTCCCTGTTAAAACGAATATTCCCCGACCAATCGAATATTATATAGCAACTTGCGTACTTTGCAAAATTAATAAATATTACCCACAACTATAACATCATATCAATTTCACTCCATAATATTCAAAAATGATATTTATAGAAAATTCATCTTTATTTATAAAAGTTGGGGTCTTATATATATATATATACATATATATATATATATATATATATATATATATGCTGAATTATAGATTATTGTTGAACAAGATAAAACCTTTGGTTTGGAACCCCGACAAGTATGAACATCCCGTACACGGGAAAACTTTTTATATACCCAAGGTGGACAGAGTGAACGATAACATCGTTCTTGTAGACACTCGAAATTTTCTGTACTACTGACACTAACATTGCAGGAAGGCAAATTCGTCTTTTATGAGAGAACCTTGAAAGACAATCCACAACCATACCGGATACTACCGGAGGTTCAGCATCAACCCCAGATCGCAATCTGAGAGTAATCGTTCCAATCTTGGAGAACCCCGAGGCATGCAGATCAATACCGGAGAAGACCGATTAATCTCGGAGATAACCCCGAGGTATCCAGTCTCAGCCCTAAACATGGGAATAACCTCCAACCTTGGTGATAGCCCCAACGAAAGCAATTTCGGCAGTAACCCCGGAAATACTTGTTACAAGTGCAACCAGCTTCAATCTCGGCGCTCACAACGAGATACACTGTATCAGCCCGGCGATGACATCGGGAAGACAGACACACCTCAAAGATGACAATGAGGACTTTCAACCAATTGCAGTAGTCCAATCCTAGCGAAGCTGAGCAACGTCTGTTGTATCGACCCAACCCGGCAATAACACCGGTAAGGGGAAACATCGTCATCTGACCAACACAATGCCACGCCAAGTCGTCTCAACACATCTACGCAACAACGGCCCACAAGGCTAACCAATCCCGAGTTGCTATTGTGCGGGGTAACGGATGAAAGTTGAAGCTTGAAGACCGGAGGGCACCGTCCCATCTTCAAAGACTTCGTACAAACTCTAATCCCATGCCATCGTACAAACTCTCGACAACGGCGGTCCGAAATAAGTCATGTATACCTCAAACGGATGCCCGGATTGCACTTTAGAAAAACCGAGTGGACATTACAGTGCCTACGTGCACGTACTTCGAGACGACCCGACCCGACCAAACTGGGTCGACCCGACCCACCTCTGGTACACCTGTGGCTGAGCCGTAGGTACACCTGCGGCACCTTTTGCCTATAAATAAGAGGCTTGGGGTGCTAATTTTAAAAGAAAAAAGACGGGGAAACCCTGCAGAATTCGCTCTACACTTGCCATACAATGTATTTTCCCACTTTAAACACGTGTGAGCTCATATACAGCCCTCTTTTGTACCTACAAAAGTCAGTGTTTACCCACTCTAAAGATATAGAAGCCTTTTCTAGCTGTCAGCTGTAAGCCTTCTCGCACACTTTAGAGTCTTTCTCTTCATCTTTGCACACACCCTTCTACACGTTGAGAGTCGTGTTGCTTGCTTTTGCCCGGACTTCGGTCCGTAGTTTCATTTCAGTCGATATATATATATATATATATATATTCACATATATTGACTAACATTACTGAGTTATGCCTCGGTTGAGCCTAAACTTCGGTTTGGTGCGTTTAATTGTTTTCTTATATATATACTTATATATATAAACTGTGGTCGAACTCCGTTCGATGAGCCTGGATTTTACATCCGTTGTGTTTACTCGCTTTTATATATATATACTTATATATATGAACTGCTATCGAACTCTATTCGGTGAGCCTGGATTTTATATCCGGTGCGTTTACATGCTTATATATATATATATATATATATATATATATATATATATATATATATATATATATTTACATTTCATCCCGCTTGAAGTTTACTTCGTGGTGGTTGACCGTTTTTACAGTTTTATCTACATTTTGTCCTGCCTGGAGTTTCCTCCGTGGCGGTTGATGGCTTTTAACAGCTTTCTTTACATTTCTGATCCCCCATGGAAGTTCTTCGTGGTTGGTGATCATGTCTGTATATATATATTTATGGTTTTTATATATATACCTGCTTACTGCTTTCATACAAATTGCGGTATCATGTGAGCCTAGGAATCATGTGATCACATATTCATCCCATTGGATCTAGATTCGGTTCCCGTGATGGACATTTTCAGCTGTAAGCAGCCTGTAAATTATTCCGCGGTGTCTGAATTTCCTCAGATGGTTTCCATACACACGAGGAAGTCGACATTATTGTGTACATTATTTTCGTACGGATGCTTCGCAGCCGTCAAATAAAATCAACCAAGCCGCGCATTTAATAAAATGGGAGTGCAAAAGGCCTCAATTACTATTGAGCGACAGGGTTTGAAAAAACCTCTTTTATAAAACATCATTGTCATATCTTGCTAAAATTGAATTTTTACATAAATTCAAACCCTGCGTATATAGGTGCGAACGAGGCCTCGTACCACTTTCAAAAAACAACACATTGACTCACATACACACACACACATTCAGATAATTGTTTCTTGAAAAGAGGCGGTCACCATGGTAACACGGATGTCGGAGGGTGCCTCACACCTTCCCCCCGCATAACCAAGTCCCCGGACCCTAAATGAATCTCGGTTTCACCGACCTGTATAGCAGTGTCACATCACTGGGTCAATGTGCAAACCTTTTCTCGGTTGTGTTGGTACAACCATTTAAAAAACCAACTGGCGACTCTTAACTGTCCATCGTCGACATTATACATGTCGGACCTTTTTCACTTATTTTTTCAAACAAATCTCACCTAAAATGAGAACACCAAAGAACAAGTAACGGAAAGGGACATCTAAAAATCCCGACGTCGATAGGTGGCGACTATGCTGGGGACTCCAGTAAGAGGACTTAAGCCGCTATTTCAATCTTTTCAAAATTATTATCTGCTTGTGTGTGGATGTTGCATTTACATTGGATGAATGTGTACGAATGCATGTCTTGTTTATTTAGTGCCTCGCACTATAAACTACATGTGATGTTAGTGCCTCACACTATAAACTGCCTGTGATGTTAGTGCCTCGCACTATAAACTGCTCATGATATTAGTGCTTCACACATGTCATCATTTCATACGGTGAGACGCGATGTATGTGAATGTATGTTGTATAGTCCCTCCACCAGGAGGCTATCCCGTCGGTGTTCTATTACTGGACTCGTGAGAAGCCTGATTCTCCGAGGCTCAGGAAAGGCACCACCCAAATTCGCTCCAGTTGAAAGACCGGATTAACTTCCCGTCAAGTAGATTGCGATGATTTGGGAACCCTCATGCCAAAAAGCCACGAAAGTAACCTAAGATAGGTTAGCCTCTGATAAACCCAAAACGGAGGAAAGTCTCTTCATGCTCTCATTTTAAATTACACAATTTCATGACATATCTATCTCCATGTAATGAGAAATATGAAGGAATGTGTACACATATACATACATGCTACAAATAGCTGACATCCGTTTTTGCAGGATAAAATTCCTAAAATGAACTCATCACATTGCATATTAATATTCACCTTCCCTAAGGACTAAACTATGCAAGTCTTTCACAGGGAGTCAATCGGGCCTACTACCCGTTCAAAGTCCAAAAAGGCAACAGGCCTACAGTCAATTATGTCGTCACTCGACCAGACTGAACTTAATCCAGTTTCTCGCAAAGAATTCAACGGATTAAGCAAATAAATTGCAGATTTGGCTGTTCTGCTCAAAGAATTACACCAGTCAACACAGGGTCAGAAAATACCCGTACATGCTGAATCCTCCATCCAAGGAGGGAGTCCGGTCATTACCATACCTGAACTACAGTTGGATATTACCAACAAAACTCATGATGCTCCCCATCCCACTGGAGACCCAGACACTGGTGACATCAAAAAGAAAGTCCTACAAATGGAAGAGACCCTTCGCACTATCAAAGGAATTGGAACACACGAGAGTGTTTCATATGCTGATCTATGTATTTTTCCTGGTGTTCATTATCCAGAAAAGTTTAAAACTCCTGACTTTAAAAAATATGATTGGTTAGGAGATCCTTATACACACTTAAAGGTATTTATTGGAGAACATGGATCTTATGCAGAGGATGAAAAGCTCAGAATGCAATTATTCCAAAAGAGTCTAACTGGAGAAGCCCGTTCATGGTACACAAGATTAGACAACTCCAAAATCCACAGCTGGGAAGAGCTAGCACATGCCTTCCTCACTCAATACAGTTTTCAAACTCAAATGGCTCCTGATCGATACCAAATTACCAAGATAAAAAAATAGTCTAACGAGTCTTTCAGAGAGTATGCCCAGAGATGGAGACGCCTGGCTACCCAAGTGAATCCTTCCATGACCGAATCAGAAATGGTCATGACGTTCATAGACATACAAGAAGGTCCCTTCTATGAGAGAGTTTTAGCTGGCATCGGCAAATCATTTTCTGAAATGGCAAACATGGGGAGATGGCTGAGATGGGATTGAAATCCGGAAAGATTCAAGACCCAGCTACACTCAAAGCTGTTACTGATCACATCTAGTCTGAAAATTATGGGAACAACCCCAGGAGGGTCCATAAAAAGAAAGAGGAAGATGTTTCCTTGATACTACAGGATCAAAAAGGCAGTCAAAATATGTCTGTTCAGAGGAGAAACTATACTCCCTTTCCAGCACAGTCTGTAAACCCTCCAATACCAAAAGGTAGAGAAGCCAAATGCCCTCGAGTGTTCACACCCTTAGGGAATACCCTCGAGAATGTCCTTAATCTTCTGACAACACAAAAGAAGATTACACATCTACTTCCACCAGCCAGCCCAAATGGAAGGGGTTTTAATGCTACTCGAAAATGTGCTTATCATGCCGGGGCACCTGGACATGATACTCATGATTGTTGGGCCTTGAAACATAAGATCCAAGACCTGATAGACAACAGTGAGATCATGGTCACTAAACCAGATCAACCTAACGTTCAAGACAACTCTCTTCCTCAACACAAAGAAGAAGAGGTCAACTTGATTAATTGGAGCAGTGGACATAGTTCCAACTTCAGCTGTGATTCTTCCCAAACCATCAAAGACGGTGATAACAGATGGGATTATGTCAAGTTCAAGTTCACAATGGAACGAAAAATGAAAGCTCTCTACAAACAAATTGAGCAATTGGCAGAACTTGTGACTTATCAGAATCAAGTGACTCGTCAGCTAATCATCCAGGAGCATGCCAGTCTCCTGCCCATTGTCATAAATATTCCCTCTTCACTTTCAGAAAATGAAATGCTGGAAGACAAAGTGACGAAGAGAGCAAATGCCAAGGCCCGTCGGGATTTCGCCAACAAAAGGGAATTCACCTATTTGGGTCAACCTATGGAGGAGATACTTCACATGTTAATCAATGAAGGAAGAATCAGTTCCCTTCTACCTCCAATCAACCCCCGTTCGGGACGATACAATTCTAAGGGAGTATGTCAATATCATTCCCAATCTCGTGGTCACAGCACAGAAGAATGCTGGGCACTCCGCCACCTTATTCAGAACCTAATCGACAGTGACGTACTGCGCCTGGCAGATGACGACACTTTGCTACGCGCCAGTGAGAATGCAGGTCCCACTAAATGGAAGAGTGTGGTAGTCGTCATATCTACTGAAGCTGATCAATCACTCGTCATGCCAATAATTCAACTCAAAGGAAGCAACAATCCTTTGAAAGTGGCCGCTCCCGAGCCAATCAACTTGTCGTGCAGAGCACAATATCCTATTGTTAGCTTGCATAAAGTTTCGTGGAATTATGGAGAAGGTGAAGGATCCACCTCACACACCACTACTGCAGTGTCGAAAGAAAATCTACTGTACCTTCCCCAACGGGTGATGAAATCTGCCGCCAAATCAAAGGGAAAAATACCCACGGAGAAGATTGAAAAATTCCTCCGCACTATGGGTCATAACGAAGCTACGGTGGTTTTAAGCTTGAAAGAAGCTCCACAACAGATATCAATTTTGGACTTGGTCCTTACTTTCGAGAATCACCGGAAGATCTTGTTAAAGGTTTTAAAAGAAGCCTATCTCCCGACATCCGTGGATGAGGAAAAATTTTAACATCTGGTTGATCACATTTTCAAAGATAATGTGATATCCTTCACTGACGATGACATTCCTCCTGAAGGGACCGGTCATTGCAAACCGTTGCACATCGCAGTCTTGTCCTCCGGATATATGGTGGCTGGAGTCCTGATAGATGGAGGCTCATCCCTAAATATCTGCCCATATGCTACCTTGGTGAAGATGAATATCAATCTTAATCGAATCTGGAGTAGCCATACTATCATCAAAGCGTTTGATGGAGCCCGCCGTAATTCGGTTGGAGTAATTGAGCTGGCTATTGAGATTGGTCCTTATACATTATGCGTGTCCTTCCATGTGCTCAAGATAGAGTCGGGATACAACCTGCTCTTGGGACGACCATGGATCCACATGGCTGGGGCAGTCCCCTCCACCCTTCATCAACAATTAAAATATATTGTCAACAACAGCCTGGTCACGGTCAACGCTGAACCAGAGTGTCCTCAACACGGGGATTTACCGGTCATCAATGCTAATGCGGACGTTGAACCAGTCAGTTTTCATGCTTTAAAAATAAGCAATACCCAATACCATGTTATTGGAGCACCACTGCCCGAACCCCATATTTCTACCGAAGTGATGTCAGCCACTCAAGAAATGATGTCGTTGGGTCATAAACCAGGACAAGGGTTGGGTAAAGATTATCAGGGTATCAAGTACCCTATTCGCTTAACCAAGCACACTGGAACAGCTGGACTAGGCTATTCTACCAGCTCTAGTCATAGGAACCCTCATAAACATCCACAGGTTCCTTCAGCTTCAACTATGTGGCGTTTATCTTCGCCTTCAAGTGCTGAGTCCGCACAACCTCCTGTAAAGGTGCTAGCCAATGTCATGGCTATGTTATTTCCTAAGCCGAAACTGGTGGAGGAAAACAAAATCGTTATTCCAGATCCCGCAATCGAAGAAGAGGAGCAGATAATCAAGGAGAACGTTGTCTGAATAATGTCGGGCATATGTATCATCGTCCATGATGAACATACCAACCGATACACCCCAGACGATGATTGCCCAGACACAATGGCCATCATTCAGAATAGGGAGGATGATGACAGTCCCTCCATCACTGCGGTTCACCCGAACTTTGCTCTTGCCAATTGGAACAACATTCCTTGCATTGGTCGTCAAGGGTAAAGCGGGCAGAAGTTCTTTCTGCCCTGTAGATATAATAACTGTTTACTTTTCTGTACAATATTAGCAGTTTATTTTGCCAGTATATGCTAACACTGTGTATGATCAAACACGTTTCATATATACTAAGTGAAAGCATATTTTGTTTTAGGACTCTGAATTTAGATGTGCCTGTACTTGCTGATACGATGCCTTTCCTACACAGGGATTGTACCTTTGATGCAGAGATGAATTCAGCCTTGATGGATACACATGATGACATTGAGGTGCCTCTAGAAATTCAAGAATGGGTCAAAGATACACCTAAACCCAACCTTGATCAAACCACTTCTTTCAATCTCGGAACCTTAGAAAGCCCTAAGTTAATCCAGATTGGTTCAGACCTTAACCCAAACCAACGGAATGACATGGTTACACTATTAACCCAATTCCAGGATGTGTTTGCATGATCTCATGAAGACATGGTGGGTTTGTCCACTGACATTGTCCTTCATCGCCTTCCCATTAAAAAGGGATTTAACCTAGTCAAACAGAAACTCAGGCGATTGAAACCTGAGTGGAGTTTGAAGGTGAAAGAAGAAATTGTGAAATAATTTCAAGCTGGTATCATCATGGTGTCTACATATCCTGAGTGGATATCCAATATCGTGCCCGTGCCTAAACCTGGAGGGAAGGTGCAAGTTTGCGTGGATTACCGGGACTTGAACAAATCTTGCTTAAAAGACAGCTTTCTCGTGCCATTTATCCACATTCTCATTGACAATACTACGCAATACGACATGTACTCCTTTGCTGATTGCTTCGCGGGGTACCATCAGATCATGGTTGCCGAGGAAGATCGTGAGAAGACTGCCTTCATCACTCCTTGGGGAACTTTTTGCTATAGACGGTTGTCATTCGGCCTCATCAATGCCGGAGCTACCTATCAGAGAGCAATGATGGCTATTTTCCACGACTTAATGCATAAAGAGATCGAGATCTATGTGGATGACATCATTGTCAAGTCCCGAAAGGAGGATCACCATATAGACCATCTCAGAAAGCTATTCAACAGGTTGCGTAAGTACAAATTGAAGTTAAATCCAGCCAAATGCGCCTTTGGCGTTAAATCAGGCAAGTTGCTAGGATTTCTAGTCAGCCGCAAAGGGATTGAGCTGGATTCTGCCAAAATCCAAGCCATCACGGAAATGCCCATTCCTCAGACAGAAAAGGAAATTCGGGGATTTTTGGGAAGAATCAACTTCATTAGCAGGTTCATCTCCCAACTCACAGCAACCTGTGAACCAATCTTCAAACTATTAAGGAAGAACTCCTTCATGAAATGGAATGATGAGTGTCAGAATGCTTCCTTACAATCAAGAAACAGCTAATCAAAGCTCTTGTGTTGGTACCACCCAGGGATGATGTTCCCCTATTTATGTACATGTCCGTAAGTGACAATGCTATGGGCTGCATGCTGGGGCTGAAGGACGATAGAGGCCAAGAACGAGCTATCTATTACCTCAGTAAAAGGTTCAGCAGCAGTGAACATAAGTACACTCTGATCAAAAAGACGTGTTGTGCTTTAGCATGGGCTTCCATTAGGTTACAGCATTACCTCCATGGTCACACAACCCATCTTATAAGATGATGGAGGAATTGTGCAATAAATTCCACATCAAACATCTCAACTCAGTCATCTATCGTCCAAAGATGAACGATGCTGTTGAAGTGGCTAACAAAAATATCAAGAAGATTATGCAAAAGATGTCCGCCAACCACAAAGATTGGCCTGTTGTATTGCCTCTGACTATGTTAGCCTACAGAACATCCATGCGTACTTCAATTGGGGCAACCCCCTACGCACTAACCTATGGGATGGAAGCAGTGCTCCCCATAGAAGTTGAGATGGAATCTCTCAGAGTGTTGATAGACGCTCAGTTGGATGAAGATTAATGGGTACAAGACAGGTATCACCAATTGTCTCTAATAGACGAAAGGCGAACCGCGGCTATCTTTCATGGTCAGTTATATCAGCAAAGGATCACCTGATCCTACAACAAAAAAGTTCGGCTACGGCAATTTAAACAATATGACTTGGTTTTGAAGAAAATCCTGGACAACCAAGATCAATCTAAGGGAAAATTTGCTCCTAACTGGGAAGGCCCGTTTATTCTCAAAGAAGTATTGACGGGAGGCGCTCTCAGATTGCAAGAAATGGACGGTGATGAATTTCCACAACTCATCAACTCAGATGTCGTAAAACGGTACTATGTCTGAAGTAACTCGCAAACACCCTGGTGTCAAACCATCAGATCACCCAGTCATTCCGGTTTTTTAACCCTTTGCCACATACAACTTTTCTACACTTTGCCCCTCAGGGAAACATACTTTTCAAGCCAGCAGCCCGGCTTTCCTTTGCACTCATACAACTTAGGTCATCCCACCATGGATCGAACCTCTTACGTTTATAGTTTGGCTACCCATACCTGGGATCAAACTTTTCCTCGCTAGTTTATCCTCAACTTAGGATTAAACTTTCTCATCCCCGCACTCTGACCTGCACATGGGATTACGCTTTCTCTTCTCGCCCTGAGGGGCGAACTACGTCGACATGATCTCCTCTTCAATAGGAGTACGTAGGCAACCATTTCATATGGCCCGGTCGCAATAAAATAAAAACAACAAAAATATTTCTACCCTTCTCTCCTCACAAAAAACAACAAAAATATTCTTACACCATTTCTTCCACATACAGCGTTGAACCTCTTACACCAGGTTCGAACTACGCAGACCTGATCTCCTCTTCAATAGGAGTGCGTAGGCAGCCATTCATGGTGCGGTCTCACCCCCTACCAAAACACAAACCCTTGTCAGTTGGTATTGGGATCAAACATCAATCCACTACGTTTCATTCGGCTTCAGACCAAAGGGATGGAATTACCCAACCTCTGTAACATTCCATAATTTTAAAGTGTGATATTAAATATTTATTGATTTATTTAAGTATTTAATGGATATGTTATTGTTGAATAAATAATTGTTCAATTTGAGTGATGTGGTTTATTTAATTATTTGTTGAATAAATAATTAAATACAAAATATTAAATATTTATTGGCAATATTAAATATTTATTGAATTATATGGCAATTTGAGTTGATGTGATTTAATTAATTATTTGTTGAGTAAATAATTAAGGAGCTAAATAAATTAATTATTATGAGATTTTATAGTAATGGAGTTTAATTTAATAAGCTAGAGAGCTTATAATGATTTTAAATAAATAATAATATTTAAATGAGAAATTGTAGTTTGAAATATTAGTTGATTAAATGAAATATAATTGTAAAAAGAATTATAATTGTTTATGTGTTAAAGTAATTTAATAGATTAATGTTTAATTGATTTATTAATTTAATAAAGGTGTGACTAATAACCTTGCTATAAAGGAGTTATTAAAATAAATTAAAAATGGTTTAATTTAGTTTTGTTAAACAAGGCTTAATGCATAATAAGTCTTTAATCTAGTAGGATTTTAGCAAACAAGGTTTAAGGATTAATCTATTATATTTTAATTCAATTTACCAAACAAGGAGTAAGGATTAATAGGTTATTTTTATTAAGCTTAACCAAACAAGCCTTATGGCTTTTGATTTTGAAAATAATATAACTGATGTCAGTTAAATTCTATACTAAATATATCTATTATTACATACGTTATGTTATTATACGTAAACTAGAGAAAGACTTAGTGAAAGAAAAGAGAAGAAGAAGAAGAAAAGAGAAAAGGGAAATAAAACTTGAGAGAATTCCTTGAAGGTTTGAGAAAGGAATTGGAGAAAAGTAATTGATAGTCAAAAGTAGCCATCAACTTTTCAATCAAAGGTAGGAGCCTAACCTTTTTCTTTAAAAGTCTAGTTTTCTTCTTCTTCTAAAAAAAAAAAAATTCTCTGTAAATAATTATGGATGATGAATTTCTTATGTATATAGCTTTAGATGATGATTGTTGTTGTAAAACTATTTTTCTTGAATGTATGTATGATTATAATCAATTTCTTTATGTATGTATGCAAATTATGAAGAAAATTTATCACAGTGTTCATATGAAATATATATATGAGTATGGCTATTTTAAAATAGAAATTAAGGTTTTAATTGTTGTTAAATTGATAAATTGATTATAAGAATTGCTAGAGTATGAAAAATCATAATCATGATGCTTGGAAATTTCTGTTTTGATTGAATAACAGCATCACAGTGTTGAATTTCATGGAAAAATATCAAAAATGGTGTTTTTGCCAAAAACATTAAAATTGGGTGTCGTATAATTGATGTTTGTGCTAATTGATGGATAGAAACATATTAGGAGTACTCACAATATGTTTATATGATGTCTATATGCAATTTTCATGATAATCAGTCTATTAGATTCGAGCTTTTTGGCCAATTTGGCTTTTTCTTTCATGGTTGCCGAAGCTGTCAGTCGACGCTGACAGTTCGCGCCGCGCCGCGGCCCAGCAGTTCATTGCTGGCGCCGCAACGCCATCACCATGACGTAAGCAAGGCCTGTTGCACAATCACTGCGCCGCAGCGCCGACTCATAGTATAATCGCTGCGCCGCAGCGCCGACTCAGCGCCGCAGCGCGAGCCACAGTACAAACTGTGGCGCCGCGGCGCGGCTTGGCAGAACTGTCTGACAGTTTTGTTTAAATGTACAAAACTTGAAAATAAATGTTATGTGTTTATCATAATAATGTCAAATGATAATTTCAGTATGATTAGACTATGAACTATCATGTTATTAAGTATTATCTACTTGAAAAATAATTGATTATGTGAATGGGTAATTCAACCCATATGATGAATGTAATTGTTTATATAAATGTACAATATTGGTTAGGACTAATTATGTCAATATGACATATGTTTAGGGTATCAATTCAAGTGCTAAAAGTATAGCTTGTGCTAAAGGCAAGTTTCCTAAACCTACCTTTTACATTGAGCAAGTTTCTAAGCCTTAACTTTTGATATTTAGCAAGTTCTTTATTGTATAAGTTTTCTAATAATTGGTGTTATTGAACTAATTATTGCTTCAATTTCGATTATCATATAATGGTGTAAATTTATTTAGAGCAAGTTATTCTTGTACTTAACTTGTGGTTTAGCATGTACAATTATATACATGTTGTGGATGTTTATTATTCAATTAACCTTGTCTTATTATTGTTCAAGCAAGGTAGGTTATAATTATTCAAATTGTATGCTATTAGATTATCCCTAAAGCATGATGTCAATTTATAAACATCAATTAAACTATGATTATTCCATAGTATACAGTTATGTCGTTTGTAATCAACTAAACCTTAGTTGATTACCGTTGAATTCTAAATTACTCCATGATGTATCCAAACCAAACTCACTTTGGTACGGACTTGTATTCTAATTACTGAGAAGAATAACTCTTTTATAAGAGGCTACGCTTAGCGTTGAAATGATTGTGCACAATACATTGTACGAAGGGTTGATCCCCCTAAGTACGTGAAGTCCTTATAGTCTTATGACTGTTAAAGTTTAAGTTGAAAAATTACTTATAATTGTGGACATGATTCGCGGTCATTAGACCCTCAGTAAAGGTTAAAGCTTTCCAAAAGTTAATAGAATATATTGTTAAATTCTATTGAGCTTAATGTTGACAAATGATGTAAAAGTTTAATGATTTAATTATTGTTATTTCAAGTGGGCCTTGTTTGCTCACTCTTGCCTGTAAAGTTTCTTACAGCTAAGGTTGAAACTGGTGATGTACCTAGTACCAGTAAAGGGAAAGGAAAGACGAAACAATGCTGAAGACTTGTAATAGTTGAATAGTTTACTTTCATACTTGGTTTAAAGATTGTAATGAAGTTTATTTTAATTTTTCCGCATGAATGATTGTTTGTAAAGGTTAGTTAACCTGGGATATTTATTTAAGTTTAATCCTGTATGGGCAGGTTTTGTTATTCAATTTTATTATAATTGGGTAGTTAGAAATGAATGTTTTGATTACGTGAACACCAAATCCTGAGGAAATGAAGTACCGGGATTTGGGGGTGTCACAGATTGGTATCAAAGCTTTAGGTTATGAACCTTAGGTGGGGAAAAAAAACCTTAGGAAGTAACCTTTGAAAAGATAGTGGAGATAACTCTTATCGAGTTTTAAGAAAGAAGTAATAAAACACTTATGTGCTTATGTGTTTATAACTTATGTGCTCGCGAGTGTCGAGTAGAATGATTAATAACTAAAACTTTAAAATTTTGTTGTCAGGATGACTAATGTCGGAGAATCCAGTCAGGCTAGGGAGGAGGGACCTCAAATGCCTATAGAGGAGGATCCTCGCGACATTCAGGTAGTTTGGGAACAACTACTGCCACGGGAGTTAGCCCCGTTGGTCACAGTTGTTGAAGATGAGGAGGATGATGTGGAGACAGATGAGGAGGATGAGGAAGAAAGGATTCCACTTAACTCGATAACAGGCTATATTTACGATGAGGTGCATGACCGCAACATGGAACTTCAGGGTACAGTTGAGGAATTGCAAGAGATAGTAGCTGAACAACAGACTGCAATGACACAGAAGGACGATGAGATCCTGGATCGTGAAGAATGACTGACTAACGCCGAGGAGAAATTAATACAGACTGAAGGAGAGAAAGAACAATTGATCGAGATGGTTGCTAAACTGGAGAGTAAGCTGAGAGAAGAAGCTGCTAAGAGGGCAAGAGCTGAAGATGCATACGAGGAAGCTTATCAACGAACTGGAAGAGCAGCGAGAGACGCGTAGGAAAAGAGGATGAAGATGGAAGAGATGTATAAAGTATTTAACACCGCAATTAATCGAGCTCAAGATCGGGTCATGGGATATCCGATTCAATTCGAGACGCTGCCATCATTCGTGTTAGATCGCAAAACAATATTTCGAGTCATGAAGGAAGAACGTGATAGAGCTACGAAGTACCTTAATAGATCATCGTAGAAAATGTGTCGGTAATGTACGTAATAAGTATTAAATAATGTGTAAGTCCCTAGTGTTAAGCAACCATGGGATATGATAATAATGATGTTGTCCTGAAACTTTTGTAGTTCAGGAAAGGAATGTAGATAGCAGAGATGATATTGTGTTATGTTTTCAGAAAGTTTATGAATAAATAAATGTTATTATTTTGTTCAAAGTGTTATGTGCTATGTGGGTATTTCTTTTATAGAGGCAAGTTAATTAGAAATACTTAAAGAAGTTGAGTAATGGTCTAATAGATGTTTTATTTTAACAGAAAATGCCTCCTAGACGTCAGCCAACACGACAGAGAACCACTGAAGGAACTAACAATAACGACAATGTTGATGCGAATCCCGTTCAACAACTAGTAACACTACTGACAGGAGCGTTGCAGAATCAACCTCAAAACCAAGGTACAACGTTTAAGGAGTTTAAGGCTGTTGGACCACCTGAATTCTGTGGGTCCATGAATCCAGTCGAAGCACAAACCTGGATTATGGAGATAGAGAAGATGTTCGATGTCGCTAGGGTAGGGGATGATCAGAAGACTGCTTTCGCAACGTTCATGTTGAAAGCAGAAGCTAGTTATTGGTGGCAGGCTAATAAAACTCGTGAAGGGCCAGGAGTGATGACTTGAGATAGGTTCAAGGAGTTGTTTTTCGAGACCTATTTCCCGGAGAGTTCGAAGAGTCAGCTGGAAGTACAGTTTCTAGAACTGAAGTAAGGGACGATGACGGTATCTGAGTATGCCGCAAAATTCAATGAATTGGCGAGGTTTGCGCCATATCAGGTTAGCACAGATGAGCGTAAGGCGAAGAGGTTTGAACAGGGACTGAAGCCATGGTTGTACAGTAGGGTTTCCCTGTTCCAATTGAAGACGTTTGCAGCAGTGATGGAGAAAACAGTACTCGCTGAAGGTGGAGGCGAGGCGGTGACAAAATTTAACCAGGAACAAAAGAAGAAGAAGAATGAGAATGAGGTGAAGAATGGTGGTAGTAGCAGTGGAAACAACAACAACAACAACACCAACAACAACAAGAGGAAGTGGAATGGGAGTATGGGTACTGGAAACCAGCAAGGTAACCAGCAGAACAAAAAGTTTGAAGCATGTGCGACATGTGGAAAGTTTCACAAGGGTGCGTGCTTGATGGGAAAACGAGTTTGCTACAATTGTGGCCAGGAGGGTCACATCGCCCCAAATTGTACTCAATCAAAGAAGAATGCGTGCTTCACGTGCGGATCCAAGGATCACTTTGCTCGTGAATGTCCTAAGAAGAAGGAGGTAGTGACAACCAGAAGCAAAGGAGATAACAATGGAGGTGCGTGGGCTATTACAGGACCTGCAGCATCAATCAAACCCACAGCCAGAACCTTTAACATGACTGTGCAAGATGTTGTGCAATCAAAGGATGTAGTTTCAAGTATTATCCCAATCAATGATATTGATGCATATGTATTATTTGATTCGGGTGCTACTTGCTCGTTTATATCTGATGAATTTGCTAAGAGGTTAGAATTGCCTAGAGAAGAACTGAATTTTCCTTTGAACATAGAAATTGTGAATAAGGAAATAATCCCTGTTAGGTTCGTATACAAGAACTGTAGGATGAACATTAAGGAGAATGTCTTGTTGGTAGATTTGATTCCGATTAGACTGGGAGAATTTGATGTAATTTTGGGAATGGATTGGTTGTTCAAATGCGGAGCGGTAATTGACTGCCAAAAGAAGTGTGTAAACCTTATGACTCCGTCAAAGGTAGTATTTTATGGTAGCAAGTCGCCTAGACAAATGAAATGCCTGACGACTATGCAGGCCAAGAAATTGTTGAGTCAAGGTTGTGTGGGCTATTTAGCTTACATAGTCGATACTCAAAAGAAGGGGGTAAAGCTGGAAGAAATACCAGTAGTGAGGGAATTCGAAGACGTTTTTCCAGAGGATTTGCCAGGACCTTCGCCTGACAGAGAAATTGAGTTCGTGATCGACTTAGTACCGGGAACAGCACCGATATCGAAGGCCCCATACAGAATGGCTCCGGTAGAAATGAAGGAACTAATGGTTCAGTTGCAAGAGCTGCTGGACAAGAAATATATTCAACCAAGCGTATCGCCGTGGGGAGCGCCAGTTTTATTTGTGAAGAAGAAGGACGGGTCAATGCGTCTTTGCATTGATTATATGGAGTTAAACAAAGTCACTATTGAAAACAAATACCCGTTGGCAAGAATAGATGACTTGTTTGATCAACTGAAGGGTGCTAAGTACTTTTCGAAAATAGATTTGAGAAGTGGTTATCACCAATTGAAGGTAAGAAAGGAGGATATACCACGAACGGCATTCAGAACTCGGTATGGACATTACGAGTTTCTGGTGATGTCTTTTGGTTTAACCAATGCACCTGCTGCGTTCATGGATTTGATTTACAGGGTGTTTAAACCATTCCTAGACAAGTTTGTAGTGGTATTCATTGATGACATTCTAGTGTATTCCAAAACTCAAGAAGAACACGTGGAACACTTACGTCTGACATTGGAGACACTAAGAAAGGAAAAACTGTATGCGAAATTCTCTAAGTGCAAATTTTGGCTCGACCGTGTACAATTTTTGGGGCATGTGATTGACAAAGATGGGATCTCAGTGGATCCGTCGAAAGTGGAAGCAGTAATCAATTGGGAACAACCAAAAACACCGTCAGAAGTGAGGAGTTTCTTGGGACTGGCTGGTTATTATAGTAGATTTATTCAAGATTTTTCTAAGATAGGCACTCCGCTAACAAATTTGACAAGGAAAATTGTAAAATTCGTTTGGACGGAGAAGTGCGAAGAGAGTTTCTAAGATTTGAAGAAGAAGTTAAGTGTGGCACCTGTATTGACTTTGCCAGATAATACAGGAAATTTTGTGGTATATAGTGATGCCTCACATAAAGGGTTGGGTTGTGTTCTTATGCAGAACGGCAAAGTTATTGCCTATGCATCAAGACAATTGAAGGATTATGAGAAGGGGTATCCGACTCATGATTTGGAATTGGCTGCAGTGGTGTTTGCTCTAAAAATATGGAGACACTATCTTTATGGAGAGAAATGTGAGATCTACACAGACCACAAAAGTCGGAAGTATATTTTCACTCGGAAGGATTTGAACATGCGTCAAAGAAGGTGGATGGAATTAATAAAAGATTACGATTGTGAGATCTTTTATCATCCGGGTAAAGCGAATGTAGTTGCAGATGCTTTAAGCAGGAAAGGTCGGGAGAAGTTGATGTTTATAACAACTCAAAAGGAGCTCATTTCAGCAATGACAAAATTGGAGTTGGAAATCAAATTTCCAAAAGAATCTGACGAACAACTATTCCAGATAGAAGCTGATCTAACTTTAGTGAACAGAGTAAAAATTGCTCAATTACAAGATGGAGAGTGTGGAAAAATCAAAGAGAATTTGGGTGAAGGCGGAGATGTAAAATACAAGGTCAATACCGAAGGTTTACTACGGTTCGATGGACGAATTTGGGTTCCAGCAGTGCTAGAGCTGAAAGAAGAAATTCTGACTGAAGCTCAGAGCTCAAAGTATTCAATTCATCCAGGAAGCACGAAAATGTATCAGGATTTGCACCGACATTTTTGGTGGCCAAATATGAAAAGAGATGTTGCTGAATGCGTAGTGAAATGCTTGACATGTCAGAGAGTAAAAGCCGAACATCGAAGACCCAGCGGATTACTCCAACCGTTAGAAATACCGGAATGGAAGTGGGAACACATCACGATAGATTTTGTGGTGGGTCTTCCAACTACTCAGAGAGGATACGATGCGATTTGGGTAATAGTGGATAGACTGACGAAATCAGCGCACTTTTTACCAATAAAGATTAGATTCAATCTTGATCAGTTGGCAAGATTGTACATTAAGGAGATCGTTTCGAGGCACGAAGTGCCAGTATCAATTGTGTCTGATAGAGATCCGCGGTTTACATCGAATTTCTGGAAGAGACTACAAGAATGTATGGGAACACAGTTGCGAATGAGTACGGCTTATCATCCACAAACAGATGGCCAAAGCGAACGAACAATTCAGACATTGGAAGATATGTTGAGAGCATGTGTCATGGACTTTAAAGGAAGCTGGGAAGATCAACTACCATTGGTGGAATTTTCTTACAACAACAGTTATCACGCGAGCATCGGCATGCCACCTTACGAGGCATTGTACAACAGAAAGTGCAGAACTCCACTGTGTTGGGATGAAGTCGGTGAACGCCAACTGTTAGGACCTGAACTGGTACAACAAACTACTGATGTTGTCAAACTCGTCAGGACAAGACTGGTCGTAGTTCAAGACAGACAGAAAAAGTATGCTGATCAACACAGACAAGATCGTACATTTGACGTAGGAACTTTTGTATTCTTAAAAAGTTTCTCCCTAGAAGGGGAAAATTCGTTTCGGTAAAAAGGGAAAGCTAAGTCCGAGGTTTATTGGACCCTTTGAAGTGCTACGAAGAGTGGGAGAAGTGGCTTACGAGGTAGCTCTACCTCCAGTGTTGGAAAATATTCATAATGTTTTTCATATTTCGGTGTTACGACCATATAAACCCGACTACAAGCATGTGATCGAGTATGAACCTTTGCCGTTCGAAAAAGATTTGACTTATGAAGAGGTCCCTATCCAGATAGTCGACAAGAAGGAACAAGTGCTCAGGAATAAAGTGATACCTTTTGTGAAGGTGATATGGAGAAACCACAACGCTGAAGAAGCTACGTGGGAACTCGAAGAGAAAATGTTGAAGGAATACCCTGAGTTATTTGTTTAATCTGTGTCTTCGATTCTGGGGACAGAATCTTTGTAAGTAGGGAAGAATGTAACGAATGATTTGTTTGAATTGTGATTCTGAGGACAGAATCCTTGTAAGGAGGGAATGATGTAACATTTCATAATTTTAAAGTGTGATATTAAATATTTATTGATTTATTTAAGTATTTAATGGATATGTTATTGTTGAATAAATAATTGTTCAATTTGAGTGCTGTGGTTTATTTAATTATTTGTTGAATAAATAATTAAATACTAAATATTAAATATTTATTGGCAATATTAAATATTTATTGAATTATATGGCAATTTGAGTTGATGTGATTTAATTAATTATTTGTTGAGTAAATAATTAAGGAGCTAAATAAATTAATTATTATGAGATTTTATAATAATGGAGTTTAATTTAATAAGCTAGAGAGCTTATAATGATTTTAAATAAATAATAATATTTAAATGAGAAATTGTAGTTTGAAATATTAGTTGATTAAATGAAATTATAATTGTAAAAAGAATTATAATTGTTTATGTGTTAAAGTAATTTAATAGATTAATGTTTAATTAATTTATTAATTTAATAAAGGTGTGACTAATAACCTTGCTATAAAGGAGTTATTAAAATAAATTAAAAATGGTTTAATTTAGTTTTGTCAAACAAGGCTTAATGCATAATAAGTCTTTAATCTATTAGGATTTTAGCAAACAAGGTATAATGAGTAATCTATTATATTTTAATTCAATTTACCAAACAAGGAGTAAGGATTAATAGGTTATTTTTATTAAGCTTAACCAAACAAGCCTTATGGCTTTTGATTTTCAAAATAATATAACTGATGTCAGTTAAATTCTATACTAAATATATCTATTATTACATACGTTATGTTATTATACGTAAACTAGAGAAAGACTCAGTGAAAGAAAAGAGAAGAAGAAGAAGAAAAGAGAAAAGGAAAATAAAACTTGAGAGAATTCCTTGAATGGTTGAGAAAGGAATTGGAGAAAAGTAATTGATAGTCAAAAGTAGCCATCAACTTTTCAATCAAAGGTAGGAGCTTAACCTTTTTCTTTAAAAGTCTAGTTTTCTTCTTCTTCTAAAAAAATAAAATAAAAAATTCTCTGTAAATAATTATGGATGATGAATTTCTTATGTATATAGCTTTAGATGATGATTGTTGTTGTAAAACTATTTTTCTTGAATGTATGTATGATTATAATCAATTTCTTTATGTATGTATGCAAATTATGAAGAAAATTTATCACAGTGTTCATATGAAATATATATATATATATATATATATATATATATATATATATATATATATATATATATATATATATATATATATGAGTATGGCTATTTTAAAATAGAAATTAAGGTTTTAATTGTTGTTAAATTGATAAATTGATTATAAGAATTGCTAGAGTATGAAAAATCATAATCATGATGCTTGGAAATTTCTGTTTTTGATTGAATAACAAAATCATAGTGTTGAATTTCATGGAAAAATATCAAAAATGGTGTTTTTGCCGCAAACATTAAAATTGGGTGTTGTATAATTGATGTTTGTGCTAATTGATGGATAGAAACATGTTAGGAGTACTCACAATATGTTTATATGATGTCTATATGCAATTTTCATGATAATCAGTCTATTAGATTAGAGCTTTTTGGCCAATTTGGCTTTTTCTTTCATGGTTGCCGAAGCTGTTAGTCGACACTGACAGTTCGCGCCGCGGCGCAGCCCAGCAGTTCATTGCTGGCGCCGCAGCACCATCACCATGACGTAAGCACGACCTGTTGCACAATCACTGCGCCGCAGCGCCGGCTCATAGTATAATCGCTGCGCCGCAACGCCAACTCAGCGCCGCAGCGCGAGCCACAATACAAACTGTGGCGCCGCGGCGCGGCTTGGCAGAACTGTCTGACAGTTTTGTTTAAATGTACAAAACTTGAAAATAAATGTTATGTGTTTATCATAATAATGTTAAATGATAATTTCAGTATGATTAGACTATGAACTATCATGTTATTAAGTATTATCTACTTGAAAAATAATTGATTATGTGAATGGGTAATTCAACCCATATGATGAATGTAATTGTTTATATAAATGCACAATGTTGGTTAGGACTAATTATGTCAATATGACATATGTTTAGGGTATCAATTCAAGTGCTAAAAGTGTAGCTTGTGCTAAAGGCAAGTTTCCTAAACCTACCTTTTACATTGAGCAAGTTTCTAAGACTTAACTTTTGATATTTAGCAAGTTCTTTATTGTATAAGTTTTCTAATCATTGGTGTTATTGAACTAATTATTGTTTCAATTTCGATTATCATATAATGGTGTAAATTTATTTGGAGCAAGTTATTCTTGTACTTAACTTGTGGTTTAGCATGTACAATTATATACATGTTGTGGATGTTTATTATTCAATTAACCTTGTCTTATTATTGTTCAAGCAAGGTAGGTTATAATTATTCAAATTGTATGCTATTAGATTATCCCTAAAGCATGATGTCAATTTATAAACATCAATTAAACTATGATTATTCCATAGTATACAGTTATGTCGTTTGTAATCAACTAAACCTTAGTTAATTACCGTTGAATTCTAAATTACCCCATGATGTATCCAAACCAAACTCACTTTGGTACGGACTTGTATTCTAAATACTGAGAAGAACAACTCTTTTATAAGAGGTTACGCTTAGCGTTGAAATGATTGTGCACAATACATTGTACGAAGGGTTGATCCCCCTAAGTACGTGAAGTCCTTATAGTCTTATGACTGTTAAAGTTTAAGTTGAAAAATTACTTATAACTGTGGACATGATTCGCGGTCATTAGACCCTCAATAAAGGTTAAAGCTTTCCAAAAGTTAATAGAATATATTGTTAAATTCTATTGAGCTTAATTTTGACAAATGATGTAAAAGTTTAATGATTTAATTATTGTTATTTCAAGTGGGCCTTGTTTGCTCACTCTTGCCTGTAAAATTTCTTACAGCTAAGGTTGAAACTGGTGATGTACCTAGTACCAGTAAAGGGAAAGGAAAGACGAAACAATGCTGAAGACTTGTAATAGTTGAATAGTTTACTTTCAGACTTGGTTTAAAGATTGTAATGAAGTTTATTTTAATTTTTCCGCATGAATGATTGTTTGTAAAGGTTAGTTAACCTGGGAGATTTATTTAAGTTTAATCCTGTATGGGCAGGTTTTGTTATTCAATTTTATTATAATTGGGTAGTTAGAAATGAATGTTTTGATTACGTGAACACCAAATCCTGAGGAAATAAAGTACTGGGATTTGGGGGTGTCACAACCTCTCCTCCCAAATAGGAGATTCGGCGACCATCTAAGCTGCGGTCATACCTTGAAGAGTAACGCCAATCCATAAAAGATGGAATTAACTAGGCATCTCCTGAATAGAAGTACTGGCGACCATCTGTGGTGCGGTCAATCTCAGAGAAGAAAGCCTCACTCCTCTCCACATTTCCATACAGAAACCAGTCCCAAGACACCAAAAGATGGTAGGGATACATATATCGATGATCCATTCTGAACTATCAAGGGACAACTCAATGTCTATCCACCCAGGAGGAATTTAGAATACATCAAGATCACAAGCCCTGAAGCAGCATGCAAAATATCAAACAAATAGCAAGGTGTATCTAAAAGGGAAGTGATCCAAAAATATATTTCCCTGTCATATATAATGCTGTTTGATATACATGATGTAAACTGTACATGACAAAATGGCTAAGCTAGTCTGTGCAGGTAAGTACAAGCTAATCTATGAGTCAGGATACACACGAGCTAGCAAGCCCAACATAGCATCCCTCTCAGAAGAAGGAGGTAAAGCTGTGGTCTCCTGTATGAGAGTATCCACACGACCCAATAGATCAGAAGCCGTTTGCATGATGACCATATGCTCATCAATATATGCGCTCATCTCTGCGATTATGTCAGTGGTAAGGGACCTCGCTGCAGTACTGTCTGTGACGGCTACATCCTGGGCAGATATGGCACTATCCCGCTCAACTATCACTGCATCTCTGGCTAATCTGGCCTCATCCCGCTCAATAATAGCGGCATCCCTGCGAGCTAAGGCCTCATCTCTCTCTAACAGAGCGGCCTCCCTCACATCCAGAGCAGTCGACATCATAGATCGAACCTGATCTCTTGCAAAGGTTATCAGCTGAAGACTCTGCTCTAAGTACTGTGCCGAGTGCTGAATCGCAATAGTGCTGGTACTAGGAGAATCCGAAAGAAATGCTGGCAACCCAGCAGCGGGCTCCTCCTCGAAGTGGGTATCAATGTCCTACACAGGCTCCACACCCTCTGCGTCGCTATCCGGTACTGCAGATACTACTGCAGCCGATAAAACCTCCGTCTCCATCCAGGCGGAATACTCTGCGGAATAACCTAGACTGCTCACTGAAAAAGCAGCTCCCTCACGATGGTCCCAACAAGCGTATACACGAGATCGGTCCTCGGCTGAGAGGTATCGGGCAGCTGAACGATGACCTGTCGCCCCTGTGAAAGGATGAAAATCCTGAAACTGGTCGAAGTGGGACATCACGGCGAATGGGTGATAAGTAGTCACACCCCTCAAGCTGGCCAGAGGGAGGAAATCCATGCCCGAAGCATGAGTAATAAAGTTGTATGGTGAGCTAAGCCCCGAGCACAGCAATATGTTAAATGGGTCTCTGATGTCTGCTAAAAATGCGGACCAGGACTGAGCATCTATACACTCCGATGGCTGAGAGGAGTATAACATGGACACATCATGGGTAAACCAATATCCATGTCGTCTAAGGGTACCAATCGGTCTCAAGTGTGACATGAACCACACATACAGAAGGACTGAGCTCCCAGTAAACACTCCTGACGGATAAGTACTGCAGTAGGATACTGACCGCAGAGTCTCAGCCAAGATCATAGGCACAATGGTATAACCCTCCCTGAGAGCTCTCACGAACATGATAACACCTATATCTATCTCATCCATATACCGTGACATGAATACATATGATAGTACATATAACATCAGTATGTCAACTCTGGCTAGACGCCAATGATCCTCCGGTGCGGTGAAATCACCGGAATATCGTGAGTAACTGTCCTTCCAGCCAAATCTGTCGAACAGAAAATGCTAGGATATCACGGGGCCAGATGTCAACTCATCATGTACCACTCTGTGCCTCAATCCTGTGAGAGTCCTGAATCGTCTACTCATGTCTCCCAGAGCCATATGCACGCAAGGTCTGTCCAAGGGCAGCATCGTCAAACGTGCATACTCCTCCAGAGTAGGAGTCAACTCATGGGTGCCAAAGTGGAATACCTGCCTGTCAGGTCGCCAATACTCTAGCATCCCATCTACGAATCTTGTAGGAACCTGAAATGCCAAAAGAGTCATGGTATGCTGCAGTAACATATCTACGGTCACCCTGTCTGGTGGTGACATACTATCATACCACGATCGCATACCCGATGCCACCAGTGACGGTGTGGTATGATCTATACGGCTAACTGTCAAAGAAGACATCTGTGAGGGCCGTGTCGTAAAACCATCCTGGGGTCAATGCTGAATATCTCTGGACATACATACATATGCATAACATGATACATGCATAACAGATAATGGATGACAATATGATATAGGGAATGGAAAAGACTGTGCATACAATCCTAAGTATATCATCATCTAATACATCAGCTCTGTACAGCTACAAATACAGGGAAATGGGGCACAGACGCCCTACTACTAACAGAGGCCTATCAAAAGATATAGCGAGAATGGGGAACATCCACCCAATATCTAACAGAGGCCTATGAAAAGATATAACGAGAATACATCAGAAGAAGACAATGGTGTCGATATCCACATCATCAATCCTGTCCACCTGATGTAACTCCTCCTGAGTCACTGGATCTCTATCAATAGGGATGTTAGGCCTATAAAGAGGAGGATCTGTGCCGGCAAAACCAAATGGGTCGTCCGAGGGGCCAGCGCCTGAGCTGGAAGGAACAAATGACTCCGCCTCTGCTGGATCTATGCCCAAGTATCGAATAAATATATGTGCCTGGTCCAACTGACGGGTTAAGCTATCAATCTGGGTCACATGAGTCGGATCTCGGACACAAGCTATCCAATCCGTCATCATCAAGGATCCAGGAACCATGTCCCCCATAAACTGTGTAGCGCGAAACTGGGCTCCAATATTACGAGGAAGCCACCAATGCTGGAATATCTCCTGAGTACATGGACCCTCTGATAATGCAAATCCGTCAACACCCAACAACGGAATATCAATGGCGGGTGACTGTGATATAGGCCTGTGACGCCTGACAGGAGGTAAGATCAGTATACGAATCTCCCCTGTGGTGCTCCTGATACCACGCTCTCCTAGATAGAGCTCCCAACCGCCATCTGTGAAGAGTGGAACTCTCCTGGTGGAAATCAAATACTCGACCCCAGTCAGGTATTCATCCTCAAAACCCACTGTCAAGTGTTCCCCAGAATAGAGAAGCCAGGTGATGGTGTCGGCCATCAGCAACTCTAGCTGCATATGGCAATGAGTGAATCCCTCCGCTACAGGGACCTCGGGCAGAATCGAATGATGTCATCTTCGTCCTCGTGGATAGGTATCTAAACCTAACACACTCACGGGACGCAAATAGGGAAGCCTCTCATAGGCCCAAAACTTCCAACACAATGGCAAGACATCTGCTATCAGAAAACACTCTTAACCTATAAATGGGAAAATACAAGAGAAATACTCACCAGCAGAAACGGGTAAAATCCTAGCCAAGCCTCGGTCAAACCCCGTGAGTGCATACGCATGCCCCGGAGGAAATAGGCAGAGGTATAGGAGCCCCAATTGTACTTGATAAACACGTAATTCATACATTTAATTATCCCTAATTTTGTCCTTTTAATTATATTAGTTTATTAAATTAATATATTTTATTTTATTTTGTAGGATTTAATATTTGTTGCAATAAAGTCAAAATCTTGGTGATCAAGGGATATTTAATGCTCTTATACATATAAGGAATATCCAAGAAGAATCCTACAAGGAGTAGGAAAGAGGTTGAACAATCTTGGTGTGCAAGTCAAACCCAACAAGAGAAGAAAAGTATATCTAGAAGATCTTTTTGAGAAATTGATTGGGGACAAAATTGTCCAAGTTCAATTAGGGTTCTAAGTTATTTTCCCTATAAATAGGCCTCTTGTTTTAGAGAGAAGGACACCACTTGTTATTTTCTTTTTCTTAGTTTTTCACTAGGGTAGAAGGGAACAAGATATTTAGAGTTTGTTTTTCTCTTATTTCAATCACGTGTGAAACTACTGTCAGGGAGTATTTGTATCTTTCTTTTATTTATATAATATAAATTCTCTTTTTAATTATTGTTCTTATTTCATGCAAATTGTAGTACTAATATTATTTGTTTTTGTTTTTAATTCCATGGCTAGCTAAATTTCTAATACCTAGGATTATGATGAAACTAAGTATTTCATAATAATATTTTCTTTCCGTTTCAAAATTAATGCTTAATTATTTTCGCCTTCATATTTTCCTCCGCATAAATTGCATATAATTTTTATATTGATTGCGAGGTTTTGATAAGTTATAGTTAATCTGTGAATTTTTCATAACTTATGTTTGCCCATATTAATTATATAAATCATTATTTTTAAAGGGAAGTGAGAATAATTTGGGAATTGATTTAAGAAATAAGAAATTATTTATTATGTTAATATTTGGTGGATTCTGATTCCTAGGTATCTTTTCTCATTAATAGTTTCCGTTATTAATTAGTAGTTTGAATAATTTAATTAATAAATTTTTTCCACCATATTTATTTCTAATTTGCCTAAAATATTAATTAAGGATATATTAAAGAATTAATTTAGTCTCTGTGGGTTCGACCTGTACTTGCCAGTTCTTCAATTTGACACTGTGCACTTGCAGTTACATATTTTTATCACATCAAGTTTTTGGCGCCGTTGCCGGGGACTAGAATTAATTTTTATTTATTCCTTAATTTTTATTTATTCGAATTAGCTTTAACTCTCTATTTTTTTTTCAGGATTATTGAAGCTTGTCGAAAGAGCGAAAAGATAAAGATTTTGTTGATGCGCTTTCATCGGTACTTCGTATCTCTATATTTTTAATTTTTTTTAAATTAAAAAAAATTAAAAAAAAAGTTTAGTTTTTATTATTTTTAATATTTTTTTAGTTGCCGCATTCATGCATTCACTCACGTAGAGCACATCCTGTTAGGTTTTTATTTTTATTTATTATTCTTTTTTTTTTGTCAAATATAAACTGTGGTGATTGCTGGAGGATTGAGGTACGTCAAAATTTCTCATTCTTTCGTAATTCACATAGTTTTAGGACACTTTATTTGTTTACAGTTTTTTTTTATTAATTGTGCATTTTCATCTTTAATCTAACAATAAGGGCACAACCCTTAACAAGATAAGGTGGGGATTTCATCACCCTTCCTTGGCCCACAAACAACTCAATTTGCATTTTGCATGACCATGACCTAATAAAATCAAGTAGACGTTGGCCCTTAGGACTCTCGAGCTCAATTAGGACAAGAAACTCCAAGAGGAGTCTGAATTTTAAATTAATCAAACTACTGGTGTCTATGCAAGTGGTTCAAAAGGTATACGCCTAAAGATTGTGTGGTTAATCAATTAGTCACCGTTTCTACGGAGAGACTCTCACCTTTCTTACACTTACCTGGCTAGTGGTGTGATTAATTTCGAATTTGGTGGACCTTGCGGTGTAACTTGGAACAGTTAGGAGCTGTCTAGATTTTAATTAGGTTGACTTTAGAAGTAAATTTATTGTTTTTATTTTTATTTTTTTTATTTTATTTTTGTTTTGTTTTGTTTTGTTTTTTGTGCTTATCTGCTTATTTGTCAAGTAGTGTATGCAAAAAGTGTGGATTAGGGACGAAACATCCTGATTAGTGAGAACACTTGATTTTTTGGATTTCACTTTAAAAGATCTCACTTTAAGAAAAATGGAGGGCGCACAAACTGTTTCTTTAAGGGATCGATGTTATCCTTCCCGCTCTGCCCAACCTTCATGTATCAGTCTACCACCGGTAACTGGTAACAATTTTGAACTTAAGCCACATTTTATAAACATGTTACCTAGGTTCACAGGGATAGAAGATGCATATCTATTTATTCAGGAATTTGAGGAAGTTTGTGCCCTAATGAAAATTCAACAATTGTCTGATGACTCAATTAGGCTAAGATTTATAACATTTGCTTTAAAAGATAATGCTAAAAAATGGTTATATAGCCTACCAAATAATTCCATATCAACCTGGGAGGGATTTGTTGTTACATTTCTAAAAAAATATTTTCCAAATCATAAAACTGCTAAAGTTAGGACTGCAATTCATCAATTTTGCCAACTTGAAAAAGAGTGCTTTTGGAAATATTTTGATAGATTTAAAAATTTGTTATCCCAGTGCCCACACCACGGAATTGAGAAATGGAGATTGTGTCAAATTGCTTACGAAGGTTTAGACTATCCCACTAAAACAATGTTAGAGTCAATGTGTAAAGGGAATTTTTTGAATAATGATGAGGAAAAGGCTTGGGAGTTTTTAGAAGACTTAGCAGAAAAAACCATGCAATGGGAAACCACCCGAGAGACCGATAAACCTAGTTCATCTAGGAGTGTTCATATAATTGACAATTCAATTGTTACCGAAGCTAAGTTGGCTGGTGTACTTAAAAGACTTGAAGCTTTAGAAACTAGGGGACAATCACACGTGAACCAAGTCTCAACACCAACACCTTTGTGTCTAAGTAATTCACCAAGCCATGTGATTGAGGAATGTCCTAGAGTCATGTCCCAACTCGAAGAATATGAACAAGTCAATTCAATGTTTCAAAGACCTGCGAATGACCCATTTGCACCCACTTATAATCCTGGTTGGAGAAATCATCCTAATTTTGCATGGAACCAAGGACCCCACCCAAATAACTCTTCAAATCAGGTCAATCAGCCTCTAAATCAATCTTTTCAACCTTACCAAAAGTCAAATCCTGGTCCATACCAAAATTCAAATCCAGCACCTCAATATCCACCAGGTTTTTCTAATGAAAGTGAGAGGAGACTTAGCACCTTAGAGAAAAGTGTGAACACCTTAGAGAAGAGTGTGGAAACTGTAATAAAATCCATTTCTCACCTAGAGATCCAAATGAGTCAATTGGCCACTATTGTTAGTGAAAGAGAGAAGGGTAAACTTCCTAGTCAACCCGAGACCAATCCAAAATTTCCAGTCCCTAATCAAAAACCTTATCATGCTAATTCACATGAAAATAACCAAGTCAATCATGTGAATTCTATAATTTCTTTAAGGTCTGGAAATTATTTTAATAATCATGCTGGCATTGATAATGAAGAAGAGAAAAAATTAAATGTTGAATCTAACAATCCATCTTCAAAGTCAGCCCTACCTGAAAAGCCAACAAACTCTGAGTCAGTAGGTCTATCTACTAAGCTTGTGTCAAAAGATGATCAAACCACACCTTATGAGTCAATTGAAAAAGTCTTTAAACCAAAAGCCCCATTCCCTCAAAGACTTATTTCAAACAAGCAGTCAGCCCAGTTGGACAAAATTCTAGAAGTGTTCAAACAAGTTAAAATTAATATTCCTCTTCTAGATGCCATTCAACAAGTTCCCTCATATGCTAAATGTCTAAAAGATTTGTGCACACATAAAAGAACCACTCATGTTCCTAAAAAAGCTTTTCTAACAGCCCATGTTAGTTCTATCTTGTCATGTCAAGTCCCTGTGAAGTATAAGGACCCCGGTTGTCCTACAATTTCATCCATCATAGGTGACACATTAATTGAAAAAGCTTTGCTTGATTTAGGAGCTAGTGTGAACCTGTTACCATTTTCTGTGTATCAAACCTTAGGCTTAGGGGAGTTGAAAAAGACAAGTGTCACACTCCAACTAGCTGACCGTTCTGTTAAAGTACCAAAAGGAATAGTTGAAGATGTACTCATTAAGGTTGGTGATTTTGTCTTCCCTGTTGACTTTATTGTCCTTGAAACCCAGCCTGTTGCCAATCCCAAGAGTCAAATTCCTGTCATTTTAGGTAGACCATTTCTAGCAACTTCTAATGCGTTAATCAATTGTAGAAATGGACTAATGAAATTGACATTTGGGAACATGACAATTGACTTAAATGTGTTTAATGTGGGAGAGCAACCTAGTGATTTGTTTGACCAGTCCGTTGAAGTGAACATGATTCAACAAATGTCGGGAAATGAGCTTATGGGGGAAGATGAAATTATTAACTTTTGTCTAAATCATTTTGGTCAAAATTGGGATGAAACTGAATACTTGAATGAGGTCAATGAGATGTTGGACTCCACAGCCCAAAAATCTTACTCTAAATTGGAACCTATAGTTGAATCAAGTTTGACACATTTTGAGCATTTTCACGAGAATCAAATTGACCTTCAATCCTCTTATGATCATTTTGAGTCTACCTTGGGTCCATCCGACGCGCCTTCCAAAAACACTAAATGTGATTTAACAAATGAACCAAAGGTTGTGGACAATGATAATCTTCCATGTTTAGATAATGAGATCATATCTCCCATTTCAGATAATGCATGTGTTAATCAAGTGGTGTCTAAACATCTTGGTCTAACATTTATTCAAAATGATAAAAATGTTTTAGTGCCCCATGGTAACAAATATGGATGGCAAGTTTGGATAGATTTTATGAAGTTAGAATTTTTCAAAAGGAACCATCATTTTTCGTTAACATTCTTTGACTCAATTTTAAAAGAATCAGTCGGGTATGCTCACAATTGTTCTTCTGTTGCAAATTCTAACTATTTTCAATTACCCAGACCTCCTGAAAATCATACGCAATCCACTCTAGGTTGTTTGTTTGTATCCCTGATCATTTATAGTCACATAATTTTTAGGATGCATAATATTTGTAGATATGTACATTTATTTTCTTTCTCACCACATTTTCTTGCAGAACAAATGGCCCGCATACAAGGTATAATTTTTTTCACATCTTTGTTCTTTTTTCTTCATTTGCATACATTGAGGACAATGCATGATTTAGGTATGGGGGGAGTTTGTTTGTATATTATTGTATTAGAATTTTTTTTTCTTTTTAGGAAAGTAAAAAACACAAAAAAATTATAAAAAGTATTAAAAAAAAATTTGTTTGACTTTTTATTCATTGGATTGATTCTAATAAGTGTTTGAGGAGCAAAACTCATGAGTAAGATTGAAAGATTTAGAACTCTTAAATTTTTGATAAGATGCGAAATCTTAGTTCAAAACACCATCCAGATTAAAATTAATTTCACAAGCATTTTTGCACTTCACGTTTACACTAATTCTTAGTTGTGGGGTATAAACCATGATTCGAGTAATTTCAAAGAAAAAAAAAGGAAAAAAAAGAAAAGAAAAGAAGAAAGAATGAAAAAAATGAAGTTGAAAAAAAAAGAAATAAATAACTGCTTCAATGTCCATTAAACGAAATAACTGGGTATCCAAGCCTCAGGAAGCATCGATATTCACGCTGAAAAGTGTGATGGATAAAAGCAGCTTCACTAGTCTAATTTTGTGGCCTTTGTTACTCGAGTAAGTAAGCCCTTAGGGGTGTCTCTACACTTAGTGCCCTAAAACCATCTGGTTTGGGAGTCATTGGTCCAACGCTCGCTCTACATGGGTAACTCTAAAAAGCCTAAGAAAATGAGACATTGCACAAGTCAAGAATCAAAATTGAAAAAAAATGTAAAAAGGAAGAAAAAGAAAAAAAATGAATTTGCTTGATTTTCATGATAAAAATCCCTACTAAGAGTTACATCATATACACATGCATGCATCACATGGAATTAATTTAATGAAGGATGGTGTCTAAAATGAAGATTGAGTATTTTTGATAAGGTAAAAGTGTGATTTTGAATTTAATCTTGCTTATGTATAATGCCCATAAATTTTTAGAAGTTTTCTTTCAATTTCATAATTTGTTGAACCCAAAAAAATATATTTTTGAATTTTGTGGGTATATTCACTACAAACCCTCACGAGACACAACTCGTCCACTTGGGTAACCTTGGGGTTTAAAGGCTTGTTGCACATGCTAAGTGCAATCGTGTTTCCTACGGAAATGGGGTAGTTTAATTTTTATTTTATTTTATTTTTATTTTACTCGAGGACGAGCAAAAGCTAGGTATGTGGGTATTTGATAAACACGTAATTCATACATTTAATTATCCCTAATTTTGTCCTTTTAATTATATTAGTTTATTAAATTAATATGTTTTATTTTATTTTGTAGGATTTAATATTTGTTGCAATAAAGTCAAAATCTTGGTGATCAAGGGATATTTAATGCTCTTATTCATATAAGGAATATCCAAGAAGAATCCTACAAGGAGTAGGAAAGAGGTTGAACAATCTTGGTGTGCAAGTCAAACCCAACAAGAGAAGAAAAGTATATCTAGAAGATCTTTTTGAGAAATTGATTGGGGACAAAATTGTCCAAGTTCAATTAGGGTTCCAAGTTATTTTCCCTATAAATAGGCCTCTTGTTTTAGAGAGAAGGACACCACTTGTTATTTTCTTTTTCTTAGTTTTTCACTAGGGTAGAAGGGAGCAAGATATTTAGAGTTTGTTTTTCTCTTATTTCAATCACGTGTGAAACTACTGTCAGGGAGTATTTGTATCTTTCTTTTATTTATATAATATAAATTCTCTTTTTAATTATTGTTCTTATTTCATGCGAATTGTAGTACTAATATTATTTGTTTTTGTTTTTAATTCCATGGCTAGCTAAATTTCTAATACCTAGGATTATGATGAAACTAAGTATTTCATAATAATATTTTCTTTCCGTTTCAAAATTAATGCTTAATTATTTTCGCCTTCATATTTTCCTCCGCATAAATTGCATATGATTTTTATATTGATTGCGAGGTTTTGATAAGTTATAGTTAATCTGTGAATTTTCATAACTTATGCTTGCCCATATTAATTATATAAATCATTATTTTTAAAGGGAAGTGAGAATAATTTGAGAATTGATTTAAGAAATAAGAAATTATTTATTATGTTAATATTTGGTGGATTCTGATTCCTAGGTATCTTTTCTCATTAATAGTTTCCGTTATTAATTAGTAGTTTGAATAATTTAATTAATAAATTTTTTTCACCATATTTATTTCTAATTTGCCTAAAATATTAATTAAGGATATATTAAAGAATTAATTTAGTCTCTGTGGGTTAGACCTGTACTTGCCAGTTCTTCAATTTGATACTGTGCACTTGCAGTTACATATTTTTATCACATCAGTACTCTCCAATACGGTCCACGTCACGCGTAGCGCTGACGAAAGCAAAAGATACCGTGGATGAGTTATCTGCTATGAAGCAGCCTCGAATGATCATCAGGAACAATCGCCGCAGAACGTGATCCCTGATCCTGACATCATCAGGCATGGGCTCACTCAATAGCCCGCTCATAGTATCCACGCTCAAACGACCTGAACGAACGATCCTGCCTTTGAGCTCCGCCGCCGGAACTCCTAACAAGGATCTGACGATAGTAGGGGTAATATTCGCCATGCAAGGCATTGGCTCCCCTCCAAACTCCACGCCAGTGATAAATCGCCAATCCATTGGCGTCATCATCACCTTGCAATCTAGCAGATGGAGTGACTGAGTCTGGTGAAACCACCGCTCAAACAATGCCCTGAGGTAACCCCAGGGACAACGACGGGGAATGATAGAGAAGAATGCCCCAAATCCCTACTCATGCACTACTGCTCTATAATCAGGATGAAGCGCCTGGTACATGGAGTGGATGCTAAACCAGTTCCCTCGAGGCTGTGTAAAACCTAGAACCTGTATGAAATGCAAATCTACGTCAGAACCCTTTAATGCTCATCAATAGGAAAGAAGGAAGAGCAAAGTCTAATGCCATACCTCGTTAGCATGTAAGTACATCGATGGATGTCTGCCCAAATCACCCAGCAACTCTGGGTTCGCCACCTGAATGCTCGAAAGCTCCCTACGAGGGATAGATGCAGTAGGAGCGGGGTCCTCAATATCCACCTCCTCGTCCTCAACGTCCGGAACATCTGCCTGGACAAGACGGATCACAGCCTCCACCAACCAACGAGGCTGTCTGACAGAACGGGGACGAGGCACTTCAGAAGCCCTCCGCCGTATGCCAGAAGCAGTCCTGTAGGAACTGCTCGGCTGATCCGGATCCATAATATCTGGACAACAAGTCTCCAAATCACCTCAGAAAGGGTGTGGTATTTCCTTACCTGGAGCTTTCTCTAATGCATTTACGATTATATGCATGCATGCATTTACTTTAACAAAAAATAGAGTTAAAATGCATGACTACCCAATGCCTACCTTTTGAAAATTTTTGCCATAGGCCCCTTTGAAAATAGGACTATCCACATGCACTCAGTCATGTTTAGGTGGCCATCAGTAGCACTCCTGCCCCAAAGTCATATACACAATATATGCATTAAAAATCAAAAGCATCATGCATAAGGCCAACCTCAATGCTAGGAGTACTTTGCATTTCTACCTTTTGCTCATTGGACCTCAAATAGGACAAAAAATAGCAGAAAAAGGTACCAATTTGACTGTCTCAAAGGTCAATTTTTTTTCACATCGTTATGTTCAGCATGGTTTAATACTAATATTTACTATGTTGAATATTTTTTATCAAGTCATTTGTGCATACATAACCACTACTATGTGTTTAGATGCATTTCGTGCGATAACTCACAATCTAACGGACAGAAACTAAAGAAAATACAGGCATACATTACCAGGATAGTGTGGAGCACTAGCACGGTGACAAAATTTATAGAAAGCAGCCCGAACTCAACAGATCTGAAGATGGCTCGCGATTTTCTCTAAGCAAAAAAAGTTGAAAGTGATTTGTGAATGCTGCTGGCTGATGGATATATGATCCACGCCTGGCCGCAGGCCTATCTGCGGCTGCAGCAGGTACACCTGCGGCACCCCTATGTGGGTCCCATCCCTCCGGCTCGGTCCAGTTCGAGTTACAAATGAGGTCTTACGAATTAAAAAGGTCAAATCGAGAATAAAAATGCCACGCGATTGAGCAAAACTGCATACAATCATGGTCTTCTCTGATGAGACTTTGAATCGGTACATCACGCATTGGTATTCGCCCACACACAGGGTACACTATACCAGTGATCTCAAATGATCTCAGTCAAGCTTGGCAATACCGTACGCAGGTCCAATGTCGCTTTCTCAGGATCATCGTCCTTGTCAACCTAGATCCCCGACGGGGGTTATAACGTGAGTCCCCGACGGGGGTTACAACGTGAGTCCCCGACGGGGGTTACAACGTGAGTCCCCGACGGGGGTTACAACATAGATCCCCGGTGGGGGTTACAACGTGTGTTCATCCGTTGACACACAAATAAACGAAGGTCAAGCAGCCTTGACATTATCTCAGCTGATGGCAAGTAAACCCATCAGAGCATACACAGTTGTTCGATCAATGCATACGTCCCCAGTAGATCTCCCGAGGGGTTTACAACATGAATTCACGGCAGGGGATTACCACGTACATTCAAGCCATTGACACACACATCAACGAAGGTCAAGCAGCCTTGACATCATTCCAGCCAATAGAGGGTTAGACCTATCAGAGCTCTGGAGCCATTCGGGGTTCTTACCACCCGATTACCCATATTCCCCGGTAGGGGGGTCACAACGCAATGTTCCGTTGATCTACACGACAGTGGAAGCAACAGGGAGCCAGCAATTATCCTTAGCGTGTTGGGCTACAACCCCGTACACATGCATCATACATCTACATCATGTTGCTATCCATAGTACCTTGTTCGTCTTATTACGTTTCAAGTGTCTAGGATTCTTTATCCTACCCATGCATTGCCATGCATGAGTATGATAAAGAGGGGCATCTGTAGACACTCAAAATTTTTTGTACTACTGACACTAACATTGTAGGAAGGCAGATTCGTCTTTTATGAGAGAACCCTGAAAGACAATCCATAACCATACCGGATACTACCGGAGGTTCAGCATCAACCCCAGATCGTAATCTGGGAGTAATCGTTCTAATCTTGGAGAACCCTGAGGCATGCAGATCAATATCAGAACACACACCGGAGAAGACCGGTTAATCTCGGAGATAACCCCGACGTATCTAGTCTCAGCCCTAAACATGAGAATAGCCTCCAACCTTGGTGATAGCCCCAAAGAAAGCAATTTCGGCATTAACCCCGAAAATGCTTATTACAAGTGCAACCAGCTTCAATCTCGGCGCTCACAACGAGATACACTGTATCAGCCCGGCGATGACATCGGGAAGACAGACACACCTAAAAGATGACAATGAGGACTTTCAACCAATTGCAGCAGTCCAATCCCAGCGAAGTCGTCAATAACACCGGCAAGGGGCAACATCGTCATCTGACCAACATGATGCCACGCCAAGTCGTCTTAACACATCTACGCAACAACGGCCCACAAGGCTAACCAATCCCGAGTTGCTATTGTGCGGGGTAACAGATGAAAGTTAAAGCTTGAAGACCGGAGGGCACCGTCCCATCTTCAAAGACTTCGTATAAACTCTAATCCCATGCCATCGTACAAACTCTCGACAACGGCGGTCCGAAATAGGTTATGTATACCTCAAACGGATGCCCGGATTGCACTTCAGAAAAGCCGAGTGGACATTACAGTGCCCGCGTACACGTACTTCGAGACGACCCGACCCGACCCACCTCCGGTACACCTACGGCTGAGCCGCAGGTACACCTGCGGCACCTTTTTCATATAAATAAGAGGCTTGGGGTGCTGATTTTTAAGAGAAAAAAGACGGGGAAACCCTGCAGAATTCGCTCTACACTTGACATACAGTGTATTTTCCCACTTAAAACACCTGTGAGCTCATATACAGCCCTCTTTTGTACCTACAAAAGCCAGTGTTTACCCACTCTAAAGATATAGAAGCCTTTTCTAACAGTCAGCTGTAAGTCTTCTCACACACTTTAGAGTCTTTCTCTTCATCTTTGCATACACCCTTCTACACGTTGAGAGTCGTGTTGCTTGCTTTTGCCCGGACTTCAGTCCGTGGTTTCATTTCAGTCTCTCTCTCTCTCTATATATATATATATATTGACTAACATTACCGAGTTATGCCTCGGTTGAGCCTAGACTGCTGTCTGGAGCATTTATTGCTTTTATATATATATATATATATATATATATATATACTTATATATATTAACTGTGTGTCGGACTTTGTATATATATATATATATGTATATATATATATATATATAAATTGTGGTCGAACTCCGTTCGATGAGCCTGGATTTTACATCCGGTGCGTTTACTCGCTTTTATATATATATATACTTATATATATGAACTGCTATCGAACTCTGTTCAGTGAGCCTGGATTTTATATCCGATGCGTTTACATGCTTATATATATATATATATATATATATATATATATATATATATATATATATATATATATTTACATTTCGTCCCACCTGGAGTTTACTTCGTGGTGGTTGACCGTTTTTACAGTTTTATCTACGTTTTGTCCCACCACGGAGGAAATGTCCCACCTAGAGTTTACTTCGTGGTGGTTGACCATTTTTACAGTTTTATCTACGTTTTGTCCCGCCTGGAGTTTCCTCCGTGGCGGTTGATGGCTTTTAACAGCTGTCTTTACATTTCTGATCCCCCATGGAGGTTCTTCGTGGTTGATGATCATGTCTGTATATATATATTTACGGCTTTTATATATATACTTGCTTACTGCTTTCATACAAATTGCGGTATCATGTGATCCTAGGAATCATGTGATCACAGATTCATCCCATTGGATCTAGACTCGATTCCCGTGATGGACAATTTCAACTGTAAGCAGCCTGTAAATTATTCTGCGGTGTCTGAATTTCCTCAGATGGTTTCCATACTCACGAGGAAGTCGGCATTATTTTGTAAATTATTTTCGTACGGATGCTTCACAGCCGTCAAATAAAATCAACCAAGCCGCGCATTTAATAAAATGAGAGTGCAAAAGGCCTCAATTACTATTGAGCGACATGGTTTGATAAAACCTCTTTTATAAAACATCATTGTCATATCTTGCTAAATTTGATTTTTTACATAAATTCAAACCCTGCGTATATAGGCGCGAACGAGGCCTCGTACCACTTTTAAATAACATCACATTGACTCACATACACATACACACACACATTCAGATAATAGTTTCTTGAAAAGAGGTGGTCACCGTGGTAACACGGATGCCGGGGGGTGCCTAACACCTTCCCCCCGCATAACCAAGTCCCCGGACCCTAAATGAATCTCGATTTCACCGACCCGTATAGCAGTGTCACATTACTGGGTCAATGTGCAAACCTTTTCTCGGTTGTGTTGGTACAACCATTTAAAAAACCAACTGGCGACTCTTAATAGTCCATCGTCGACATTATACATGTCGGACCTTTTTCACTTGTTTTTTCAAACAAATCTCACCTAAAATGAGAATACCAAAGAACAATTAACGAAAAGGGACATCTAAAAATCCCGACGTCGGTAGTTCTTGCATGTAATATGATCAATACAGGGCATAACGGGCTGATCACCCCCCGTGCCCGTAAGTTATGACTGTTTGTAGATGAATTTCTGTTTAACCTTTTCGAAAATAGAAAATAATGTTCATAATATGTCACCTTAACCCTATTTATAGTCATTACATAGTTTCAAAAATTTGATAGAGAGTTGTTATGTTATTATTATCGGTTCAGATTACTGCACAACTATTGATTCGTTGTAGAAGTGTCATTCAAAGAAAATATTTAATTCTTTCAGTTAATATTTATTGTTTCTATTACTTGCTGGGCAATTAAATGCTCATTCTTGCTTTAAATTTAAATATTTTCAGCTAAGTATGATCAACCCGAAGGCTCAGGCAAGAACAAGGGGAAAGGAAACCTATTCGAATAAGATTTATAATATTCTGTGTAATAGTTATAATTTTTTAAGACAATGTTATTTATTATTTATGATGTAATGAATGTTTAAAGGTCTTGTACCTGAGATTTAAACTTTGATATATGTAAATTAAGTTTGATATTTATATTATTGGTATTATTTTTAGTATTATTACGCTTATAGAAATGGTATCGTGAAGCACCGAGTTCGGGTATCAAGTACCCAGATTTGGAGGCGTCACAAGTTGGTATCAAAGCTTTAGGGTTAGAAACCTTAGATGGGATCGACCTTAGGCTATAACCTTAGGACGGAGGGAAACGTTGAAAATATAAATAACTCATATAGAGTTTAAAAGGAGATGAATTGAATAAATTCATCCTTAAACAAAATAAAAGATAACTCTTATAAAACTATTGTTTGTTATGTGTATATACTATATGCTAATCGGGGTAATTTATGTGTGTAGATGTCAGGTGGAAAAGGCTTGTTATATGCTTATAGCATGAAGGAGGATCAAATTCATACACCCGAGCTAATATCGAAGCCAATAGCTTAAATAGAGGCTCACAATGAAACCAACTCGGATGAGGTGGTGGTATTAGAAAACGTAGTACCAAATCCAGAGATGGTGGAGCTGACAGATAGTGATTCAGACACTAAAGTTGAAGCTGATCAAGCATCAAACGGAGGTGCATGATCTGAGGAACAAGGTTTCTTCTCTAGAAAAGCTGTGAGAAATAGAAAAGCTACTAAATAGTCAGTTGCGAAAAGCCTTACTAGAAACAATGAAAGAACAAGATAAGCTTAAAATCCAAATTGATCAGATGGGAGCCACAAGAAACATATCATGTGCGTCTCCAAGCAATAATGGAAAAAGAAAGATAGAAGACCATGCCGTAGGAAAATCTGATAAGAAGAAAGGGAAAAGAATATGTTACATTTGCGGCTATGAGGGACATACCACTCTGTATTGTCCTGACTATAAACCAGGTGTATGTTTTATCTGTGGGACAGAAGGTCATCAGACGAAAGGTTGTCCAAGAAAAAGGCGTAGTAATAGGTAGTATAGGTTCTGTTGTGTAGGTCTATTTAGTGTAATAGATATGCTAATTATGTCTGTGTAATGTAATGTTCCCAACTTTTGTATTAGTCAAGGCTGTAAATCCCAACTTTTGTGGTCACAAAGGGATAGCAGTATGTGCTGCGTTATGTAAATTACTTGGAATTAATAAATATGAATCTATGTTTGAGTAATGAACAAAGTTTAATATATTAAACTTATATGATAAGGTTTAGAATGTGAGTTAAATTTATGATTTTATTTAATCAGATAACGTCGCCAAGACGTCGAACACGAAATCAAAGGGCAGAAGAATATGTCAACAACGCTGAGGGACAACATCAAGACCCGATGCAAAACTTTACGAACATGGTAGCTCGGGCTATGCAGCAAGGAATACCAGCCGTAGGGAACCAGCCAGATAATCACTTGGCAAAATTTAAAGACTTTAAGGCAGTAGGACCACCAGAATTTAGGGGATCAGCTGACCCTATAGAGGCCCAGACATGGATTAACGAGATAGAAAAGGCATTCATAATTGCTATGGTAGATGAGGTGCAAAAGACCACTTTTTCCACTTATATGATGAAGGGAGAGGCTAACTTTTGGTGGGAGAAAAATTAAACTAGGGTAGGGGAAGGAGTAGTTACTTGGGCTAGGTTTAAGACTTTGTTTTTCGAAAACTACCTCTCAGCTATTATGTAGGCTAGAATGGAGGTTAAATTTTTGGAATTAAAGTAGGAGAACATGACTGTTGCGGAGTATGCTGCAAAGTTTAATGAGTTGGCTAGGTTTGCTCTGTATCAAGTTGATACGGAGGCTAGGAAGGCAAGAAGGTTTGAGCTGGGCTTAAAACCCTGGCTCTACAATAAGGTGGCGGTGTTGCAGATCAATACTTCTGCAGCACTCATGGAAAAGGCTATCATAGCTGAGGAGGGGAGTGATGCCATAAGCCTCTACAACAAGGAGAAGAAGAACAAAGGCAAGGCAGGAGGAGCTGTGAAGGTGGAAGGTAATAGTGGAAATAGGGGTGAGAAAAGAAAAGGAAATTATTTCGGAATGTTCAGGTGAAGCAGGAAGGTATGAAGAAACAGACTATGTAGTGTAAGAATTGCGGGAAGAATCACTCTGGTGAGTGTCTAAAAGGTAAGTTTGTATGTTACAAGTGCGGGCAAGAGGGCCATATCTCTCCCAACTGCCCCAACCCAAGGATGAACAGTGGGTGTTTTCTATGTAGATCGACTGAACATAAGGTGAAGGATTGTCCAAAGAGGAAAATTTAGGCGGGAAGTGTAACCACGAGAAAAGGCAGCGGGACTATGGCAATCATAGGACCGACTTCAACCAACAAACCAACCGCACGAGTCTTCAATATGACGGTCCAGGATACTGTGGCAGCTAGGAATGGAACTCCAGGTATTATTTGAATAACTTTAATTTTCATATACATATGATTTTCCTATATATATCAAATTATGTTATAAAGAAATTTTGAGGGAGGAATTTGAGTTCTTCTGGAAATCAAAGTTTCTGTTTAATTAGATAGACAAACTTTATGTTGAATAGATAAAGATTTGTTCGATTAATTATAATCGAGATCTATTTGCAATGATTGCGTATGCTATGTACCCTTGTATCTATGGGTTTTAATACGGTGATTCCGGGGACGGAATCCTTATAACGGAGGGTGAATGTAATAACCCTATATTTTTCTATATAAATAAATGATGAATTTTGCATATATATATATTTTTAATTTTAAAGATGAGAATATGTGTCAGGTAATGTGTATGTAAATAAGTGATAAATAAAACTTATTTATTTCAAGAATAATTTCAAATAATTTTATTTTAAAATTATTGATCATTATAAAGTATATTCTTATAATAATTAATTTTGTAGCAGAAATATATATTTTTATTAATTATTTTGCATGAAAACATGATTTTATATAATTTAAATAAGGTATGAAATGATTATTGGAATTATTATAATTACTATTTTATTATATAAATTTTAGTTCAGATTATTTAAGTTAATTATTTTTAACTTGATTAATAATCTTATATTTGATAGATAAATCATATATGAAATCCAAACCCTAAATTTGGATTTTTGATCAAGAGATGAGAATAATAGTATAATATTAATTATATTTTGATTTTTCAGTGCTATAAATATGTACTGTATATATGTAGACTGATAATGGTTGGTCAATTATGGTAAATTATGTCATAACCCTTATATCATGTTATTAAACCCTAATTGTTAAACTCAGTTATGAGTTCAAGACTGGGTAGTAATTGTGTTATATGTATTATACTGTGTATTATAGAATTTTTGTAATTAGGAGAAACCCTAATTATTATATGAAAACCCTAATATGCTAAAAAATAGAAACCCTAATTATTATTCAAGTAAATTATAATGTTAATTAGGAAACCCTAATTGTTAATTTGGGAGCCCTAATAATATTAAGGAACCCTAATATTTAAACCCTATTTTTCTATTAAAAATCCTAATTTTAAATTAGTGTGTTTTAATTAATATTTTATTTCACTTTAATTTTAATTTTTCAAACCCTAGAAATTATTTGGGAAACTTTAAAATTTCAAATCTAGTGATTAAACCCTAGATTTAAGTACCTTGGACAAAAATACCCTTAAAATTAAAATGCAAATTATCATAATACCCTTTTTGTCCCATTTGGTGAATAATTGCTAGGAAATCTTATCAAATCTTGCTAGCTACCACCCTAACCTAGCTATGAGCGATAGCACTCCTGATCTCAGCCATGTGATCATCAAATGCATGCATACAAGTTTTACATATAGATTAAAGAGAGAGGAAAATCATTATTTTGCCACATTTCTCTCCAAACACTTAACTTCAGTTCTCTCCCTTCAAACCCATGAAATTGTATAGCATATCAGTTCCCTAAGCAAGCCCCACGATTACCACAAACAGATCAAAAGCTAGAAATCAGATTTGTTCATAAAAAGGTACAAAACCCTAATTTATAATCTGATCTTGAAGGCCATGTTAGATGTTAGATTTCTATGTTAAAACATGTTATATATAGTGTATAATGATGATCTGGGTTGCTAGATGTTAGGTCCATAACATCTAGAGGCTCAGATTAGAAGTTTTTAAAAATCTGGAAAACTTTAATTTTGTGTCTGACAATCGAATGTCAGGCCTTATATCTCTGTGATCTGTAATGAGTTTTGTGTTTTGAAAGCTGGTAGTTATAGTCTGATATGTTTTCTTTGATCTGGGCTTGAAATCAGGATTAGATCATATGTATATTGCAAGTTATGGAAACCGGCCATGACTTGCAAAGTTTTTAGGTAACCCAGATGTTCCCAAGTCGATCTGACAGCTTATTTATGGGCTTTGATATTGCAGGTTATTCATGTTTTGTAACTGTTGTTATACCAGGGGTATAGTATGGGATTTAGCATCCGGTCAAATGAGCCAGGTCGAACACATTTTCTGTTTTCTGGGTAACCCAGAAAACATTTAAATGTGTTGCCTGGCATGGTTTGACCGGATTTTATTTGATTGATTTGTTATTTTTATGATGATGTTTTGTGATAGACTTGTAGTATTACATATGGTCTACAACCTGGAACTTTTAGATCACAAAAATAGTACATGTGTTACAAGTTATGGAAGCCCAAATTAAGACCCACGATCTATTCTTCCTTTCTAGGTAACCCAGAAATGAAGAAAAGCCTCTGATAGCCACTTTGATGGCTTAGATCTTGCTTATTATTGATGTTTATGCTTGAAAAATGATCAAACTTGATACCCTGCAAGTTAGTCTACAAGGCCCGATGTCTAGCACAACTATAACATGAACCGATTGATAGATATAAGGCCATCAATACCGTTGACCGGCCTCGACTGAAAATTCTGGGCAACCCAGAATTATTCTGACAGTTATTTTGTGACTTTATATCTTGCAGAGATGTTGCTTGGCCTAGATTGTTGGTGTTAGCTGTAGTGTTGCATAAACACTACAAGATCTGTGTCTTAGTTTACCCAGAAACTTCATAGATTGAAATTAATCAATGGTCAAAGTAGCACCCTTTTCTGCTGAGTATGAACACTTGGGTTTCTTAAGAACACCTAAGGCGACACTTACTGTCGCCAAAGGACTTTAGCGACAGACATATTTAAATTAATCAATTTAAATTCTAAAAATCAATTAAAATAGTAAATAAAGTATGAAAATTACTAAAATAATTTTAAAAATTGTTTTAAGTTATAGAAATTAACTTTTAATAATTTGACATATTTTTCATAAATATTAATACTTATATGAATATCATTGATATTTAAGTTGTTTAATAAATGCATTAAATAAATAAATTAAAAATAATTTTATTATATTAAAAATTATTTTAAATAATAATAATGTATTTAATAATATTTTAAGTTGTAAAACATAACTTTTAATATTTTAAGATAAGTTTCATTAATAATTTAATATTAATGATATTAAATTTATTTGGTAATTATATTATATAAATTAATAAAAAATTATTTAAATATTATAAAAATCATTTTTAAATGAAAATAAATAGTTTAAAAATATTTAAGTTATAAAATATAACTTTTGATAATTAAAGGTAAATTTTATTAATAATTTTATATTAATAATATTTGAGTTATTTAATAATTATATTGAATAAATAAATTAAAAATAGTTTTATTGATTTAAAAATCATTTAAAAAGGATATAAATGAAGTAAAAATATTTTAAGTTATAATAAATGGCTTTTAATATTTTTATGAATAATACATAAATATTAATTATTTAAAAATAATTTTAAATACTTTAAAAATCATTTAAGGGTAATATTAGCACTTTAAAAATATTTCGAGTTATTATAAATAACTTTAATATTTTGGCAACAGTTTCATTAATAGTTTAATATTAATTAAATATTAATGGTAATAGAATTATTTAATTTTTAAATCATTTAATAATGATACCGAAGTTTGAAAAATCATGATAAATTATAATAATTATTAAAAAAATTATTATAAGTCAATTAAAAATAATATGACTGATATTTTCAGTTATTGAACTACAAGACAGAGTCTTAGACTCGATAACTACCCGATAAAGCCGTCGGTACACATAAATATTTTAGAAATTGATCTAAACTTAGGTAATTTGACTAGATATGTGTCTGTTTGTGACCCAATGACTGTTAAACTTAAGTAACAATGTGATTAGGTTATGTGCTGACTACAATAGGCAGTGTTATATGTTACGATATGTTACTCTAATCGATAAAATGATCTTATTACTAATAGGTTGTTATACAAAAGATAAGATCTAAGTTACGTATTGTAAGCAGCAGGCCAGGCAAGTATCTTTCCTTTGCATTTTCTTTATGCAATGGACATGAGTAAGAATGTTTCATAATTATATTATTATTGTACATGTTATTAACCATATTATTATATATACTATATACGCTCATTGATTACCAACATGATAGTATATGGTAATTCAGATATATTTTATGTTTGTTAATTTTTATAAATGGTTATACAAGTGTCCCCACTTGGATAATCATTGTATTTAATCACATGTTGATACACATTTGTTAATTACCCGTATATATATATATATATATATGTGTGTGTGTGTGTGTGTGTGTGTGTGTGTGTGTGTGTGTGTTAAGTTATAGATTATTGTTGAACAAGATAAAACCTTTGGTTTGGAACCCCGACAAGTATGAACATCCCGTGCACAGGAAAACTTTTTATGCACCCAAGGTTGGACAGAGTGAACGATAACATCGTTCTTGCATGTAGTATTGATCAATACAGGGCATAACGGGCTGATCACCCCCCGTGCCCGTAAGTTCTGACGGTTTGCAGATGAATTTCTGTTTAACCTTTTCGAAAATAGAAAATAATGTTCATAGTATATCACCTTAACCATATTTATAGTCATTACTTAGTTTCAAAAATTTGACAGAGAGTTGTTATGTTATTATTATCGGTTCAGATTACTTCACAACTATTGATTCATTGTAGAAGTGTCATTCAAAGAAAAAATATTTAATTCTTTCAGTTAATATTTATTGTTGCTATTACTTGATGGACAATTAAATGCTCATTCTTGCTTTAAATTTAAATGTTTTCAGCTAAGTATGATCAACTCGAAAGCTCATGCAAGAACAAGGGGAAAGAAAAGCTGTTCGAATGAGATTTATAATATTATGTGTAATAGTTATTGTTTTTTAAGACAATGTTATTTATTATCTATGATGTAATGAATGTTTAAAGGTCTCGTACCTGGGATTTAAACTTAGAAATATGTAAATTAAGTTTGATATTTATATTATTGTTATTATTATTAGTATTATTCCGCTTATAGAAGTGGTATCGTGAAGCACCGAGTTCGGGTTTCAAGTACCCGAATTTGGGGGTGTCACAGTTACTATTCACTCGGGTATTAATCACTCGGGTATTCAGGGTATTTTTTATATCGGGATACTATTCACGGAGTACTATTCCTGAAGTACTATTCACGGGGTACTATTCACGACAAAAATTGATTTCTTTTCTGTCCAAGATTATTTTTGGCACATGAATATTATTATTAAATTTTACTCCACAAAGCAGTATCATGTTGACAAGTTAGATATTTTTAAACTCTGGATAAATTTAAAGTCTTTAATATTTATCCTTGATCTCGTTTGATTGAATTCTTATATAATTGTCATCGTCCTCATGATTATATTGTGATGAAAGTCATCTTTGGTCGTAGTGTATGATTACAATCAGGGATAATTCGGTATAATCATGACGTGTAATGTTACAAATGATAAAAGTCCTCATTAGCCCGCAGTGCATTGATGGACAGTTGTTGGCATGATCATGACCATTGATGATTACATGAATATCCTTGGCCCGTAGTGCAGGGATAATTCGTGGACGTGATACTAATCAATATCCTTGGCCCGTAGTGCAGGGATGATTCGATGATGTGGTTTATTTATTAAGTTGAGTCCCTGCTATAAAATTGATGATAAATTGTTTAATTCTTAGAAGATAGTAGATATCATGCTCTACTTGACTCTTCTAATGGATTGCTTGTTTCGCTGTAGTTAAACTTGATGTTTATTATATGTTATCAGTTTAACACTATTGAAGGCTAACGATAATTTATTATGCATTATCTTAGTCATAATATTTCTTACTGGGCTAGTTGAGCTCACCCTTTTGATTTCATTATTCTCTTCAGGAAATGAGAACATAGTCGGGACTACTCGAGGAACGGAGTGATGGTCCGAGATGGCTATTTTAATAATCATCACTATTTAGTGTGATAATAAATGTAATGAGGATTGAATTTGAGTTTGGATATTGTCTATGAGACAATATTCATGTAAAAACTCTCAGCTCATGTTGTATAATTAAGTTTGTATTTGTATTCAGTACCATGTATTTGGCGACCCAACATGGGTGATGTATACCTATTTTGGGGGTGTCACAATTGGTATCAAAGCTTAGGGATATGGTCTTGGGCGGAGATCCGGAGTTAGAACTAGGAGGGGAGAGACGAGTAATATCCTTCGCTAGTGTGTATCCTACCTAAGGTTATTTGTTATTTAATTTGTCGGTCAGAATATAGGGGTATTATGTGGTATATCAATTTCTTTAATTAACCCTTGTTTTGTGGCATTATTTGAGAATGGCAGTTGAAAATGTAACAATGGAGTGTATGAGATCGTGGAGACAACTTTAATCACCAACCAAGATAATGTGATGGTAGGCGAAGAAGAAATTAGATATATCCATGTGATGAGTGAAGAATTAATAGTTGCACCCGAGCTAGTCACAGAGGTATCAGCTGAGAGTGAGGAAGAAGAGGAACCTGAGGAGGATTTATTAGGAAAACTTTATGATCGAAATGTAGAATTGGAAAGTCATATTCATGAGTTAGAAGAGCAGGCTAAAGAACAGCAGGCGGTCGTGGAGTAAAGGGATACAACAATTCAAAATTGTGTTACCCGATGTACGATGCTTGAACAGAAGCACTCTTTGGCAGAGTATAAGATATTAGAGCTGGAATCTAAGAATAATATGATCAAAGTTCTGATGAAAGAAGAAACAACTGAACGAATGAGAATGGAGGATGCATGGGTAAAAGCTGCACGACGCGTTGATATTGTAGAAAAAGACGTCCGATCCAATAAAATCAAAATAGATGAAATGGATTTCGCTTTTTGGACAGCAATTGGGAGAATCCAACATCGAGTTCAGAATTACCCTGTGCAGAGCGATCAACCCCAATTCGATATGGATCGGAGAGTAATGATTAAAATCATGGATTAGGAATGCGAAGAAGAAATTAAGGGTGGAATGTACTCTATTGCAAAGTTAAGTCCAACTGGGATGGTGATGCCAAAGGATGTCCCAGACAAGTCAAAGCCGATAGTTTGAGTGAGAGTGCTTGTCGAGAAACCTGAACAAAGTTATCACGTGTAAGTTAATCATAAACTCTTACGAAGTCTATACCTTATTTGATAACGGTTCTATCCACTCTTTTATTTCACCTACTTGTGCTCAATGTTTAAATTTGACTACGGAGGAATTAGACTTTGACTTATCTGTTGAAACTCCGTTGGGAGAAACCTTCATTATATCCACTGTTTATAAGTCTTTTTTGATTCAAATCAGTAACCGCACGCTACCTATCAATCTTATCTCATTGAAAACACTTGCATTCGATGTGATTTTAGAAATTTATTGGTTAACTACTCATCATGTAAAAATTAATTATTTTCTTAAGGTTGTCGAATTCAAGCAACCAGACCACTAAAGTCAGTCACTGTTATATCAAGCCATAAAGCTATTCGTTTATTGAAAAACGGATGTCAAGCTTTCTTAGCCTATATCACGGATTTAAACAAAAATACGTCAGATTTGAATGATATTCCTATTATTGATAAATTTCCTGACGTATTCCTCGAAGAAATTCCTAGCCTACCCAGAGCGTGAAATTGAATTTTATATCAACCTTAAACCCATTTCTAAAACCCTCAAATATTTCTTCACCCAAAATGAACATGCGCCAAAGACGTTGGCTCGAGCTGTTGAAGATGACGACCATACCATTCAATACCATCGTGGAAGAGCGAACGTGGTAGCTGACGTGTTGAGTAGAAGATCATATGCGGTTACGAGTGTGACGTTGTTAAAAACAAAGACCCATTTCGTACGACTTACAAAAGATGGAGATAGAGTTAAAGACTCTAGGGACCCACGTGATGATATTAAATATACGAGTAGAACTGACTTTAATCGATAAATTTAAAGCCGCTCAAGCTATAGACTTTGAGCAGATGAATGTAAAGAAGAAGGTTAAAAAAGGAATTATTCTAGAAGCAAGAGTCGATGAAGTGAGGAAAGGTCAAACCCTCGATTTATTGGTCCGTTTACAATCCTCGATTGAGTAGGAATTGTAGCTTATAGACTCGCCTTACCGCCAAGTATGTCTAGTGTTCATAACGATTTTCACATATCCATGTTATGAAAATATGTGGAAGACCCGAACCACATTATTGAATTAAACTAGACGAGATATCAGAAGATTTAACGTATGAGGAGATACCTGTTAAAATCTTGGATAAGAAGGAGAATATTCTACGCGCCAAGGTTATACCTCAAGTCAAAGTTTTGTGGAGAACCACGATGTTAAGGAAATGACATGGGAGTTAGTATTTGAAATGAAATTAAGGTATCCTTGCCTCTTCGGCATACCAGGTACGTACGTAAATTTTGAAGGAGAAATTTCATAAGGAGATGAGATTATAAGACCCCGAATTTTATGAAATGAAAGTATTCAATTTTCTTATAATTATTATTTTATTTAGTAAATGGTTAAATTGATAAAAGGTTAAAGTTAAGGGTGATATTTAAAAATTTTATAAAGTAAGCAAGTTGATATAAAATATTCGTTGTGTCGGGGAATATTCGATTGGTCGGGGAATATTTATTTTAACATGGAATATTCGTACGACGACACAATCATTGATAGACCCCACAACGGAATAACTGTCGGAGTTAGAAAATGACATAAATATCTTTTTATAAAAATAACGGCGAAAGTTTTACCATTAACTGTTGGATTACCGGTGATAAAAGTACTGTAATATGCGTGATTGCATAGTAGCACACGGTGTTGATTATTGATGCTTACGTAAGAAGCCACTCAGTTTTATTCAATTATTGCTTCATAATATCTCTCATATTATTGATTCAATTAGTGCCACAGTATCATCTGCATAATATTTTATAATATTAAATCTATAATTGAGACAACAAAGTTATTCATATTATTATTGGTAATATTGACGATGTCTAGAAAGTTCTGTCGAGGAGAGGTTTGGTCACCTAATTACGCGCCAATAGGGGGAAATCCTTATCAAAAAGCCCCCTTTTTCTTGGGAATGATCTGGTTGTTAAATATTGTGAGTTATAATATTAATGATGAATAATTGTTAAAATATTAAATATATTTATTAAAATACAAATATAGGGATTTGTTATGAGGCGTTGGTTGTAAGTTTGACTTAGTATTCCATGGGAAGATTTACTAATTTTATGGACCGTCGGTGGTGGTTTTAATAGTAAATCAATCTGGACCGCCGGTGGTGGTTTTAAAGTCTTTAATATTTATCCTTGATCTCGTTTGATTGAATTCTTATATCATTGTCATCATCCTCATGCTTATATTGTGATGAAAGTCATCTTTGGCCATAGTGCATAGATAGACTGTTGATTCGTATGATTATGACCAGGGATAATTCGGTATAATCATGACCTGTAATGTTACAAATGATAAAAGTCCTCATTGGCCCGTAGTTCATTGATGGACAGTTGTTGGCATGATCATGACCATTGATGATTACATGAATATCCTTGGCCCGTAGCGCATGGATAATTCGTGGACGTGATACTAATGAATATCATTGGCCCGTAGTGCAGGGATGATTCGATAATGTTGTTTATTTTTTAAGTTGAGTCCCAGCGATAAAATTGATGATAAATTGTTTAATTCTTAGAAGATAGTAGATATCATGCTCTACTTGACTCTTCTAATGGATTGCTTGTTTCACTGTAGTTAAACTTGATGTTTATTGTATTTTATCAGTTTAACACTATTGAAGGCTAACGATAATTTATTCTACATTATCTTGGTCATAATATTTCTTACTGGACTAGTTGAGCTCACCCTTTTGCTTTCATTATTCTCTTCAGAAAATAAGAACATAGCCGGGACAAATCGGGGAACAGAGTAATGGTCCGAGATGGCTGTTTTAGTAATCCTCACTATTTAGTGTGATAATAAATGTAATGAGGATTGAATTTGAGTTTGCATATTGTCTATGAGACAATATTCGTGTAAAAACTCTCAGCTCATATTGTATAATTAAGTTTGTATTTGTATTCAGTACCACGTATTTGGCAACCCAAGATAGGTGCTGCATACCTATTTTGAGGGCGTCACATACTAGGAGAAGCCTTATCGGGAAGAAATAACGAACCGATACCATCCAATCTCCAAGCGGTTCCAGTTACGAACTTTAAAGACTTTAGGAGTGTAGGACCTCCGGAGTTTATGGGTACTACCGACCCTATCGTGGCACAGACGTGGATTAAAGAAATGGAGAAAGCCTTTGCCATCGCTTGTGTGTGTAAAGATCAAAAAACCGTGTTCGCTACGTACATGATGAGGGGTGAAGCCAACTACTGCTGGGAAGCAAATCAACAGAGGGCGGGAGAAGGGACTATAACCTGGGAAAGGTTTAAGACTTTGTTCTTCAAGAATTACTTCCCAAAGAGCATGAAGAATAGGATGGAGGTAAAGTTTCTAGAACTGAAACGGGGAGAGATGACGGTGACGTAGTACGCGGCCAAGTTTAATGAACTCGCACGTTTTGCAAGGCATCAAGTAGACACCGAAGAGAGGAAAGCTCGATGCTTCGAGCATGGACTGAAACCTTGGTTGTTCAACAAGGTGTTGGTCCTTCAAATTAACTCATTCGCCACATTGTTGGAGAAGGCAATCATTGCTAAGGGAGGTAGCGAGGCGTTTAGCCAATACAACAAGGAGAATAAGAACAAGAATGTTAGGGGAGAACCTCGTGGAGGGAGTAGCAGTGGTGGAAACAATCTGGGAAAAAAGAAATGAGATAATAACAATACTAGCAATCAATACATCATCTAGTCAGGAAGTTACCAAGGAGGGTTTAAGAAAAGAAGTGAAGCTTGCTCGAAATGTGGGAAGAACCATCAAGGGGAGTGCTGGAAAGGGTGCAATGTTTGCTACAACTATGGCCAGGAAGGGCACATTTCACCCAACTGCCCAAAGCTGAAAAAGATCAAGGGATGTTTTGCATGTGGCTCAACTGAGCATCAGATCAAGTATTACCCAAAGAAGGGAAGCATCGGCCGGAGGAAGCGGCCAACAGGAAGCGGGCAGCAAGAAGATGATCGACGGACCAACGCAATCCAACCGACTGACTGCTCGAACCTTTAACATGACTATCCAAAACGTAGTGGCTACGAAGGACGTGGTGTCAGGTATTCTCCTAATCAATAATATAAATGCCTATATATTATTTGATTCGGGTGGTACATGTTCCTTTGTGTCTGAAGTATTTGCTAATCGATTAAACCTACCCTATGAACTCTTAAAAAATTCGTTGAACATAGAGATTGCGAATAAGGAAGTAATTCCCGTAGAGTTCATTTACCAAAATTATTGTGCAAACATTAGAGGTCATGAACTAAACGTAAATTTGATTACTATAAGACTGTGAGAGTTTGATGTGATATTAGGAATGGATAGGTTATCCAGCCACGCTACGATAATTGACTGTCAAAAGAAAAGTGTGACCCTTAAGACTTCAAATCAGTCTAAGGTAATGTTTTATGGTAGCTCATCGTTTAAGCAATCGTGTTGCCTTACGATGATGTAGGCCAAATTTTTTTTAAAGAATGGATGTGTAGGTTATTTAACCTATATAATGGATACTCAGAAAAAGGGAGTAGAAATGAAAAATATATCGGTAGTCAAGAAATTTTAAGATGTGTTTCCAAACAATCTGCCTGGTCTTCCACTAGACAGATAAATCGAATTCGTGATAGACTTCGCACCAGGACTGCACCGATTTTGAAATCCCCATATCGTATGGCGCCAGTAGAAATGAAGGAATTGATGATACAATTGCAAGAGTTGCTAGATAAGGGTTTCATTCGGTCGAGTGTGTCTCCGTGGGGAGCACCAATGTTGTTTATAAAGAAGAAGGATGGATCGATGAGGCTCTCTATCGACTATCAGGAGTTGAACCAAGTGACGATTAAGAATAGATATATGTTGCCAAGGGTAGACGACCTTTTCAATTAACTAAAGGGAGCGAAGTGTTTTTCCAAGATAGACTTACGAACGGGTTATCATCAGTTGAAAGTACGAGAGGAGGACATACCAAAGATGGCGTTCCGAATCCTCTACGGACATTTCGAATTTTAGTGATATCATTTGGGTTGACAAATGATCTGGCAACATCTGTGGACTTGATGAACCGAGTTTTCAAGTCCTATTTAGATAAGTTCAGAGTAGTATTTATCGACGACAATTTGATTTATTCAAATACTAAGGAAGAGCATGCCGAGTATTTGAAGATGGTTTTGGAAGCATTGAGAAGAGAAAGGATGTACACAAAATATTTGAAATGTTAATTTTGGATGGAGAAGGTTCAGTTTTTAGGACACATGATGGATCAAAATGGAATTTCCATTGATCCTGCAAAAGTGGAGGCGGTAAGTAACTGAGAACAACCAAAAACGCCAACAGAAGTAAGAAGTTTCCTAGGGTTAGCCGGGTATTATCGAAGATTTATCCAAGATTTTTCTAAGATAGAAACACCGTTGACCAATCTAACGTGGAAGACAGTGAAGTTCATATGGACAGACAAATGCGAAGAAAGTTTTCAAGAGTTGAAGAGGAGGTTGAGTGAGGCGCCTATATTATCATTGTCAGATGATACGGGAGGATTTGTGGTGTATAGTGATGCATCACATAGAGTACTTGGTTGTGTGCTAATGCAGCATGACAAGGTCATTACGTACGCATCACGACAGTTGAAAGATTTCGAAAAATGATACCCTACACATGACTTGGAGTTAGCGGCGGTAGTTTTTGCGTTGAAGATTTGGACGCGTTATTTGTATGGAGAAAATGTGAGATATACACGGACCATAAGAATCTGAAATATATCTTCACATAAAAGGTGTTGAGTATGTGACAAAGAAGGTGGTTGGAATTAATCAAGGATTACGACTGCGAAATTCTTTATCACCCAAGAAAAGTAAACGTAGTAGCTGACGCTTTGAGTAAAAAAGGAGGGGATAAGCTATTCAAATTGACAACTCAGGAATAATTAATAAGAGAAATGGAAAAGTTGGAAATCGAGGTGGAGGAACCGAAAGAAGCGGAAGGAAAATTATTCGTGATGGAAGTTCACCCGACGTTATTGGATAGAATAAAGGAAGCACGAGAGAGAGATGAAGAAGGTGACAAGATAAGGAAGAGAATATTAAAAAAATGAGGAAGAAAAGTTTAAAGTGGATAAGGACAGTATATTGAGATTTGAGGGTCGAGTATGAGTGCCAACTGTTGTTAGAGTTTATGCCCTAGAGGCCAATTATTTGATATAATTGCTTAATATTTTGATATTATATTTGATTGAATAAATGAGTGATTTTATTCTGGTTTTATTTACTGCGTTATATAAATGTTAACATAATAAAATTCCTTAGAATAATTATACAAATTATATAGTTTCAAGTATGTGACTTGAACATGAGATTATATAATTACAATTAGTATCATTGTTCTTAAATGTCCCTAGTTGGGTATCATTATTGATTGGACAACAATGATGTATTGAGACTAGTATGTGGATTGACTGATGACCAAATCTCATTGGTCATAAATATATGAGATATTAAGTCAATGCATAGGTACGTGTTAGAGAACGATGTACTGGACAGACCCACTATGAGAATTCTATATGGAGGATTATGCGAAGTGTCATTAGCGATTCTCATAGTTACACTGATGTAATGATCCTCCGACCTAAAATCACTATATTACTACATGGGAATTTATGTGCTTTGATATCATCAAAGGTCACCTTTAATAGGGTGGACTATAAAGGTGATTATTGGGTACATCATGAATCGTGTGAGGAATATGAGTGATCTAGATAGAATTTAACCCTCCTATGTGTTAGGGGTGATATCCATAGGCCTCTTGATTGAGTAGGACTATGAAATGCATGGACATGCTCAAATAGTAATTTGTTTCATATAGTCTACTCATTAATAAAAAAAACTCAGATTAAATTATGAAGAGTGTGACACATTCCATGACTCGAGTTTAATCTAGGATATTAAGGTTAAAAGGATTAAATTACATTGAAACATTGGTCACAAAAAGGTTGCATCGAATCATCGATCTTATTATTACTTGGGTAGCAATGATGCATTACTAGATGCCGCTCACTGTTTATAATTTTATAATATGATTTTAAAATTATTACCAATGTAATAATAACCTATAGGGTCACACACATAGAACGTAATTTAAAAGGGAATTAATTTAAATTGTAAGGATTTAAATATATCAATATGATTGATAGTATTTTAAATCACGAATTTAAATTAATAGGATAATTTGTATATATGTGTATTAATTAAGTATGACTTAATTAAGATATATATATATATATATATATATATATATATATATATATATATATATATATATATAAATTCGTATTTTAATTATATTAGGTTTTGATTAATTCCTCCTAACTGCTATATATGATATATATCAGCCATTTTAGGGATTACATCGAAAACAAAAAGCCCTAGCCGCTCTTAGAGATAGACTAGAGAAAACAGTTTCGAGAAAAAAATCCTCATCCTTGGTGGCTAGTACCGCGGTTCCTTTTCTGCAAATCGTATGACGATTCGCGGGGCGTTCGTGTGGATACCGTAGAGACGCAGTTCGTTTGAATTGCGTTGGAGATTCGACCACATCGATTCTAGCTTTATAGTAATCTGTATATTTTCTAACCACTGAATTAATTATTTTTTGCATGGATCTTGTTTTAGGGTTTCAGAATTATCTTTTAATTCTTTATTTTTGCTGCGTTTTATGTGCTGAAACCCAACAACTGTAACTAAACTGAGAGAGAAAATCTTGCATGAAGCACATAATACGACGTATTCTGTTCATCTAGGAGGCACAAAGATGTATCAGGATCTTTGACACCATTTTTGGTGGCCTGATTTGAAAGGAGAGGTTGTAGAGTGCATTAGTAGATGTCTTACTTGTCAAAGAGTTAAAGCAGAACACCAGAGGCCAAGTGGACTACTTCAACCGTTGGAAATACCAGAATGGAAATAGGAGCACATTACGATGGACTTCGTGGTTGGACTTCCAATCACACAGAAGGGTTATGATGCAATTTGGGTTATCGTGGACCGATTGACGAAGACATCTCATTTTCTACCCATCAAGATCCGATTTAATTTTAACTAATTAGCAAATTTATATGTAACGGAAATTGTATCGCGACATAGAGTACCGGTGTCGACTGTCTCCGATCGAGATTCGCGTTTCACATCAAAATTCCTGAAAAGTTTGTAGGAACGAATGAGAACTCAGTTCAGATTAAGTACTGCTTAACACCCATAAACATATGGTCAGAGTGAACGAACCATATAAACATTAGAGGACATGCTTAGAGCTTGCGTGATGGACTTCAAGGGGAATTGGGACGACCACTTACCATTGGTAGAATTCGCTTACAATAATAGTTATCATGCGAGTATCGGTATGCCACCATATGAAGCTCTTTATAGGAGAAAGTGTAGGACACCATTGTGTTAGGACGAAGTCGAAGAATGACGACTTTTGGGACCAAAATTAGTTCAGCAAACGGTCGACGTGGTAAAAATGATAAGAGCCAGATTGGTAGCAACTCAAGATAGCCAAAAGAAGTACGCCAATTTGCATCGTCAGAACCGAGACTTTAAAGTTTGTAGTTTTGTGTTTTTGAAGGTCTCTCCCTGGAAGGGAAAGATCATATTCAAAAAGAAAGGGAAATCGAGTCTGAGGTTCATATGACCATTCGAAGTATTGCGGAGAATAGGCGAAGTGGGATACAAGGTAGATTTACTGCCTGAATTGGAATACATCCACAACGTGTTTCACATTTCGGTGTTACGTCCGTACAAGCCCGACTATAGACATGTGATCTCCTACGAGCCCATTCAAGTAGAGAAAAATCTAACGTATGAGTAAATTCCTATTCAAATACTAGATAGAAAAGAGCAAACGTTGAGGAATAAAGTTATATCTTCTATAAAAATAGTTTGGCGAAACCACGACACCGAATAGGCCACGTAGGAATTAGAAGATAAGAAGTGAAGGCATTATCCGCATTTATTTGTGTAACCTTGTACCAATTCCAAGGACAAAATTCTTATAAAGGGGGAGGATGTAATACCCGCGAATTTTAATAAATAATATTAATATTGAGAATAAGATTGTTTGAATATTTACTTGAAAATAAATACATATAGTGATGGCATGAGTTGTGGTAATTCATTTAATTGAATAAGCATGTGATAATTAAGCAATGTAGTAGAAGTGATGAGAAGCTTAGTTTAAGCTTATGAACTTATGCCTAGTGTGGCAAAGTGGTGAAATGAGAAAGCTACTAATTAAATTAATGATGAAATGAATTAAATTAATTTGTACTAATAATAAATAAATAATTACATAATGTGATTGACTAATTCCTATTATTATTCATTAATTATCATGAACACTAGCATGTAAGGTGTAATCATATATTAGAAGGTTTCTTCATTCGATATAAAATGAGGTGTGACATTGGATTGTAAATAATTATTATATAAAACTATATGATAAATGTAATCTTTAAATTATGTAATTTGCTAAGTTGTATGGAAGAGTGTTAGGTGACGTCGTGATGTGTGTGGGAGTAATTAAATGGGTATTTTAAACCTATGAGAGAAAATAACTTTGACTAAATAAATAATTAATACTAAATGATTATTTTAATATTTATGTAGAATTGGTGTAATGAGTTTTATGAAAAATAATATTGGTACCCAACTAAATTATATTCTAGTCTAATGTAAATATTATTTGAAATAAACTAATGTACATGGATTATATAATTCTATGTGTAATGTATGAGTAGGTGTATATGTATTCTCATTTGTGGATAAATATCAAATAAACACGTGTTAATAATAGTATGAAATGCTGAATTTTAAGGGTTGTGTCCCAAGTTGAGAGTCATCTCTTCATCACGTGAAACTCAAAAAGGTTAGCTAACTAACTTGCTTCTTCTTCTCCAAAATCCATAGCTTCCAAATGATGAAGAGGGGAGTAGGCTGAATAGTGAGTAGGATTTGATTTTCCACCAACTCCCCATGAACCATTAGTTTCTTCTTCACTCCATTCAGCAAAGCCCTAATTTTAGTCAACAAGTTTACTATAAATGATCATTCTCAGACTTCTTGTTAATTAATCTGTGAATTAAGAAATTGTGTGTGTGAGTGTTGTTGAGTAATCTACAGATTGAAGCCAAAGTTAGTATTTCAACATCATAAAGGTAATGTCCATTTATATGTTCTTAAATTCAAGTTTTTCAAGTTCTTAATAAATTCTAAAATACTTGATTTGAGTTGAAAAATTTATGGTTGAAGCATGATAGAATCTATCAATTGATGCTAGACATTGTTAATATGGTTGAATACGAAATCAACGAAAGTTAAACGGAGTAATTTGGTCAAGTAACGAATCTGTAATGAAGAGAATCGCTAAATGTGTTAAACTTTGGAAAAATGGCATAAATTTTGAATATGATTCTTAAATTTGATTGTTTATGTGATTGGAATTGTGACACCCCCCAATCTGGGTCTCTTTCAACCGGACAAATGGTGCTACACGGTACTCATAACTTTACATTCATTCTAATGAAACGACATCAAAATATGTGTTCCAACGACATTCTTATTACATTAATAATAATAAATCCCATTCCCAGGTTCTTAAACCATTACATTCTTTGTTCATCATAATATAATACATATACTTACTAGTCTATTACAAGATAAACTAATCATTCGTCTTCGCCTTGCTTTTATCTCTACTGGAAACTTTGGTTCGCTCGTCCTTAGCTGCATTTATATGGTTCAAGCAAGAGTGAGCATAACAATCTCAGTAAGTACAACAATTTCATTTAAAAATCATGCTTGAAACATAGGAATCGTATATCTTCAGTAACTAGATAATAGTTATGAAGTACTATCAATAATTCAAAATAGCATTCCTTTTCCTTTAAAACGTTTTACAATAACAATATTTAGTAAAACATCAATTCTGGTCTAAGACCATGAACATTTCATAATTTCTTTGAAAAGGACAACCCGGCACGAAGTCCGTAAGTCCGATATAGCTTACGAGCACTTCTAGGTGATCAGCCTATAGTACTCTATGTTGATCAACACTACATCTCTTAAACGTATGTACGTTTAAGTTTTGGCAACCTCACGTGCCCATCGAATAATCGATAAAAATACATTTGTTTGTTCATAGACAAACTTACCTTTGAATTCGTACCAAATACTTGGCATAGGATAAAGTTAACAGTTCTATATTGAAAGACTTGTAAATCAATCAATCTATCACGATTAGTCTAGCCGAGTTAAAATTGTCATCGACTCTTTCTTTAAAACCATACATGCATCTCATAACTTGAATCATTTGAAAACTTGGCTAACACGAAGGTTAGACAAGCGTTTAAGAAAAACTTGCCTTCAGCGTCTGCTACAATATAATAACTTTTCCTTTGAGTCTTTACGGTCTCTACAACACATAATCACATAACATGTCACATTAGGTCATGAATGAATATACATAGTTCCTAAAGAATCTTACCTTTCTTCTCAATCTAATCATGTATTAGATTTGTTATTTATTATTCCAGCTTTCCGTCGTTCTTTTACATCGTTCTTACCAACTTCTTTCCTTTCTATAACTTAAGTGAAATTATTTCATTAACACAACTCAGTTCGACTTAAACATCCTTCCTTACGGCTTACTAATGTCCTTACATTATGAATCGAAACTTGATCGCCACTGGTGAAGTACCAACTTTGAATACCATTCATGGTTTACTTAATTACCCTTCACGTGCTTCTTTTAAATTATTCTTTCTTTCAACCTCCAATGCATTGCTTAAGGTTATACATCTAAATGATGTTACATTAAGTTGATTAATAATTTAATTAAATCTTTATTCATTTCTCCTTTCCTTTACAATTAAAATCTTTCTTCTCCATCTACATTCTAGTGCTGACGCTGCGGCGCCAGCTTTTGTACTGCATCTCGCGCTGCGGCGTCGCCTATTAGGGTTTGGAGACTGGACTCGGCGCTGCGGCGCGAGTCCCTTTGTTAATGGTCGCACTGCGGCGCCAACTAACAGTAGCTAATGCTCACTTTGGCACTGCGATGCCGGTCCTTTAAGCATGGAGTCGCGCTGCGGCGCGGACTCTTAGCCATAGAATATTTTGACAGACTTTTTTTGAATTGTGAGATTCCCGGACTCGTAACTTCTTCGTTATAAGTCTGAATTGGTTTGTTCAAGAGCCTACGGTTCACAAATCACTTACTCTATGTGGTCATGCAAGAATTTTATCTATTCGACTTCGTTTGCTAAAAATTCACCTATTAGTCCATTTTTAACGGAACTGATAAACGTTCGTGAACGTTCAACGCTCGTTTCTTCGTTCTAAGTCAGAATTCGGTCATTATCGAGTCCGCAACTCTATAATGCCAAACAAGACTTATCTCCATTGAAAACTAACGTTTCCAAGCTCAATATCAAAATTTAATTTCCATTTCGAGAATTTCACGAATTCGACGATTATCGTCCAATCGTGTTAATTCCGGCAAAACTTCGTTACTTAATATTTGTTCTTCCTTCTAAATGGATTCATTCATACATACTAACATCTTGATATACATACTTCATTAACTTATAAACATCATAAGTTATTACTTCTTCTTGGTGAATTTGTAACTTATGAAAATATAAATTACTTATGTTTCCATTTCTTATTACTTATGTCTTCTTTCCATATGACTTATTATGGTTAATGACTTCTAACCATTATTCTTGCTTCTTAGTATCATACTAACTTTATTAATGTAAACATGTTACAAGTTCTTACAAGTTATTATATGTTCATTATAAGTTAATAACTTATTTATGATTGAATTACTTATTCATGACTTATACGGCTTATTAAGACTTAAGCCCTTTTTATTTACCATTCCTTAGCATGCAAGTTCTACCAATACCCCTTCTCTAACAATGGAAGAGAAAAGAAACATGGTTCAAGATTACTTACTCTTGAATAACACTTGCTTATCCTTAATCTTCTTCTTGCTTCTTGAATATCTAACAAAAAAAGTCTAACTTTATATGTGATTATTCTCTCAACCAAATAAGCTCTCAACTTATAAGTGGAATAAAATAAAATAACCCACAAATGAAAGGCAAGCTTGCTATTTATAGGAAATCCTAGATGAGGGCACAATGGTCAATAAGCCATCCCACCTCCTTAATCCACCTCCTTACTATTCCTTATGTGCTCACCAAGTTTACTTGGCCTCCACAACAATTATCCATTGCTTGCTCCTTACTTCCTTTACTTAATCATTAAGTTACTTCCTCCCCACAACACTTGGCCATTAAGTTGCTTTACTTGCTCATCACTTAAATTATCCATTGCTTAGCCCTTAAGTATACTTGATTAGCACACAGGTTATCCTTTACTTAGTCATTAAGTATACTTGCTCACCACTTTGGGTCATCCATGTGTTGCCTCATGGGTCCTCCTAGTTCATTGGATTCTTACTTTGGGCTTAAGGTTTAATTAACCTAACTTATACATTGGGCTTGTTCATTAAGTTACATTGGACTTAACATTACAAATGTAACGACCCCAAAATCCATACAAGTTAAATCTCAACTTTGGTCGTTACCCATACATTAAATCTCAAATTTTACATCATTATTTGATATTAAAAACACTAAAATTTGCAGAATATTTAAAACATTTATACATTTCCTTCTTTCTTGCCTTGAATCGCTACCTTTACACTACATCTCTTTGATTCAATCTTATATCATGAATCGTTACAACAAAATGACATACAAAGTTTTACATCATAACTAAATATCCATTTACATTGGATAGCTCAACTTACAATTTAACAGCATATTACGTTCAAAATATGAAATACATTTCTCATAAAACATAAGTAATCTTCGTGAATATAGATCTCTATAACTTACATAGCACATATCTTTACCTTAAAATCTTGACCTGTAAAAGTGGTTATTTGCAAGAGTGAGCTCGACAGCCCAGCAAAGTCTAATAGTTTTCATGCATCACATAACACATAATAACATGCTCGATATACATCTCATTAAAGTAACATGGCATACATGCTTTTAATTCACATAGCAGATATAAAGATTGAGTTCCTTACTCAATCATCATTACTTAGCCAAAACAATGCAGTCACATATTGACTTTAACATTTCATGATTCAACATGCATAACATATCATGCAATTTAAAGTAGTTCATCAAGTCCACGTAGAAAATAGGAACCGAAAGACTTGACTTGATCGTTGTTTACCAATAACAGTTTAACAGCTTACAGTTATCTGCACTTCACATGCCCTACACAATTATATAATCATACACATCAACTATTAGTCACATAACAACACATAGTAATTTGTAATGTAAACTCTACTCCACATCTCATAATCTTTCCTATTAATTAGCACACAATGTTCAATTAGATTTTGTTAACTTTTCGACTTATATCTCACTGTACTTCATATTCGAAGTTCATTCAAGTGCTTAAGTCTTGCTTGGACTACTTATTAGTTTTATATTAAACTCATTCCATATCTTATAATATCCATTTCAATTGAATTTAAACACTTTTTAAGTTCATTAACACTTGGCACGATGTTTCGACGTTCATTCGTCACATGCCTGATTTGCCTCTCTTGTGTATGCTTACTATGCTTCTATAACTCATCTAATACATTATTTATTAATGTTAAGCATCATTATATTTACTATTATTTATGTTTTGTAACTTAGAACATCATCTTTTATGGTCAGGAGCACTACACATGCATATGTGCATGCCCGACGCCCTCCGATTGCCTCTGAAAACACAATAGTCTCAAAGATGACCATTTTGACCCATCCTAATGACCTCAAATTGAAACATGTAAAGAACGAAAGTTGTAGGTCTACTCATCCTCGTTTCGGATCATCTTGAATCACCTCAATCGGAGTTAATATGAGGAAGTTATGGCTATTTTACTACAGGAGGTCAAAACTGTCCAAGTTAGACTACAAATTCGGCGCTGGGGCGCGAGGACTAAGCCAACTAGTGGCGCTGGGGCGCGAGATTGGCACTGGAGCACGAATTTCAGCGCTGGGGCGCGAACTTCTGGCACTGGGGCGCGAATTTTGGCGCTGGGGCTCAAATTTTGGCGCTGGGGCGCCGAAACTTGCAGAACCCAACCACGAAGAACAGAATAATTAAACTCTGGACTAATTACTACCACTAACATCTAAATTAAGACGTAAAACTTATAAAGATTACTCATAAACATTTACTTATCATACATATACCAATTTAGCACCACTTAACAACAATTTTAGAAAACTTAAATATTTGAAAGCACTATTTTTAAACCAACAATACTCCATAACCGACGTTTGTTTACACAGTGAACATTGTCATCCTAGCAATTTGATTCCTTTGAACCATGTTCTGCTTTATATCTTACTAAATTACATATACAAGTTTCAATTTCATAAGTAGCATAAAATCGTATATAGAACCTTTGATTTCCACAACTCACGTTCATAAGTATATGTTCACTGTAAAAACTATTTCTTTCTTGAAAATGTAAATTTAGCCTACAACATATACATATGATACTTATAACATTACTTATACCTATAATTTCATAATCAACTAGTAAAGCATGGTTTACAGACAATTTTTGTAAAGAACTTTGTCTTACAGTCAAAAGTAGAAATACAGAGACAATCAAATTATAACGTAAAACATATATGTTTAGTTTTTAAAACATACCTCTAGTTATTTAAGAAACCCTTGCTAAACACTGAAAATACAGAACTCAGAACTTTCTCTCCAACCCTTGACAGTCTCTCTCAAAACTCTCTTGTCTCTAACTTTTCTCTAACAAAATTTCTTCCCTTTTCTTACTTGGGCTTTAGCCAAATAGATTATAAGTAGAAAATAAAATCAACGTACTAATTTAAAATGTCTAAAAACTGACGCTACTAATGACCTTATTAAATTAGCAGTTACCAAATTAATATATATTATTTATATTATATTATTAATAATTCAAAATTTAAAATCCAAAAACCATAAGGCTCCGTTTGGCAAAACTCTTTAAAATTAAAGAATTAATATATTTAAGCCTTGTTTGGCAAAATAAATTAAAACTACTTTAATTTATTTTAATAACTACTAATAATATAGTTATTTGTCACACTTCTAATTAATTAAGTTTTCATACTTAATTTAATTAATTCTAATAACAATCCATTGCATAATATTATAATTTATTTAATCATTATAAACTCTCTAACTTAATTAATAAATTAAATTAGATTACTATTTCAAAATAATTACTTTCCTTAACTCATTAATTATTTATTAAACAAATAAATAATCAAATCACATCAAATTAATTAAACAAATACTTATTCAACGATAAAAATATCAATTAAATATTTATATAATTCAATAAATATTTAAATATTATAATAAAAATCTGGATTGTTACAGCAAATATTTGGACTTTACATTAATTCTTATTGGGCTTTATTGTTATCCCAATTGGACATTACAATTTCCTACACAATTCAACCAATTCATTACATATGGCTTAAAGCCTTATAACGTATAATTTACGTATTAATCTCATATTCAAACTCGTATACTTATTTAATATACGACATTCCATCATTCATACTTGCTCTTATAATACCTCGCATCATACTCATATTCATTACTTCGTACAATACTTATATATCATACAATCATTAATTTAATTCATTATACGCATTTTATTTCCTTCTCGAAAATCATTTTCCCTAATCGTTAGATTTTAAGTCCGCAGACGAAAAATTGCATTTTTCATAACTGAAATATTATTGGATATTCCATCTCACATTGATATTCTATCGTTACGTATTTGTCGAAAGTTCAAAAATAATTCCCGAGCAGAAATACGTGAATAGTATTTTTCAAAAAATTTCTCAGAAAACTTTTATTTTCGTCTTGGAAATTCAAACACTTTAATTCTACCTTGTAGCCAAAATACTACGACGTTCCGATATGTTTAGGTCATAGAACGACCTTCAAATAGCTTAGTCCCTTAAATAATCAATTAAATTCATTTAATCCTCATAATTAAATAAAATTTTAATTCTCCTAAAAATCCGATTTTTCTCGGGCGTTACAGGAATTGTTAGAATTATGCTAGGGATGTTTGGTAGTAAGTTTAATTATATCAATTGGGTATCATTACCTTGATGTTTGGTTGAGATATTGGGATATTGGTTCGTAGCAAGGGAGGAGGATTTCAACTGCAGTAGCCGACTCTGGGTGGTGCCGCCCCGGCGGGGGTCCTACAGTATAAAAGGGCTCGCCTCGTCGGGGGTTAGGCAGTGACTTATAATAATGTTTTTGTTGTTCGATGCAAGGAGCCCTAAACTGACCTAACCTAACTTAACTTAAGGAGCATATATAATCTTTAAACATGTGTCAATACGTATTGCAAGATATTTTAGTGGGCTTGAGGCTTGAGTTATAATCTTTTGAAAGAAAAGCTAAAGGACGAAAACTATGTTTAGAAAACCTTACGCCTTGTTGAAATCTAACCTTTTGAGCATATGTTTACAACTTAGTTAGTCCTATAAATGGGCTTGAAATGTGAATTCAATATGCCTTGCATACTTAGTTTGTTTACCATAAGATTTTGAGATTTGAAAACCAATTGAGTTGAAAACTCTACGACTTGCATTGTAAACTTTTGAACAATTATAATAAGATACTTTATGCCTCTAGAGATAACCGACATGTTCGTACATCAAGTTAGACACGTTTTAAACTACACAAACATGAACTAAAAGAGTTTCTAAGTAGAGAGCTATACTAATTACATACGAATCTAATACATGCAAGCATGCATAGAAAGAGGTTGTTTGGCAATTTTATGTGGTTTAATGAATGTTATGGTTAGTAATTGATATAATGAGCTCTTTTAATTTTGTAAAATGAAAATTTATGAGTAAATTTAACTTTTGTCAAAAGTAAATAAAAAGGGCCAAACTTAGCTTGAAGGTTCTTTAACATGTATTTATGAAACAACTTAAACTAGAATGCGTAACTTAAGTAATATTTCACATATGAGATGAGTATAAGAGACTAAAATTTCCTAAAACGTTCCTAAAGATTCTTAAAATAAGAACAATATAAATTATACATCTATGAGTTTGACTGTGTATAGCCTGCATGAGTTTATATATATGGGATAAATGTATGTGGATATGTCTGTCAAGGTATGTGTGACTAATGAATACCTATACATACATAAATAGGATAATATAGTTTATTGAGTTGATTTTAAGCTATAAGTGGTAATCAACGCTAAAGGCAAGTTTTCTAACTTACACTACTTTGAATATTGTGTAAGTATCTAACCTTAAACTTTCTGCATTATTGCAAGTTCCTAACTTCATTCTTATAATTGAATGCAAGTATTTAGACCTTATTTCTTATTATGAAACTTCGAATTATTGTTACATCAAACATACTTATATTGAACAAATATCTATATTCGTATGATTATGATTCCTAATCGGAAGTTAATTTTAATATTTTGATTTATGTTACGAGAAATGAACTCAATGTTCCTAAAAGTTTTCTAAGTTATTCGATTCGGCTAGACAAAAGATCATGTGTTAGAAAGCTATCCAAACCAATTGACTTGGTGCAGACTCTTATAAATCTACTGAGATGAACAACCCTCTTAAAATGGGAATATTTATATTGTGAAAGCCCTGAATCCGGGTCCCAAATCACCGGGGATCCGGTACAATCATTCTATCACTATTTGCAGAAGATATAAATATAAATTGTTTATGCAATAAACTTACACATTATTTTCCCAAAATCGAGTAACCTTAACTTATACACAATTCATAAACTATCAGATATATAACATATTTATCAAACTATTCTATTACAAATTAGCTGCATATTTTATCCCAAGCTGAACTTGGCTTTAACCCTTTTCCTGTATCCAAATGCATTCGCCTTATCTGCAATATTTATCATGATATAGCAAGGGTGAGCATGAAAGTTGCCCAGCAAGTTTAAATTTATTAACATATATCATGGTTGAAAGAGTCTGAATAATAAGCTGGCTATAATTCATCAATATAGTTGTGAATTAGCACGAACAAAATTTTAACTGAACAAGTATTAAACATGAACAAATATATCTGGACCAACTGGTAAAGAAGGTGATCAGCCTTTCATACCTGACTTATACATGCAATATGTACAGAGTACAATTCTACAGTGGCAATCAGCAATGATTAACCATAAGCATATCTGAATGAAACAACTCTTAGTAGAGTTAAGTAAAACTTGCCTGAACCGTTGATTACTGCTACGCAATTTAATAAGCTTTGTCGAAATATAAATAATATCGAAATATAAATTAGAATAATATCATCATAATATTTAAAATAACCTAAACATATTATCACATAATCATAATAGTCTATACAACACATAAAACCTAGTATCAAATCAAACTATTTCAGTCTGACTTGAACCCGACATAATTCTGACATCCCAACGGTCTAGTCGGACAATTGTCGAGTTTAAGTTCAATTAAACTCTGATTAACCCCTAATAATTATCTTAGAAAATCATATTATCAGTCTAAATAATTTTCAGATAATTAATATCATTTATCATAAATTTTCAATCATTAACTCGTATTTAAATGAATTAAATACCTCAATATTCTAATATCATTAATATTTATTTATTATCAAATATTAATGAAATACATGTCATAAAATTATAATATATTTATAATATCATAAAGTATTTTTAATACTTTAAAATCATATTTATATGATTTTTAAACAGTTAAATTCGTTATCCGATAATTGCTATTAATATTAAAATATTAATATTTTCATGACCAAATGTCAAAAGTTATATTTTATAACTTAAAAATATTTTTATAACACTTAAATCATTTTTATATGATTTTTAAATCATTAATTCTATTTTTTTATAATTTATTTAATACACTAATTAAATAAACTAATTACCGTTAATATTAATTTATTAATGAATTTCGTCACAAAATATCAAAAGTCACTAAAAATAACTTAAAATATTTTCTTTTACCATAATATTATTTTTCATGAATTAAAACCATTTTTAAATAATTTATTTAATATTGTAATTAAATAAATAAATACCTTTTTATATTCCAAAAATATTAAATATTTTTGAAATATACTCAAAATAATTAAAAACTATTTTTCAAACTTTAAAATAATTTTTCAAAATTTATTTTCTATTTTTAATAATTAAAAACCATTTTATTCGATTTATTTAATTAAAAATAATTAATTTCTAAATAAACTGTCGCTATAGGGACTTTAGGCGACAAATCCGTCGCTGATTGTGTTCTTGTGATGTTCTTGAGCCTGCCTAGATCTTCACGTCAGTCATCGTGGGGCTTACTTCGACCACTGATAAATTTGTGATCTTTATGTTTCTAAGTTAAAATTTGGGTTGATGTTGTAGTACTGATATAGTAATACAACTCTACGTAATTTCCATGTTCAATACACATCCTAGCAGCAAGATTAAAGCTTCAGAACCTCTTGTCAGACACGTTCTTGAATTTCTGGGCTGCCCAGAAATTCAAACAGTGCCAAAGATGCTACTTTGAATCCTTATAGTTTGCATTCTGGGTCTATTTTGTATGATCTAACGATTCATATATGTAGATCACATATCATAGTACAACAACTAATCATCATATTAACTTCACAACATTAAATCAATAAGATCTAGGTCGGTCAAACTAGGCCTCAACAACTGTTCTTGAACATTTCTGGAAAACCCAAAAATGTTCTTGAACAGTTCGGTCAATGGTGGTTTGACCACCAATAGTTTTGATTCTGAGCAAGATCTGAGTAAGATAATGGCTTGGAAATGTAGATCTCATGTCATACTACAACCTTAAAGCAACAACATGACCAAAGAACTTAACAGAAGAAAGATTCAAGGCCTGAAGAATCATTGTCAGAAAAATCTGGGTTTCTGGGTTACCGGGTTACCCAGAAACCAGATTTCATGAACGGTCAACGAGTTTTGACCCACAATAACTCTCGATCTACACCCGATCTAGACTTGATTCGAGTTTCATAGTAAAGACCACATAACATACTACCAATACAAACAATTAAAACACAAAAACAAATAACAGACACCGATCTATGAGGTCTGACATTTGACTGTCAGACACTAATTTTAAGGATTTTTAGATTTAAGAAATCTTCAATTTCGAGCATCAAAATGATATGGATCTGAGTTTTAGCAACCCAGATCATCAAATGACACCCTCTAACACATATCTAAACAACAAATAACAACATCAAACCTCAGATATAAGGATTTCAAGATTTAGGGTTCTTTTACCTTTAAATCTTGATTTTTGATTTCTAACTTTTGATTGCTGTTCTTGGCTTGATAAGAGGCTAACATAGCTTAACTTTTCTCTCTCTCTCACTCTAGATTTTCGAAATGGATGAGAGAGAGTGGCTTGGCAATAATGAGAAGTAAAGTAAGATTTTCTTTACTTTAAATCTTTGATCTATTTGATTCATGCATCTAGTTAGCAATTGGTGGCTGATTTTGGACAAATAAGTCTCATGCTAGGCTAGGGCTAGGTTAATCACCCACCTAAGGATATGGCAAGATTTTGTAAGCTAAAATACAAAAAGGGCAAAATGGTCATTAAACTATTAAATTTAATGGCATTTATGTAAATGGTCCAAACTTTTAGGGTTTAACCCTAAAATATTAGAAATTTAATTTCTAGGATTTTCAAATTTGGGTTTTCGAAATAGAAAATTAATATTTTAAAATTATAATTAGGATTTTCTAATTATATTAAAATTTACTAATCATTATTCAAGCTTGCTAATTAGGATTAACATTTCCTAATTAAAATTACTAATTGAGCAATTAGGTTTCATAATCATGCATTATGGTTTATAACACAAGAATTAGGGTTTCTAAATTATTAAAAATCTAATTAATAATTAGGATTATTCCTAATTAGGTTTATAATTAAAATACATAAACCTTATACATAGCATTTAAATTCCCAAATTAAGATTTTAATATTCGGATTAGGGTATTAAATTCTCAGAACTGAATTTAGAGTTTTTAGAACCGATTTCTAGGGTTTCTTATAGATCGTAAGAATTTTCTAACTGAACGTGGACGTTCTAATTATATACTTAGGGTTCTAAATATATATTTTCTAAGGGTTTCACCCTTAACCACATGATGTACATATATAATACCATATTCACAGAACATATTCACTTAAATCCTTAACAGAATTTTGAAATTCTCAAAATTCTTTCTCAAAAATATCAAACGCATACACTACTACAAAATAGTAAATAGACAACGCTTAAACCACAACGTTTTTATAAAAAACGTTGTAGTATTTTTTTCCACAACGTTTTTAAAAAAACGTTGTAGATAGATATGCAAAAACGTTATCTATTTAAAAGGGTATTTTTTTATTTTAATTAAATAAAGTTTTTTTTAAAACGTTGTCTATGTGATAAAACACGGAGCTCACTTAAAATTAAAAGACTTAATCTTTTTCTTCTCTCCGAGACTCTTTCATTCTTTATCTCTATGCTCGTCGGTGCAGACTTCAGTCCTTCTCTTTTCTTTTGTAGCCCAAAGCCCTAGCCTCTCTTTTCTCTCACTCCTAAATCCGTCCCGATCTCGTCTCTGCTTCTCACCACGCCGCCCCAGCTCCGGCCGTCGACTGCTCCACCGTTGTTCTAAACAAAAGCATTGCACACACTCGGTGTTGCCCTAGTCATCCTCATACAATTTGTGCTTCATCTACATCATGGGAAAGGGATTCTCATCAAATTCGTATATTAAATCTGAGGTAATTGGGTACAAGGGTTTTCACATTTTCTTCTCAATTGGACTGTTGTTAAGGTTAATACTGGTATTGCTTGTGTTTGGGGTTTGATTGTTGTGAGTTGTTCCTCGCACTGTATTGAGTATTTCTTTGAGACAATTATGCCATAGTTAGCATGTAGACTGTCTTTGAAACCCTAGTGTGCAACTTCCTGACCCATAAATCTAGGGCTTTTATGAGCGTCTCTTCTATGTCTCAACTCTTCTGCTTCGAAGCCGGAATCTCACAAGTCCAGTGGGGGAAGTGCGTTTGGTTACGTTTATCCTATCGTGGATCGTCAGGTATTTGGTGATACTTTTTGTTTGTTTATTTATATATTTAAAGCTATATTGGAATATATATGCATATATTGAAACTCATACATGAGTGCTTTTGTAGTTAGTGACACTGGTTGATTTTTGGGATTCGATCAATCTAAAGGATTTTTTATTATAAAAAAAAGTTGTAGAATGGAAATAATTTTTGAATTGAAACTTCTAACTGATTTACATTGATTTGATAATTGCAGGAAGTTTCAGTTGTGAGTGGAGGCAAAGATGGAGATAACAACTTGGATGAGGCCCATCCCATTGTGTTGGTTGATTCAATAAATACCCAAGTTATTGCTTATTTTGACCAAACACCACTCATGGAACCCCAAAGTGCGAAATACACTTATAAATACAGTGCAGGTTTGGGATTGGATGATACCTCTCGTAGATGGAGAATCCTCTGGTATTTCTTACTTTACAATGGCCAATCTCTCTTTCAAGTTTCTACTAAATTAACTACCTTCCTGGCTTCTTTCAGTTCTATTGTTTATTTTAGTGTGTCATTTCAGGTGAAAAAAAGAAACATCGTAAAGAAAAGATTGCTCTGAAGCGTTGGGAGAGAATGATTCGCCGTGGAGTTGATCTTGAGCAGATAAATTTGGTAAGCAGAAAATTAGGTACTTTATTTGGTTAAACGACATAATTGTTCTATCAGTTGAAATTTTCAACTAAGATTGTTGTACTTTGTATCATTTTATCAAGTTTGTTTCTCTTGCCACCTAAGTTTATTGGTTCTCTGAGTTGGTGGTATATTCTATTTCTGTGGAGGGCTTACTGATGTTATCCCACAACCATGTAAATCAATTCACTTCACTTCACGCACCCATTCTGAATAACTAAAATATGAATACATGCTCTGAATAACAATGTCTTATATACGCATATTAATAATTAAGAAATGAATACATGATGAAGAATGTCTTTTTTTTTAACATTCAGAGAAGATCAGGATAATGATTAGCATTTGTCCGTTAATTTACTGGTAAAAGTTGATATGGTTTCGAAATAGACAAGTCATATGATCCTTTTTTAAAATGTTTATTTGAATGAACCAATCTTGACTCCTAATTAATTAAGTGAGTTTTCTGATACACATCTTAAATAGCTTAGATATCAATGTTCAACTTTTCCAACCAACAAATTATTATTAGATCTAAAGTTTCTTACAAAAGCATCTAAAAAGTATAGGGATAAAGCATTTATTATTACTTTGCTTTGTGTAATTCAACATGATAATGTTCATTTTTTGTTTGAATTGTAGAAATTACAGCAGATGGTTTTGGATGGAGTTGATATTTTATCATTCCAGCCTATGTATTCGTAGGATTGTTCCCAGGTATGGAATCAGCTTATCTGACTATTGAGCTATGTCTGGATTGGCTGCCACTTTATTGCTGGATATTTTTCTTTGCTAGCTAATAGTCCCCCTTTCCCTACTCTCCTTACCATATCGCCTTGCTCCTTTAGAAGTTATTTATGCATTATTTATATTTAGACTCACAAGAAAAATGATGAGTTGATCTTCAGTTCATTGCTTTTTCAATATATATAGACACGTTATTGGGTTCCACATAATAACTTGAAGAAATTTGATTATTAACAAAAATTCCAAATGCCACTGCCTTAGTCCTGTTAATTAACTAGTCATGTCTTTAATGGAACAAATTCCAGTGGAAGTGTTACATGGAGAACTTTCTCCTCATTGGCTTAATGGCTCTGGAGTGTGATCAACTTGCGCTCAGTTTAATTAACTTAAAATTGCTATTTTATCTTGTCAATGCTCTGGAGTGTCATATGACGTTTTGGGAGCACAGATTCTTCAAACTGGGATGGAAGATCATGAAACTTGCAACTGATGTGGCACACAGAGTTGTTAGCTCATTAGAAGGCGCATGTGTTTTTGCAATTGAGTTGTTTTTGACAGCGGATGGTCAGGTTGTATAACAACTCGGTGTATGTTTATTCGACTTTTTGGATTTCTTTTTTTTCAATGTCATGTGACTTTTCTATCTTCATGTGCGGTGAGAAATATGTTATATTGATCTTAACTTTACTTATATAGACTTCCGTCCTGATGAACTTGCTGTCATGCTATGTATGATATGACGCCCCCAAAATTAGGTATACATCACCCATCTTGGGTCGTCAGATACATAGTACAGAATACAAATACAACTTACTAATACAACTGTCGTATACAATACGACAAAACATAAACTGTGAGTTTGAATACAAATATTATCTTCTAGAGAAAATTCATACTCAAAAGGAGTCCTCATTACAGTTATTAACACACCATTACATAGAATAGTGAGGACTACTAACTAATACTATCATTCGGACCATCGCTCCGTTCCCCGACTTGCCCCAGCTACGTTCTCATTTCTTGAAGAGAACAGTGAAAGAAAGGGTGAGCTCAACTAGCCCAGTAAGAAATATTATAGCTAAGATAATGCAGAATAAATTATCATTAGCCTTCAACAATGTTAAACTGATAAAATATAATAGACATCAAGTTTAACTGCAGCGGAACAAGCAATCCATTAAAAGAGTCAAGTAGAAAATAAACTCTACTATCTTTTATGATTTAAAAGGTTTTTCAACACTGTGATCGCTGGGACTCAGCTTAATAAAATAATCCACATCATCGAATCACCCCTGCACTACGGCCAAGGATATTCGTATATTCATTAATGGTTATGATCATGCCAACAACTGTCCATCAATGCACTAAGGGCCAATGAGGACTTTTACCACATCATTTGTAATATTACGGTCATGATTATACCGAATAATCCCTGGTCATAATCATACCAAGTCCATCTATGCACTACAGGCCACAAATGACTTTCAACATTTTATAAATATGAGGATGATGGCAATGATATAAGAATTCAATAAAACAAGTTCAAGAATTAATTTATCCAAGAATTAACAACGTCCAAATTGTCAACATGATACTGCTTTGTGGAGTAAAATTCAAGAATGCTTAGAAGAATATTTTCATGAAAAGATACTGGATGAAACGCAATTATCAAGGATATTCCACAAATTTCATGGAGTATAGAAGTCAAAACTTAACCAACTGAGTATAATAAAGAATGGAATAACAAAAGAAATCACCATGCATGCGATAGACCGCACATACAGGTTATTCCAACATAATAATAAATAATGGAACCAGGTCCGGCGTAAACGCACAGACAGGATATTCCGACAGAATAATAAATAATGGAACCAGGTCCGGTGTAAAACACACAGACAGGATATTCCAACAGAATAATAACAAGACGGAACCAAGTCCGGTGTAAAACACACAGACAGGATGTTCTAACAAACTAGTAATAAAAACGGAACCAGGTCCGGTGTAAAACACACAGACAGGATGTTCCAACAGAATAATAATAAAAACGGAACCAGGTCCGGTGTAAAACACACAGACAGGATGTTCCAACAGAATAATAATAAAAACGAAACTAGGTCCGGTGTAAAACACACAGACAGGATGTTCCAACAGAATAATAGAAGAATATCACCAAGTATAGGGTAGACCGCGTATACTGGTTATTCCAACAGAATAATAAAGAATGAAATAACAGAAGTTCTCTTCATGAATATAAAAGAAATAATATTCCCTACCGTTTTAAAGAAAAGCTGAAATAAGGAAGTAGTTAAGTAGCAGAATACTCTTCTTCTCTCTCTTTATAGTTTCTCTATAGTTTCTCTCTCTAGAGTTCAGTGAATTCGTAAGAAATAATGAAGGAATGAGCTGCTATTTATAGAAAAATAGAATGCATAGTAACTAATCCATGAACGGTCCAGATTGATTACTTTAATCTGACGGTCCATATTTAAAGAAAAATCTTTTAAATAAAATATAATATATTCTATTTATAGAATAACTTTAATAAAGTATTCTGTTTTATATAAAAAGATGTTTCTGTTTTATTACGTTAATAATACGAATAAAACAAAACGTCATTATCGCTAAATAATTCATATTATTAACTGACAATAATTGAATCAAACTGAGTGACTTCTCACATAAGCATTAATAATCAATACCGTGTGCTACTATTCAACCACACGTATTACTGTACTTTTACTACCGAGTAGTTCAACAGTATCAATGGTAAAACTTCCGCCGTTATTTTTAATAAAATATTTTTGTCGTTTTCTCAATCCGACAATAATTCTGTTATGGGGTCCACCAATGATTGTGCCGTTATACGAATATTCCCTGTTAAAATGAATATTCCCCGACCAATCGAATATTATATAACAACTTGCGTACTTTGCAAAATTTATAAATATTACCCACAACTATAACATTATATCAAATTATCTCCATATATTCAAAAATAATATTTATAGAAAATTCATCTTTATTTATAAAAGTTGGGGTCTTACAACCTCCCCTTCTTATGAAATTTCGCCCTCGAAATTAGGGTACGTACCTGGTATGTCGAAGAGGTAAGGATACCTTGATTTCATTTCAGATTCTAACTCCCAAGTCAATTCCTCAACATCGTGGTTTCTCCACAAAACTTTGACTTGAGGTATAACCTTGGAGCGTAGAATATGTTCCTTCTTATCCAAGATTTGAACAAGAACTTCTTCATACGTCAAATCCTCCGCTATTTCGTCCGGTTCTAACTCAATAATATGGTTCGGGTCTTCCACATATTTGCGTAACATAGATATGTGAAAAACGTTATGAACACGAGACATACTTGGCGGTAAAGCGAGTCTATAAGCCACAGTTCCTACTCGATCGAGGATTAAAAATGGACCGATGAATCGAGGATTGAGCTTTCCTCTTTTTTCAAATCTCGCAACTCCTTTCCATGGAGCAACACGTAAGAACACATGATCTCCTATATCAAATTCAACGTCCTTTCGATGAAGATCAACATAACTCTTTCGCCGATCTTGTGAGGTTTTTATACGTTGTCGGATCGTTTGAATCTTTTCTGTAGTTGTAACATTCCATATTTTTTTAAATGCAAGTTATAAATATTTATTAGTTTATATAAATATTTATTGGATATGTTATTGTTGAATAAATAATTGTTCAATTTGAGTGATGTGGTTTATTTAATTATTTGTTGAATAAATAATTAAATATTAAATATTAAATATTTATTGGCAATATTAAATATTTATTGAATTATATGGCAATTTGAGTTGATGTGATGTAATTAATTATTTGTTGAGTAAATAATTAAGGAGCTAAATAAATTAATTATTATGAGATTTTATAATAATGGAGTTTAATTTAATAAGCTAGAGAGCTTATAATGATTTTAAATAAATAATAATATTTAAATGAGAAATTGTAGTTTGAAATATTAGTTGATTAAATGAAATTATAATTGTAAAAAGAATTATAATTGTTTATGTATTAAAGTAATTTAATAGATTAATGTTTAATTGATTTATTAATTTAATAAAGGTGTGACTAATAACCTTGCTATAAATGAGTTATTAAAATAAAAAAAATGGTTTAATTTAGTTTTGTCAAACAAGGTATAAGGATTAATCAATTTGTTTTAATTCAGTTTACCAAACAAGGTGTAAGGATTAATGGGTTATTTTTATTATGCTAGCCAAACAAGCCTTAAGGCTTTTGATTTTTAAAACTTATGTAACTGACATAACTTATGTCAGTACTTATATTATATAATTATTATAATTATATCTTATATGCGTTATAATATTTTACGTAAGATTAGAGGAGAGAGAAAGGAGAGAAAAAGAAAAAAACTCAGAGGAAGAAGAAGAAGAAAAGAAGAAAACTAAGAGAAAAATTGAGAGAATTAAGAGAATTTTACAGGTTTTGGAGAAAAGATTTGGAGAAAAAAGGGATAGTGTCATCATCTTTCATAATCCAAGGTAGGAGCTCTAGCTCTTTCTTTAAAAATTTAGTTTTCTTCTTCCCAAAAAGTCTCTATGAAAATTTTATAAAAGATAAATTGTTGTTATGTATATGGTTTGGCATGATTATTGATTATATGGTTGTTCTATGAACTTATATATGATTATAGAGAAATTAGTTCATGCATATATGTGTTTTGTGGAAGAAATATATTACAAAGTGTTCATATGACAATATGTATGAATATGACTATTTTAAAATAGAAATTAAGGTTTTAATTGTTGTTAAATGGATAAATTAATTTTTAGAATTGATAGAGTATGTAAAAACATAATTATGATGCTTTGGAATTTCTGTTTTGGTTGAATAACAAAATCACAGTGTTGATTTTTATGAAAAATATCAAAAATGGAGTTTTGGGTTTTAAAATATGTTATTCTAGTATTTAATTTTCTAAAATTATGGTTTAAGTTGTGTTAATTTAGTATTTGTATGCTCGGTGAAGTTTATGTGTAATTTGCATTAGTTATTCATGTCAATTAGTGTTGGAATTGAAGTTATAGACAGAAAATTTAGTTGTTCGTGGTTGGTTTCTGTGAGTTTCGGCGCCCCAGCGACAAAATTCACGCCTCAGCGCCAATTTTCGTGCCCTGGCGCCAATTTTTGCGCCCCAGCGCCAAAATGGGCCGTAGCTCGCGCCTCAGCGCTGATGCTCGCGCCCCAGCGCCGATGCTCGCGCCCCAGCGACGATGTTCCGCGCCCCGGCGCCGGAAAAGTGGCCTAGTTGGGCAGTTTTGACCTCCTGTAGTAAAATGGCCATAACATTTTCATACGAACTCCGATTTAGGTAATTCAAGATGATTCGGAAAGAGGACGAGTATACCTACAACTTTCATTCTTTAAGTTTTTTAATTTGAGGTCTGTAACAGTAGTAAAAATGGTCATCTTTACGACTGTTGTGTATTTAGAGCCAATCGGAGGGCGTCGGGATGCACGAATGCAAGTGCAACCCTTTGGGTATTAGTATAACTTAATGATAACATGTTGGACATGTATTAGGATGTTGTATTAAGTTGTTAATGTATACGTGGTGCAATGACATGATCATTTAAGTAGTTGTAATAAAGCTAAAAAGTAATGTTCATGAAAGATGTGATGTTGTTTAAACTTAAACTTAGTTAGTAGCTATACTAAGAGTAATAAAGGAACTCATAAAGGTAATGTTAGTGTAACTAATGTGTATTGTCAATGCATATGGTATGTGTAGGACTTGGGGTGAACGGGAATAGTAATTGTTTAACCTACACGCGAGGCAAGTTCCCTAACCTTTTCTACTTTATTATTCAGCAAGGTTACTTTTCACTGTTATGTTATACTTACGCAAGTTCTCTAACTCAAAACTTCATTGTGCAAGTTTGAATTCGTTAAACACATTATCGCTTTAATTCCATTTCAATTGTACAAATTGCTAACTTTACACTTTCGTAGAGTTAGATTGTTTATTGTTGATTAAGCTCGTGTATCTATTGGTTTATGAGGATGCATGTTATGATTATTCCATGATTATGCTATTAAATTATTCCTAAAGCATGATGTTAGTTTATAAATATCAATTCAACTATGATTATTCCATAGTATACAGTTATGTTGTTTGTAATCAACTAACCCTTAGTTGATTACCATTGAATTCTAAATTACCCCGTGATGTATCCAAACCAAACTCACTTTGGTACGGACTTGTATTCTAAATACTGAGAAGAACAACTCTTTTATAAGAGGTTACGCTTAGCGTTGAAATGATTGTGCACAATACATTGTACGAAGGGTTGATCCCCCTAAGTACGTGCAGTCCTTATAGTCTTATGACTGTTAAAGTTTAAGTTGAAAAAATTACTTATAACTGTGGACATGATTCGTGGTCATTAAACCCTCAGTAATTGATTAAAGTTTTTAGAAAGTAATAGAATTTATTGTTCAGTTCTATTAAACCTAATGTTGGTACATGATGTAAAGTTAACTGATTTATTTATTATTATTTCAAGTGGGCCTTGTTTGCTCACTCTTGCCTGTAAACATTCTTACAGCTAAGGTTGAAACTGGTGATATACCTAGCACCAGTAAAGGGAGAGGAAAGATTAAGCAATGCTGAAGACCTGTAATAGTTAGACAGTTTATTTTTTTATACTTTGTTTAAAGATTGTAAAGAAGTTTATATTAATTTAATTTCCGCATGAATGAATGTTTGTAAAGGTTAGATAACCTGGGAGATTTTTATTAAAGTTTAATCCTGTATGGGCAGGTTTTATTTATTCAATTTTATCAATTGGGTAGTTAGTAATGAATGTTTTGATTACGTGAACACCAAATCTTGAGGAAATGAAGTACCGGGATTTGGGGGTGTCACAGGTTGGTATCAAAGCTTTAGGTTATGAACCTTAGGTGGGGGAAAAAGCCTTAGGAAATAACCTTTGAAAATATAGTGAAGATAACTCTTATCGAGTTTCAAGGAAGAAGTAATAAAACACTTATGTGCTTATGTGTTTATAACTTATTTGCTCGCGAGTGTCGAGTAGAATGATTAATAACTAAAACTTTAAAATTTTGTTGTCAGGATGACTAATGTCGGAGAATCTAGTCAGACTAGGGAGGAGGGACCTCAAATGCCTATAGAGGAGGAGCCTCGCGACATTCAGGTAGTTTGGGAACAACTACTGCCACGGGAGTCAGCCCCGTTGGTCACAGTGGTTGAAGATGAGGATGATGATGTGGAGACGGATGAGGAGGATCCCGTGGAGTTGCCACAGGAGGATGAAGATAACGAGGACGAGGAAGAGGAGACTCCACTAACTTCGATGGATGCTCGTATGTATGATGAGGTCTACGACCGTAACGTGGAACTTCAGGACACAGTTGAGGAGTTGCAGGAGATAATAGCTGAACAACAGATTGTAATGACACAAAAGGACGACGACATCCGAAATCGAGATGAACGTCTAACTAATGCTGAAGAGAAGCTGATGCAGACTGAAGGAGAAAAGGAACAACTGATCGAGACGGTGGTGGAACTGAAGAAAAAGCTGAATGAAGAAGCTACCAAGAGGGCGAGAGCTGAAGACGCATATGAGGAAGCTTATCAACGAACTGGAAGAGCAGTAAGGGACGCACAAGAAAATAGGATGAAGATGGAAGAGATGGATAAAGTATTCAATACCGTGATCAATCGAGCTCAAGATCGGGTCAGGGTTATCCAATTCAGTTCGAGACTCTACCATCATACGTGTTAGATCGCCGAACCATGTTCCGTGTTATGGAAGAAGAGCGTCAAAAGGTGACTGATTATCTTAATAGATCATCGTAGGAAATTTGTCTGTTTTGCAAATAATAAGTGTTAAATAATGTGTAAATCCCTAGTGTTAAGTAACCATGGGATATGAGAATGATGATGTTGCCCTGAAACTTTTGTAGTTCAGGAAAGTAATGTAGATAGCAGAGATGCTATTGTGTTATGTTTTCAAAAGTTATGAATAAATAAAAGTTATTATTTTATTCAAAGTGTTATGTGCTATGTGATTATTTCTTTGTTGAGGCAAATTAATTAGAAATACGTAAAGAAGTTGAGTAATGGTCTAATAGATGTTTTCTTTAACAGAAAATGCCTCCCAGACGTCAACCAACACGACAGAGAACCACCGACGAAGCTAACGACAATGTTGATGCGAATCCCGTTCAACAACTAGTGGCACTATTGACAGGAGCGTTGCAGAATCAACCTCAAAACCAAGGCACAACGTTTAAGGATTTCAAGGCGGTTGGACAACCTGAATTCCGTGGGTCCATGAATCCAGTCAAAGCACAAACCTAGATTATGGAAATAGAGAAGGTGTTCGATGTCGCTAGGGTAGGGGATGAGCAGAAGACTGCTTTCGCAACTTTCATGTTGAAAGCAGAAGCTAGTTATTGGTGGCAAGCCAATAAAACTCTGGAAGGGCCAGGAGTGATGACCTGGGATAGGTTCAAGGAACTGTTCTTCGAGACCTATTTCCCAGAGAGTTCAAAGAGTCAGCTGGAAGTACAGTTTCTGGAGCTGAAGCAAGGGACGATGACGGTATCCGAGTATGCCACAAAATTCAACGAGTTGGCGAGGTTTGCGCCATATCAGGTTAGCACAGACGAACACAAAGCGAAGAGGTTTGAACAGGGACTGAAGCCCTGGCTGTACAGTAGGGTTTCCCTGTTCCAGTTGAAGACATTTGCAGCAGTAATGGAGAAAGCAATACTCGCTGAAGGTGGAGGAGAGGCGGTGACCAAATTCAACCAGGAACAAAAGAAGAAGAAGAATGAGAATGAAATGAAGAATGGAGGTGGCAGCAGTGGAAATAACAATAGCAACAGCAACACCTTGAAGAGGAAGTGGAATGGGAACGGGGGAGCTGGAAACCAGCAGGGTAACCAGCAAAACAAAAAGTTTGAAGCATGTGCGACATGCGGGAAATTTCACAAGGGTGCGTGCTTGATGGGGAAACGAGTTTGCTACAATTGTGGCCAGGAGGGTCACATCGCCCTAAATTGCACTTAACCAAAGAAGAAGGCGTGCTTCACGTGCGGATCCAAGGATCATTTTGCTCGTGAATGCCCTAAGAAGAAGGAGGGAGGAACAACCAGAAGCAATGGAGGTAACAATGGAAGTACATGGGCCATTACAGGACCTGCAGCATCAAACAAACCCACAGCCAGAACCTTCAACATGACTGTGCAAGATGCTGTGCAATCAAAAGATGTGGTGTCAGGTATTATCCCAATCAATGATATTAGTGCATATGTATTATTTGATTCGGGTGCTACTTGCTCGTTTATATCTGATGAATTTGCCAAGAGGTTAGAATTGCCTAGTGAAGAACTGAATTTTCCTTTGAACATAGAAATTGCGAATAAGGAAGTAATCCCTGTTAGATTCGTATACAAGAACTGTAGGGTGAACATTAAGGAGAATATCTTGTTGGTAGATTTGATTCCGATTAGACTCGGGGAATTTGATGTAATTCTGGGAATGGATTGGTTGTTCAAATACGGAGCGGTAATTGACTGCCAAAAGAAGTGTGTAAACCTTATGACTCCGTCAAAGGTAGTATTTTATGGTAGCAAGTCGCCTAGACAAATGAAATGTCTGACGACTATGCAGGCCAAGAAATTATTGAGTCAAGGTTGTGTGGGCTATTTAGCTTACATAGTTGATACTCAGAAGAAGGGGGTAAAACTAGAAGAAATACCGGTAGTGAGAGAATTCGAAGACGTTTTTCCAGAGGATTTGCCAGGACTTCCACCTGACCGAGAAATTGAGTTCGTAATCGATTTAGTGCCCGGAACAGCACCGATATCGAAGGACCCGTACAGAATGGCTCCGGTAGAAATGAAGGAACTCATGGTGCAACTGCAAGAACTACTGGACCAGAAGTATATTCAACCAAGCGTGTCACTGTGGGGAGCGCCGGTATTATTTGTGAAGAAGAAGGACAGATCAATGCGTCTTTGCATTGATTATAGGGAGTTAAATAAGGTCACTATTAAGAATAGGTATCCGTTACCTAGAATAGATGACTTGTTTGATCAATTGAAGGGTGCTAAATACTTCTCGAAAATAGATTTGAGAAGTGGGTATCACCAATTGAAGGTAAGAAAGGAGGATATACCTAGAACGGCATTCAGAACTCGGTACGGACATTACGAGTTTCTGGTGATGTCTTTTGGTTTAACAAATGCCCCTGCCGCGTTCATGGATTTGATGAACAGGGTATTTAAACCATTTTTAGACAAGTTCGTAGTGGTGTTTATCGACGACATTCTGGTGTATTCCAAAACTCAAGAAGAACACGTGGAACATTTACGTCTGACGTTGGAGACACTAAGAAAGGACAAGTTGTACGCGAAGTTCTCTAAGTGTGAATTTTGGCTCGATCGTGTACAATTTTTGGGTCATGTGATTGACAAAGATGGGATTTCAGTAGATCCATCGAAAGTGGAAGTTGTAATCAATTGGGAACAACCAAGAACACCTTCGGAGGTGAGGAGTTTCTTGGGGCTGGCCAGTTATTATAGAAGATTTATACAAGATTTTTCTAAGATAGCCACTCCGTTAACAAATTTGACACGAAAAGCTGTGAAATTCGTGTGGACGGAGAAATGTGAAGAGAGATTCCAAGATTTGAAGAAGAAGCTAAGTATGGCACCTGTGTTAACCCTGCCAGATAATACAGGAAATTTTGTGGTGTATAGTGATGCCTCACACAAAGGGTTAGGTTGTGTTCTTATGCAGAACGGCAAAGTTATTGCCTATGCATCAAGACAACTGAAGGATTACGAGAACGGTTACCCGACTCATGATTTGGAATTGGCTGCAGTTGTGTTTGCTCTAAAGATATGGATACACTATCTTTATGGAGAGAAATGTGAGATCTACACAGACCACAAAAGTCTGAAGTATATTTTCACTCAGAAAGATTTGAACTTGCGTCAGAGAAGGTGGATGGAATTGATAAATGATTATGATTGTGAGATCTTTTATCATCCGGGCAAAGCGAATGTGGTTGCAGATGCTTTAAGCAGGAAAGGTCGGGAAAAATTAATGCTGATAACAACTCAGGAGGAGCTCATTTCAGCAATGACAAAGTTAGAACTGGAAATCAAATTTCCACAGGAAACTGACGAACGACTATTCCATCTAGAAGCAGGTCAAACTTTACTAGACAAGGTGAAAAATGCTCAGTTACAAGATGAAGAATATGGAAAGATAAAAGAGAATATGGTTGATGGTAACAATACGAAATATAAGGTCGATACCGAAGGATTACTACGGTACGAGGGAAGAATCTGGGTTCCAGTAACACCAGAACTGAAAAACGAAATCCTGACCGAAGCTCATAGCTCAAGATATTCGATTCATCAAGGAAGCACGAAAATGTATCAAGATTTGTGCCGACATTTTTGGTGGCAAAATATGAAAAGGGACGTCGCAGAATGTGTAGCGAAGTGCTTAACATGTCAGAGAGTAAAAGCCGAACATCAAAAACCCAGCAGATTGCTTCAACCGTTGGAAATACCGGAATGGAAATGGGAGCATATCACGATGGATTTTGTGGTAGGTCTTCCAACTACTCAGAAAGGATACGATGCGATTTGGGTAATAGTAGACAGACTGACAAAATATGCACACTTTTTGCCAATAAAGATTAGATTAAATCTTGATCAGCTGGCAAAACTATATATTAAAGAGATCATTGCAAGACATGGAGTTCCAGTGTCAATTGTGTCAGACAGAGATCCGAGGTTCACATCAAACTTCTGGAAGAGACTACAAGAATGTATGGGAACACAGTTGCGAATGAGTACGGCATATCATCCGCAAACAGATGGCCAAAGCGAACGAACGATCCAGACATTAGAAGATATGTTGAGAGCATACATCATGGATTTCAAAGGAAGCTGGGAAGAGCAATTACCGTTGGTGGAATTTGCCTACAATAATAGTTATCACGCAAGCATCGGCATGCCGCCTTATGAAGCGTTATACGGCAGAAAGTGCAGAACTCCACTGTATTGGGATGAAGTTGGTGAACGCCAACTGTTAGGACCAGAACTGGTACAACAAACTGCTGAAGTTATCAAACTCATCAGGGCAAGATTGGTAGCAGCTCAAGACCGACAGAAAAAGTATGCTGATCAACACAGGCAAGATCGTGCACTTGACGTAGGAAGCTACGTATTCCTAAAAGTTTCTCCTTGGAAGGGGAAAATTCGTTTTGGTAAAAAGGGAAAACTAAGCCCGAGGTTTATTGGACCCTTTGAAGTGCTGCGAAAAGTTGGAGAGGTAGCTTATGAGGTAGCTCTACCTCCAGAGTTGGAAAACATTCATAATATTTTTCATATTTCGGTGTTACGACAATATAAACCCGATTACAAGCACGTAATCGAGTACGAACCGTTGCAGTTCGAGAAAGATTTGTCTTATGAAGAGGTTCCTATCCAGATAGTCGACAGGAAAGAACAAGTGCTCAGGAATAAAATGATACCTTCTGTGAAGGTGATTTGGAGGAACCACAACGCTGAAGAAGCAACGTGGGAACTCGAAGAGAAAATGTTAAAAGAATACCCTGAGTTATTTGTTTAATCTGTGTCTTCGATTCTGAGGACAAAATCTTTGTAAGTAGGGAAGAATGTAGCGAATGTGTTGTTTGAGTTGTGATTCTGAGGACAGAATCCTTTTAAGAGAGGAATGATGTAACATTCCATATTTTTTTAAATGCAAGTTATAAATATTTATTGGTTTATATAAATATTTATTGGATATATTATTGTTGAATAAATAATTGTTCAATTTGAGTGATGTGGTTTATTTAATTATTTGTTGAATAAATAATTAAATATTAAATATTAAATATTTATTGGCAATATTAAATATTTATTGAATTATATGGCAATTTGAGTTGATGTGATGTAATTAATTATTTGTTGAGTAAATAATTAAGGAGCTAAATAAATTAATTATTATGAGATTTTATAATAATGGAGTTTAATTTAGTAAGCTATAGAGCTTATAATGATTTTAAATAAATAATAATATTTAAATGAGAAATTATAGTTTGAAATATTAGTTGATTAAATGAAATTATAATTGTAAAAAGAATTATAATTGTGTATGTATTAAAGTAATTTAATAGATTAATGTTTAATTGATTTATTAATTTAATAAAGGTGTGACTAATAACCTTGCTATAAAGGAGTTATTAAAATAAAAAAAATGGTTTAATTTAGTTTTGTCAAACAAGGTATAAGGATTAATCAATTTGTTTTAATTCAGTTTACCAAAAAAGGTGTAAGGATTAATGAGTTATTTTTATTATGCTAGCCAAACAAGCCTTAAGACTTTTGATTTTTAAAACTTATGTAACTGACATAACTTATGTCAGTACTTATATTATATAATTATTATAATTATATCTTATATGCGTTATAATATTTTACGTAAGATTAGAGGAGAGAGAAAGGAGAGAAAAAGAAAAAAACTCAGAGGAAGAAGAAGAAGAAAAAAAGAAAACTAAGAGAAAAATTGAGAGAATTAAGAGAATTTTACAGGTTTTGGAGAAAAGATTTGGAGAAAAAAGGGATAGTGTCATCATCTTTCATAATCCAAGGTAGGAGCTCTAGCTCTTTCTTTAAAAATTTAGTTTTCTTATTCCCAAAAAGTCTCTATGAAAATTTTATAAAAGATAAATTGTTGTTATGTATATGGTTTGGCATGATTATTGATTATATGGTTGTTCGATGAACTTATATATGATTATAGAGAAATTAGTTCATGCATATATGTGTTTTGTGGAAGAAAATATATTACAGAGTGTTCGTATGACAATATGTATGAATATGGCTATTTTAAAATAGAAATTAAGGTTTTAATTGTTGTTAAATGGATAAATTGATTTTTAGAATTGATAGAGTATGTAAAAACATAATTATGATGCTTTGGAATTTCTGTTTTGGTTGAATAACAAAATCACAGTGTTGATTTTTATGAAAAATATCAAAAATGGAGTTTTGGGTTTTAAAATATGTTATTCTAGTATTTAATTTTCTAAAATTATGGTTTAAGTTGTGTTAATTTAGTATTTGTATGCTCGGTGAAGTTTATGTGTAATTTACATTAGTTATTCATGTCAATTAGTGTTGGAATTGAAGTTATAGACATAAAATTTAGTTGTTCGTGGTTGGTTTCTGTGAGTTTCGGCGCCCCAGCGTCAAAATTCACGCCCCAGCGCCAATTTTCGCGCCCTGGCGCCAATTTTTGCGCCCCAGCACCAAAATGGGCCGTAGCTCGCGCCCCAGCGCCGATGCTCGCGCCCCAGCGCCACTGTTCCGCGCCCCGGCGCCGGAAAAGTGGCCTAGTTGGGCAGTTTTGACCTCCTGTAGTAAAATGGCCATAACTTTTTCATACGAACTCCGATTTAGGTAATTCAAGATGATTCGGAAAGAGGACGAGTAGACGTACAACTTTCATTCTTTAAGTTTTTTAAGTTGAGGTCTATAATAGTAGTCAAAATGGTAATCTTTATGACTGTTGTGTATTTGGAGCCAATCGGAGGGCGTCGGGATGCACGAATGCAAGTACAACCCTTTGGGTATTAGTATAACTTAATGATAATATGTTGGAAATGTATTAAGATGTTGTATTAAGTTGTTAATGTACACGTGGTGCAATGACATGATCATTTAAGTAGTTGTAATAAAGCTAAAAAGTAATGTTCATGAAAGATATTATGTTGTTTAAACTTAAACTTAGTTAGTAGCTATACTAAGAGTAATAAAGGAACTCATAAAGGTAATGTTAGTGTAACTAATGTGTATTTTCAATGCATATGGTATGTGTAGGACTTGGGATGAACGGGAATAGTAATTGTTTAACCTACACGCGAGGCAAGTTCCCTAACCTTTTCTACTTTATTATTCAGCAAGGTTACTTTTCACTGTTATGTTATACTTACGCAAGTTCTCTAACTCAAAACTTCATTGTGCAAGTTTGAATTCGTTAAACACATTATCGCTTTAATTCCATTTCAATTGTACAAATTGCTAACTTTACACTTTCGTAGAGTTAGATTGTTTATTGTTGATTAAGCTCGTGTATCTATTGGTTTATAAGGATGCATGTTATGATTTTTCCATGATTATGCTATTAAATTATTCCTAAAGCATGATGTTAGTTTATAAATATCAATTCAACTATGATTATTCCATAGTATACAGTTATGTTGTTTGTAATCAACTAACCCTTAGTTGATTACCGTTGAATTTTAAATTACCCCGTGATGTATCCAAACCAAACTCACTTTGGTACGGACTTGTATTCTAAATACTGAGAAGAACAACTCTTTGATAAGAGGTTACGCTTAACGTTGAAATGATTGTGCACAATACATTGTATGAAGGGTTGATCCCCCTAAGTACGTGAAGTCCTTATAGTCTTATGACTGTTAAAGTTTAAGTTGAAAAAATTACTTATAACTGTGGACATGATTCGTGGTCATTAGGCCCTCAGTAATTGATTAAAGTTTTTAGAAAGTAATAGAATTTATTGTTCAGTTCTATTAAACCTAATGTTGGTACATGATGTAAAGTTAACTGATTTATTTATTATTATTTCAAGTGGGCCTTGTTTGCTCACTCTTGCCTGTAAACATTCTTACAGCTAAGGTTGAAACTTGTGATATACCTAGCACCAGTAAAGGGAAAGGAAAGATTAAGCAATGCTGAAGACCTGTAATAGTTAGACAGTTTATTTTTTTAGACTTTGTTTAAAGATTGTAAAGAAGTTTATATTAATTTAATTTCCGCATGAATGAATGTTTGTAAAGGTTAGATAACCTGGGAGATTTTTATTAAAGTTTAATCCTGTATGGGCAGGTTTTATTTATTCAATTTTATCAATTGGGTAGTTAGTAATGAATGTTTTGATTACGTGAACACCAAATCTTGAGGAAATGAAGTACCAGGATTTGGGGGTGTCACAGTAGTCATACGTACCAACTCCAGTCCCAACAACGTTGCTTCACCCACCTCATCCCATCATACTGGAGAACGACATTTTCTTCCATACAATGCTTCGAATGGAGCCATGCCAATACTTGCTTGATAACTGTTGTTGTAGGAAAACTCCACCAATGGTAAGAACTTGTCCCAACTTCCCTTGAAGTCAAAGACATAGAGTCTTAATAAATCTTCTAGAGTTTGAATAGCACTCTCTGATTGTCCGTCCGTCTGAGGATGATATGCCGAACTAAATCGTAAATCTGTGCCCATAGCTTTTTGTAAACTAACCCAAAATTGTGAAGTGAATCTTGGGTCTCGATCAGAAACTATGGATACTGGCATACCATGCAGTCGTACAATCTCATTTATGTGCATACGAGCAAGACGTTCAAGTGTATAAGTTTCTCGTATCGGTAAGAAATGAGCAGACTTGGTCAATCTATCAACAATGACCCAAATCACATCTATACCTTGAGAAACCTTAGGAAGACCGGTAACGAAATCAATGGTAATGTGCTCCCACTTCCATTCTGGAATTTCAAGTGGTTGCAATGGACCTTTTGGTACTTGATGCTCCGCTTTGACTCGTTGACAAGTTAGACACCTTGAGATAAACAACGCTATCTCTCTCTTCATATTGCTCCACCAAAATGTATGACGAAGATCATGATACATTTTAGTACTTCCAGAATGGATTGCAAACGGTGTGTTGTGCGCCTCCATCATGATTTCATACTTTAAATCAGGGTTGTTAGGAACACAAAGTCTGGAATTGACTCGAAGTATTCCTTCTTCATCGATTCTTGCTTCCGGCATAGCACCTTCTTGCACTTTCTTCCTCATACGCATCAGTTCAAGGTCTGTAGCTTGAGCAGCTTTAACTTTATCGATTAAAGTTGGTTCTACTTGTATATTCGCCATCATCACATGGGTCTCTAGAGTCTTTAACTCTATCTCCATCCTTCGCAAGTCACACAAAATGAGCCTTTGTGTTGACAATATCGCACTCGTACTTGCATATGATCTTCTACTCAATGCGTCAGCTACCACGTTCGCTTTTCTAGGATGGTATTGAATGGTATGATCATAATCTTTCAACAATTCAAGCCAACGTCGTTGTCGCATGCTGAGTTCCTTTTGAGTGAGGAAATATTTGAGACTTTTATGATCCGTAAAGATCTCCACCTTCTCCCCATACAAGTAATGCCTCCAAATTTTAAGTGCAAAGACAACAGCTGCCAACTCTAGATCATGAGTAGGATAATTCCTCTCATATTCCTTGAGTTGTCTTGATGCATAGGCTATGACTTTTTCATGTTGTATGAGAACGCATCCCAACCCTTTGCTCGAAGCATCACTGTAGATGACAAATCCCTCCGAGCCAGATGGTATTGTTAGAACAGGTGCTGAAATGAGTCTCCTCTTGAGTTCTTGAAAACTTTGCTCACATTCTTCGCTCCAACTGAACTTTGTATCTTTCCGAGTCAGCTGAGTTAATGGAGTAGCGATTCAAGAAAATCCTTCCACGAATATCCGATAATAACCAGCTAAACCAAGAAAGCTACGTGCTTCGGTCACTAATTTAGGTTGCTTCCAACTTTGAATAGCTTCAATCTTTGTCGGGTCAACCGATATTCCACGACTTGATTCTACGTGCCCAAGGAATACTACCTCCTCCAGCCAGAACTCGTATTTCTTCAATTTGGCATAAAGCTTGTATTCACGAAGCTTTTGGAGTACCAGCCTCAAGTGTTGCTCATGATCTTCATGGCTTTTGGAATAAATAAGGATGTCATCAATAAAGACGACCACAAAGTGATCCAAATATTCCTTGAATACCCGGTTCATCATATCCATGAAGGCAGCAGGAGCATTAGTCAATCCAAAGGACATGACTAGGAATTCATAATGCCCTTACGGAGTTCTAAAAGCCATCTTTGGAATATCCTCAGTTCTAACCTTCAGCTGATGATATCCAGAACGAAGATCGATCTTTGAAAAGAATTATGCTCCTTGCAACTGGTCAAACAGGTCATCAATACGTGGCAATGGGTACCTATTTTTGATGGTGACATGATTCAACTCCCGATAATCTATACAAAGTCGCATACTTTCATCTTTCTTCTTCACAAATAGCACAGGAGCACCCCAAGGAGAAGTACTAGGACGAATAAAGCCAATGTATAACAATTCCTATAGTTGGATCTTTAACTCCTGAAGTTCAATAGGAGCCATTCGATATGGGGCTTTGGAAATGGGTTTTGTACCGGGTTCAAGGTCGATACAAAATTTAATTTCACGCTCTGGGGGTAGGCCAGGAAGTTCTTCAGGGAATACGTCAGGAAATTTATTAACAATAGAAATATCATTCAAAACTGATGTATTTTTGTTTAGATCCGTGACATGAGCTAAGAAAGCTTGACATCCGTTTTTTAATAAACGAATAGCTTTATGGCTTGAGATGACAGCGATTGATTTTAATGGTTTGGTTGCTTGAATTCGCATAATAGGTCGATTAGGAATATGAAAGCTAACAACCTTACGAAAATAATCAATTTTTGCATGATGAGTAGTTAACCAATCAATCCCTAGAATCACGTCAAATGCAAGTATTTTTAATGAAATCAGATCGACAGGTAATGTATGGGTACCAACTTGAACCAAACAAGACTTATAAACCGTGGATGTAATGAAGGTTTCTCCCAATGGAGTTTCAACAGATAGATCAAAGTCTAATTTCTCCGGAGTCAAATTTAATCGATGAGCGCAAGTAGGAGAAATAAAAGAATGGGTAGAACCGGTATCAAATAAAGTATAGACTTCGTTAGAGTTTATGATAAGCTTACCCGTGATGGCCTCATTCGGGTTCCTTGCTTTCTGGGAGGTCACAACAAACGCTCTCCCTTGCACTATTGGTTTTGACTTTTCTGGAACGGCCTTTGGTGTCTCCATCTTGGCTGAACTTATTTTTGGTAAACGACAAAATCGAGCTAAATGACCTTCTCTTCCACAATTATAACATGTTTTAGACGGCATCGCGCAGTTTGGACTGATGTGCCCCTCCCCTCCGCATTTGAAACATATGATAGGTGGTCGTTCTCCTTCCTTAACAACGGGTGCTGGTGCTGACGTCTTTCTATCATTGTTGAATCTCCTCTTCTTGAAATGACCATTCTTATTGTTTTGGCCCTGATTACCACCGAAGTGGTTACCATTTATGGCCTGTTGATTCCCTCCACGCTTGTTATCACCGCTTCGATGACTGTTCTCACTGGTATTATCATTTTGCCGACTGCTCTCCTTTGGTTGCGTTGACTCGTTATCGCGCTCCACTAACTAAGCCCTATTCATAACATCTGAATACAAACACAGTTTATGAGAAATAAGATGTTGACGTATCTCAGGTTTCAAACCTTGTAAAAATATTCACGTCATTCGCTCTTCATTATCCACCAAGTGGGACACAAACCGGGACAACTCAACAAATTTAGCCTCATACTGCGACACGGTCATATTATTCTGCTCCAATTTGATGAACTCCATCTCCTTCACGTGACGAACACTTTTGGGAAAGTATTTGTCATTGACCAGCTCTTGGAACTTCTCCCAAGACATCTTCAGTGCGGCATGTTGAGTACGCTTAATCGATTCCCACCAGTAGTCTGCCTCTCCTCGCAACATAAAGGCGGCAAAGGGAACCTTTTGCTCCTCGGAGCATCCAAAGACATCAAATATCTTGGTAATCTGCTTTATCCATGTTTCCGCTATAAGTGGTTTTGGCTCTCCCTTAAACTATGGTGGTCCCAGCTCCTTGAACTGTTTAGCGGTGACCGTCCGAGAGTTTTCAGTGTTTCCACCTATATTTTGGACATGAGCCACTCTTGCCTGCTGTTGCATGAACTGCATAAAGTTTCTGAACATTCCATCATTCATCACCTGGTCATTGTTGTTGTTTGCATGAGGATTGTCACCTTCCTGATGCACATTATCCTGATTATTGATATGTGATGAATCAACAGTCGCCTGTGCTCCATTGCTATTCTCAACATTCTCAGATGCCATTTTCAGATACTGCCACAAAATAAAAGTTAATTGATATGTCATATATTATCCTTACATTATGACCGACCAATTAAATACCATGCAAATAAACTTAGGTAGGTCATACTAGCGAAGGAATTCCCCGTCTCTCCCCTCCTAGTTCTATTCTCACATCTTAGCCAGGGATCATATCCCTAAGCTCTGATACCAACTGTGACGCCCCCAAAATTAGGTATACATCACCCATCTTGGGTCGTCAGATACATAGTACAGAATACAAATACAACTTACTAATACAACTGTTGTGTACAATACGACAAAACATAAACTGTGAGTTTGAATAAAAATATTATCTTCTAGAGAGTATTCATACTCAAAAGGAGTCCTCATTACATTTATTAACACACCATTACATAGAATAGTGAGGACTACTAACTAATACTATCATTCGGACCATCACTCCGTTCCCCGACTTGCCCCAGCTACGTTCTCATTTCCTGAAGAGAACAGTGAAAGAAAGGGTGAGCTCAACTAGCCCAGTAATAAATATTATAACTAAGATAATGCAGAATAAATTATCATTAGCCTTCAACAATGTTAAACTGATAAAATATAATAGACATCAAGTTTAACTGCAGCGGAACAAGCAATCAATTAAAAGAGTCAAGTAGAAAATAAACTCTACTATCTTTTATGATTTAAAAGGTTTTTCAACACTGTGATCGCTGGGACTCAGCTTAATAAAATAATCCACATCATCGAATCACCCCTGCACTACGGCCAAGGATATTCGTATATTCATTAATGGTCATGATCATGCCAACAACTGTCCATCAATGCACTACGGGCCAATGAGGACTTTTACCACATCATTTGTAACATTACGGTAATGATTATATCGAATAATCCCTGGTCATAATCATACCAAGTCCATCTATGCACTACAGGCCACAGATGACTTTCAACATTTTATAAACATGAGGATGATGACAATGATATAAGAATTCAATAAAACAAGTTCAAGAATTAATTTATCCAAGAATTAACAACGTCTAAATTGTCAACATGATACTGCTTTGTGGAGTAAAATTCAAGAATGCTTAAAAGAATATTTTTATGAAAAGATACTGGATGAAACACAATTATCAAGGATATTCCACAAATTTCATGGAGTATAGAAGTCAAAACTTAACCAACTGAGTATAATAAAGAATGGAATAACAAAAGAAATCACCATGCATGTGATAGACTGCACAACCAGGTTATTCCAACAGAATAATAAATAATAGAACTAGATCTGGCGTAAACGCACAGACAGGATATTCTGACAGATTAATAAATAATGGAACCAGGTCCGGTGTAAAACACACAGATAGGATATTCCAACAGAATAATAACAAGACGGAACCAGGTCCGGTGTAAAACACACAGACAGGATGTTCCAACAGAATAGTAATAAAAACGAAACCAAGTCCGGTGTAAAACACACAGACAGGATGTTCCAACAGAATAATAATAAAAATGGAACCAGGTCCGGTGTAAAACACATAGACAGGATGTTCCAATAGAATAATAATAAAAACGGAACCAGGTCCGGTGTAAAACACACAGACAGGATGTTCCAACAGAATAATAGAAGAATATCACCAAGTATAGGGTAGACCGCGTATACTGGTTATTCCAACAGAATAATAAAGAATGGAATAACAGAAGTTCTCTTCATGAATATAAAAGAAATAATATTCCCTACCGTTTTAAAGAAAAGCTGAAATAAGGAAGTAGTTAAGTAGCAGAATACTCTTCTTCTCTCTCTTTATAGTTTCTCTATAGTTTCTCTCTCTAGAGTTCAGTGAATTCGTAAGAAATAATGAAGGAATGAGCTGCTATTTATAGAAAAATAGAATGCATAGTAACTAATCCATGAACGGTCCAGATTGATTACTTTAATCTGACGGTCCATATTTAAAGAAAAATCTTTTAAATAAAATATAATATATTCTATTTATAGAATAACTTTAATAAAGTATTCTGTTTTATATAAAAAGATGTTTATGTTTTATTACGTTAATAATACGAATAAAACAAAACGTCATTATCGCTAAATAATTCATATTATTAATTGACAATAATTGAATCAAACTGAGTAACTTCTCACATAAGCATTAATAATCAATACCGTGTGCTACTATGCAACCACACGTATTACTGTACTTTTACTACCGAGTAGTTCAACAGTATCAATGGTAAAACTTCCGTCGTTATTTTTAATAAAATATTTTTGTCGTTTTCTCAATCCGACAATAATTCCGTTGTGGGGTCCACCAATGATTGTGCCGTTATACGAATATTCCCTGTTAAAACGAATATTCCCCGACCAATCGAATATTATATAACAACTTGCGTACTTTGCAAAATTTATAAATAATACCCACAACTATAACATTATATCAAATTATCTCCATAATATTCAAAAATAATATTATTAAAAAATTCATCTTTATTTATAAAAGTTGGGGTCTTACATATGATGCATCCAATGCATTTATTCTTATTTCTTTTACTACTATTTAATCTCATGGGCTACATCATGATGACATGAAGCTTAACAAAACAGGTTATATTCTGGAAATGGTTAGTCCCTCATCTTTGCAGATAATTATGGTTTGGGAATCATTGTTTCAATAAATAGGATATATATATACTAATATATATCCTAATTAGTATTAGTCTGTATATATATATATATATATATATATATATATATATATATATATATATATATATATATATATACTATTCTTGTATCATATATAAAACGGATTAGAAAATTTTGGTGGTGGGACTCTTGGGTTCTTATTATTCTTCTTACTGCATAACTCTTTTTCCAAGGCCAACAAATATGGTTGCTGGTATGGAAGAATTAATGTCGAAGGGAATGTATACTTCAAGTCTAGTTTCGAGATCTGTGTATACATCTGGAAAATCATCTTCTGCTGCTGGCCTATAACTGCTACAGTAGCTGGCATGTGAACAACTAAACTATTTGGGATAGGTTTGTGTTACAACTAGGCTATTACTCAGTTATCCAAATAAACATCTTCCTTCTTTAGCAACAAACCAATAGAATTATAGAATTCTTTTGTTAATTTGTGAATGAAAAGGTACTGAACATTATATAACAATATAGTTTTTAACATCTGATTGCATCTATTATCAGACTTCATCCATTATTGTCTTTGTAATCTTCTTTTGCAAGTTGCAACCTTGGTCATTTTGAATGGGAATTACATTCTTTTAGTTTATCCTAAATATCTTTAGCCCCTAGATATACCTGAGTATCTTTTTCATTATTTTGATCTATCTGGACAGGAAAATGTGCTAGCTGAATCAAGGATGATGATTCCTGATTGTCAAAAGCGCTTGGAGGCCTCACTAGCTGACCTAAAAGGGATCTTGGTAAATTTTTTACTCTGTATTAAATCTTTGGCTGCAAAGTATTGCTGTAGATTATTTGTAACAGTTGGTGGATCCCGCAATTTAAAGAAAATTTATACTTAGGAACAATACAAAACACAGATACTTGGAATTTGACATCTAGTTATATTGCTAAACAATAGATCAGGTACTATTGCTGCATTTTTATCAGTCTTCTGGCAAGTTGTTTGTTTGTCCTGTTTAACTAATAACTTTTTACATTGATTTTCATGTATGCATTAACGAATTTGGCCTACAGATGATACAAGTGTAGAACTGACACTTATCTCATGTTATTATTTCTTCTTGGTTGCAAGCAGTGCCAGATCCAGTAAACCCAGGCTAGCATGATTATAATATCTTTAGATTTGAGCATATTACGTGAAGGGGTTTCCATCATATAGTATGTGTTTGTGTTTGTGTATTGGTATGTGTTCTGTTTGTAACAATGTATGTTCAAGGTTGGTTTTCTATAGATTTAGGAGGTTTCAGGCTTCAAGCCAAGTTAAAATCTTTAAAAAATTGTATTGGGTATTGGGTTTAGGAATAAGTGTAATAGATTTGAGGTGATATTACCGTAATATAGTATGAGCATTTTTGTCATTAATATAACATGTACATAATTGTTTAAATGGTTGATACATTTTGGATTTAAATTTAAATGAGAATTTAGATCTTTTTTAGCTATATATCATGGCATTAGCAAATTGCAGGTGACTGGTAATATAGGTGAACCACAATTTTTTTTCTTTTTTCAAGTCAATCTACAATATTTTAAAAACGTTGTGTAAATATGCCTAAACGTTATCTGATATACTAAACAACAACGTTTTTATTCAAAAAATATTGTGGAATCATACCTACTACAACGTTTTTAAGCATCTGTTAATTTTTGAAAAACAAATCTACAACGTTTTTTCCCTAAAAAACGTTGTGTATTGTGCTTAACTACAACGTTTTTAAAACGTTGTGTAAGGGTGTCAAATAGATGACACACTTAACCACGACGTTTTTCTGACTGAAACCACAACATTTTTTTCGCGTTGTCTATTTACTGTTTTGTAGTAGTGATACACTTATTTTAGGTTTAGGTTCTAATATTGAACCTTAAATCAAATAATTAAAATTTCAAAAGTTTTCTAAATTCTCGAGTTGTCACATATATTGTCGGGAAACCAACGTGCGCACATGAGTATGATTAAATGTTATGCATAACGTAGGGTACTTTAGGCTGATCACCTGTTGTACTCATTTATATTGGATTTACAGTAAAATACTATTAATTCTAGTAAGAGTTTTTAGTCCTTAGTAACTGCTCAGTGTTCATTCTTATTGAACCTTGAAATGAATAAGCTTTGAAATTTTGTTGATATCATTCAGTCCATCGACACTTATTGAAAAGTCTTAATACTTCTTGATATCCTTGAACTATCATTTACTGCTATACCTTTGAGATTCAAACGTTATAACTGCTTATTCTTATTGCTATATTACTTGCTGGACAAACTTGTTGCTCATTCTTGCTTCCCTAAAAACATTACAGTTAATAATTTTAGTATGATATTAACTTAGTCCTTTAGGGGTAGAATAAAGGCGGTACATCAGGCAAGGATAAAGGAAACGACAAGGCTACGTAATAACTTAGTCCTTTAGGGGTAGAAGAATTTTTATTGTTATATTATTATAATATTATATTAAGGGATGATCAAATTATGTTTAAGTTTAATCATTGGAATGTTGTAGTAACGGTCATGGTACCTTGGGACAAGAATATTTATATTATATCAATGTAAATTATTCTATTATTCTGTTGTTAATAATTTTAGTATGATATTAGAACTAGCACGTGACAAACCAAATTCGAGATATGAGTGTCTGAATTTGGGGACGTCACAAGAATTCCTATAGTGATAGTAGTACAAATTATTCTTAGACTTGAGATCATCATAGTATCTTATGTATAATGAATTATATTTTGACTTCTTCCTTAATACCCTTAGGGTATATCAAATGGTATGCTTGGGTGTAATAAATTATATATGGAGATAATGAATGATCAATATAAAATCTATCACTTCTAGTAAAAGAAGAGAAATGTCCTATGTGATTCGATAAATAACAACCCATGAATCTTTGGCCAAGGTGAAATGAAATTAGAAAGTAGTTTCTATTTTAGATTTATTCGGAGTTGTGCATTTGAGAATCGAAATATATATAATTAAATAAAATAAGACTTGACAGTAATTCCGTGTCCTATATGTAATTGGTATATTGCATGGTGGAAGGATTGAATTGTACGGTAGCTATTTACTCAAAGGTTCTTTTATAATTAATGTTAAAATCTATATTATCTGGAAAGTCATTGATCGCTAAGGAGAGTTTTCCCTATTGTAGAATAAATATTATTTATTTAAACAAATTAATAGTTTAATTTATTTATTTAAATAAGATTAGAATAGTTTTAATTAATTTATTCACAATCGGTTTAATATGGAGAACCTAACGGGTCACACCATAAAAGGAAGAATAATTATTTAAAAAGTTAATGACATAATCGTAATAATATGTTATGTATATTTAATTTAATCTATGGTGATAGAATAAATTAAATAGCTTAATATTTATTATTTAATATTTTAGAATTATTAAATATAAATTAATAAGAGGAGTCTTAATATTATTACAATTATTATTATTTTAATTTTTAAAAGAGTTTAGAAATTAATTTAATATAAGTACTCTCATTTATTTCTAATAGGATTAGGATGCAAAATTAGTTAAAGGAGTTTAATTAATTATCCCTAATAAGATTACCCAATTAATTAAAGAAGTTTAATTAATAAAATAATATCTTATTTTAATTAAATAGAGTTACCTGATATCTTTATAAGAGGAGTCTTATATCCGATATCAAATATGTGTAATTCCAAAAGTTGGAGAGTACGCCCCCTTTTTTTATAGAGATAGAAAACTAGGGTTTTAACCAATACACCCTTCTTCTTGAAAATTCTTCATCCTTGGTAGATCATATGTAGAAGCCATACACTTAGGTGGCTAACATTGATCAAAAGAAGGAATCTACCAGGAGATTTAAGGAGATCGCGGGGAAGTAGGAGTTGAACTCGTACCTGTGGAAGCTCGTATGTACAAGGGTATGATTCCATAACATCTTGTTCTTCGTTTTAATTAATAAAATGCATAAAGGATGATCTGGGTAATTGGTTTGCAAAAATTTTAAAATTTTAATTTTACTTTGCTTCCGCTTTATTTTGCAATTTGATTGCTACTTTGATTTTTACAAAACCTTATAGAAACTTATCCAAATCAAACTTCCTTTGGTGCGGACTCGTATATTAAAACTGAGTTGAACAAACCTATTATAGGGGATTATTTACGCGGAAGCGTTTAGATATTTGTACACAATACATGGTACAAAGGGTTGATCCCCCTTAGTACGAAAGTCCCTATAGTCTAACGACTGTTTATGTTTAAGTTCAAAATTACTTATAACCGATGACATAGTTCATGGTCTTGTGATCCTCAGACGGTAGCAGTTCTTGATTATCGATATTAGAAAATGTTATTCAATTTAATTGAGATGATTCATTGCCAGATATTTGGTCCTTTCAAGTGAGCATTTGTTTTGCTCACTCTTGCATTTATAACCATTGCAGCTAAAGTTGAGAAGGTTGACGAGCCAACCACCAGTAAAGGAAAAGGAAAGATGAAGAAGTGTTGAAGACTTGTTAATTTGTTGAGAAGTATGTTTTTAGAATTAATTTTTAATTATGAGATGTAATTAATTGTTTTTCCGCATTTGATGAATGTTTTAAGGTTAGATGACCTACGATTTATTGGATTTAATTATGTAACCCTTTAATGGAAAGTTTTATTGCTTAAATTTTATTAAATTTGGGTAGTTAAAAATGAATGTTTGGATAGTGAACACAAAATCATGTGGGAATGAAGTACCCAGATTTGGGGGTGTCACAAGTTGTTATCAAAGCTTTAGGTTATGAACCTTAGGTGGGGGGAAAAACCTTAGGAAGTAACCTTATAGAAGATTGAAAAGATAGTGGTGATAAACTCTTATCAAGTTTTAAGGAAGAAATAATAAAACACTATATGTGCTTATGTGGTAGCAACCTATGTGCTTATCAATGCAGTACGGCCAAGGATATTCGTATATTCATTAATGGTCATGATCATGCCAACAACTGTCCATCAATGCACTACGGGCCAATGAGGACTTTTACCACATCATTTGTAATATTACGGTCATGATTATACCGAATAATCCCTGGTCATAATCATACCAAGTCCATCTATGCACTACAGGCCACATATGACTTTCAACAATTTATAAACATGAGGATGATGACAATGATATAAGAATTCAATAAAACAAGTTCAAGAATTAATTTATCCAAGAATTAACAACGTCCAAATTCTCAACATGATACTGCTTTGTGGAGTAAAATTCAAGAATGCTTATAAGAATATTTTCATGAAAAGATACTGGATGAAACGCAATTATCAAGGATATTCCACAAATTTCATGGAGTATAGAAGTCAAAACTTAACCGACTGAGTATAATAAAAAATGGAATAACAAAAGAAATCACCATGCATGCGATAGACCGCACAGACAGGTTACTTCAACATAATAATAAATAATGGAACCATGTCCGGCGTAAAACGCACAGAGAAGATATTCCAATAGAATAATAATAAAGACAGAACCAGGTCCGGTGTAAAACACACAGACAGGATGTTCCAACAAAATAATAATAAATACGGAACCAGGTCCGGTGTAAAACACACAGACAGGATGTTCGAACAGAATAATAATAAAGACGGAACCAGGTCTGGTGTAAAACGCACAGACAGGATGTTCCAACACAATAATAATAAAGGCGAAACCAGGTCCGGTGTAAAACACACAGACAGGATGTTCCAACAAAATAATAGAAGAATGTCACCAAGTATAGGGTAGACCGCGTATACAGGTTATTCCAACAGAATAATAAGAAATGGAATAACAACAGTTCTCTTCATGAATAAGAAAGAATAACACCCCTTTACCGTTTTAAAGAAGAACTGAAATAAGGAAGTAGTTAAGTAACAGAATACTTTTCTTCTCTCTCTCTATAGTTTCTCTCTCTAGAGTTCAGTGAATTCGTAAGAAATAATGAAGGAATGAGCTGCAATTTATAGAAAAATGGAATGCATAGTAACTAATTCATGAACGGTCCAGATTGATTACTTTAATCTGACGGTCCATATTTAAAGAAAAATCTTTTAAATAAAATATAATATATTCTATTTATAGAATAACTTTAATAAAGTATTCTGTTTTATATAAAAAGATGTTTATGTTTTATTACTTTAATAATACGAATAAAACAAAACTTCATTATAACTAAATAATTCATATTATTAACTGACAATAATTGAATCAAACTGAGTGACTTCTCACATAAGCATTAATAATCAATACAGTGTGCTACTATGCAACCACACGTATTACTGTACTTTTACTACTGAGTAGTTCAACAGTATCAATGGTAAAACTTCCGTCGTTATTTTTAATAAAATATTTTTGTCGTTTTTTCAATCCGACAATAATTCTATTGTGGGGTCCACCAATGATTGTGCCGTTGTACGAATATTTCCTGTTAAAACGAATATTCCCCGACCAATCGAATATTACATAACAACTTGCGTACTTTGCAAAATTTATAATTATTACCCACAACTATAACATTATATCAAATTAACTCTATAATATTCAAAAATGATATTTATAGAAAATTCATCTTTATTTATAAAAGTTGGGGTCTTACAACCTCCCCTTCTTATGAAATTTCGCCCTCGAAATTAGGGTACGTACCTAGTATGTCGAAGAGGTAAGGATACCTTGACTTCATTTCAGATTCTAACTCCCAAGTCATTTCCTCAACATCGTGATTTCTCCACAAAACTTTGACTTGAGGTATAACCTTGGAGCGTAGAATATGTTCCTTCTTATCCAAGATTTGAACAGGAACTTCTTCATATGTCAAATCCTCCGCTACTTCATCCGGTTCTAACTCAATAATGTGGTTCGGGTCTTCCACATATTTACGTAACATGGATATGTGAAAAATGTTATGAACACGAGACATACTTGGCGGTAAAGCGAGTCTATAAGCCACAGTTCCTACTCGATTGAGGATTAAAAATGGACCGATGAATCGAGGATTGAGCTTTCCTCTCTTTCCAAATCTCATAACTCCTTTCCATGGAGCAACACGTAAGAACACATGATCTCCTATATCAAATTCCACGTCCTTTCGATGAAGATTAGTATAACTCTTTTGTCGATCTTGTTAGGTTTTTATACGTTATCGGATCGTTTGAATCTTTTCTGTAGTCATACGCACCAACTCCGGTCCCAACAACGTTGCTTCACCCACCTCATCCTAGCATACTGGAGAACGACACTTTCTTCCATACAACGCTTCGAATGGAGCCATGCCAATACTTGCTTGATAACTGTTGTTGTAGGAAAACTCCACCAATGATAAAAACTTGTCCCAACTTCCCTTGAAGTCAAGGAAACAGAGTCTTAATAAATCTTCCAGAGTTTGAATAGTCCGCTTTTTGTAAGCTAACCCAAAATCGTGAAGTGAATCTTGCGTCTCGGTCAAAAACCATGGATACTGGCATACCATGCAGTCTTAAAATCTCGTTTATGTATATACGAGCAAGACGTTCAAGTGTATAAGTTTCTCGTATCGGTAAAAAATGAGCAGACTTGGTCAATCTATCAACAATGACCCAAATCGCATCAATACCTTGAGAAACCGTAGGAAGACCGGTAACGAAATCCATTATAATGTGCTCCCACTTCCATTTTAGAATTTCAAGTGGTTGTAATGGACCTTTTGGTACTTGATGCTCCGCCTTGACTCGTTGACAAGTTAGACACCTTGAGATAAACAGCGATATCTCTCTCTTCATATTGCTCCACCAAAATGTATGACGAAGATCATGATACATTTTGGTACTCCCAGGATGGATTGCAAATGGTGTGTTGTGCGCCTCCATCATGATTTCATACTTTAAATTAGGGTCGTTAGGAACACAAAGTCTGAAGTTGACTCGAAGTATTCCTTCTTCATCGATTCTTGCTTCCGACATAGCACCTTCTTGCACTTTCTTCCTCATACGCATCAGCTCTAGGTCTGTAGCTTGAGCAGCTTTAACTTTATCGATTAAAGTCGGTTCTACTCGTATATTCGCCATCATCACATGGGTCCCTGGAATATTTAACTCTATCTCCATCCTTTACAAGTCACACAAAATGGGCCTTTGTGTTGACAATATCGCACTCGTACTTGCATAAGATCTTCTACTCAATGCGTCAGCTACCACGTTCGCTTTTCCAGGATGGTATTGAATGGTATGATCATAATCTTTCAACAGTTCAAGCCAACGTCGTTGTCGCATGTTGAGTTCCTTTTGAGTGAAAAAATATTTGAGGCTTTTATGATTCGTAAAGATCTCCACCTTCTCCCCATACAAGTAATGCCTCCAAATTTTAAGTGCAAAGACAATAGCTGCCAACCCTAGATCATGAGTAGGATAATTCCTCTCATATTCGTTGAGTTGTCTTGATGCATAGGCTATGACTTTTCCATGTTGCATAAGAACGCATCCCAACCCTTTGCTCGAAGTGTCACTGTAGATGACAAATCCCTCCGAGCCATATGGTATTGTTAGAACAGGTGCTGAAATGAGTCTCCTCTTGAGTTCTTGAAAAGTCTTATCACATTCTTCGCTCCAACCAAACTTTGTATCTTTCCGAGTCAGCTGAGTTAGTGGAGTAGCGATTCAAGAAAATCCTTCCACGAATCTCCGATAATAGCCAGCTAAACCGAGAAAGCTACGTACGTCGGTTACTAATTTAGGGTGCTCCCAACTTTGAATAGCTTCAATCTTTGTCGGGTCAACAAATATTCCAAGACTTGATACTACGTGCCCAAGGAATGCTACCTCCTCCAGCCAGAACTCGCATTTCTTCAACTTGGCATAAAGTTTGTATTCACGAAGCTTTTGGAGTACCAGCCTCAAGTGTTTCTCATGATCTTCACGACTGTTGGAATAAATAAGGATGTCATCAATAAAGACGACCACAAAGTGATCCAAATATTTATTGAATACCCGGTTCATCATATCCATGAAGGCATCGGGAGCATTAGTCAATCCAAAGGACATGACTAGGAATTCATAATGCTCGTACCGAGTTCTGAAAGCTGTCTTTGGAATATCCTCAGTTCTAACCTTCAGTTGATGATATCCAGAACGAAGATCGATCTTTGAAAAGAATTGTGCTCCTTGCAACTGGTCAAACAGGTCATCAATACGTGGCAATGGGTACCTATTTTTTATGGTGACATGATTCAACTCCCGATAATCAAATACAAAGTCGCATATTTCCAACTTTCTTCTTCACGAATAGAACAGGAGCACCCCAATGTGAAGTACTAGGACGAATAAAGCCAATGTCTAACAATTTCTGCAGTTGGATCTTTAACTCCTGAAGTTCAATAGGAGCCATTCGATATGGGGCTTTGGAAATGGGTTTTGTACCAGGTTCAAGGTCGATACAAAATTCAATTTCATGCTTTGGGGTAGGCCAGGAAGTTCTTCAGGGAATACATCAAGGAATTTATTAACAATAGAAATATCATTCAAAACTGACGATTTTTGTTTAGATCCGTGATATGAGCTAAGAAAGCTTGACATCCGTTTTTCAATAAACGAATAGCTTTATGGCTTGAGATGACAGCGATTGATTTTAATGGTTTGGTTGCTTGAATTCGCATAATAGGTCGATTAGGAATACGAAAGCTAACAACCTTACAAAAACAATCAATTTTTGCATGATGAGTAGTTAAC